>CAJFCO010000131.1:2095274-2145400 GCA_904066015.1 Synergus gifuensis | reverse complement strand
AATATATATATATAATTATTATATTCAGATTGTCTAGTTATTCTCTAGAGCAAAATTCAAAGTCTTTTCGAGGTTGAGTTTTTCGCTCATCAAATAATTGGTTATTATATATACATATTTATTGGGGAAAAAATGAATTTTCTGAGATAATAATTTTGATATTCAAGGGTTTTAAGTGGCTTCGCAAAAGAAGGCTCTTTGCCTTATAAACGGAATTAACTCCTAGCTTGTGGTTGGCTCAAAGAACGTGGTAGATTTTCCAAGTCTGGTTTGCCTTAAGAAAAGCTTAACCTTCCCGCAGCGAGCGATGATGATAGTGAGAGGGCGGAGTTCCTCCTGCGGCGAGTAAAGTGCCGTGAAAAATCTTAAGACAATCCCAAGGTAGCGGACCAAGAAGAAAAACGTAGATACTTGCCAGGCAACTCTACTTTTAACAAATGAGAAAGGGGGAAAGCAAATAAACAAAGAATGTGATGTTCTTTTTCGAACTCTTTTGAAAAGGCAAGATGAACAATGTTTTTTAATCCAAAGAAGTTTTTAAAGCATTCCATTTTAGTTTCGGTTCCCCATTCAAAAATTCCATACATATAATTTTAAATCGTCGTTTAGAAATTTGAATTTAATGTGAATATACAATTTAAATATCAAATTAATTTATCAATTAATACAATCAGTTTTTAATTATAGGTAATTCCACTAAGGGTATATTGTGCAAATTGATGAGTCGAAAATACATTTTGTAATACATTATAGCCTTCCTAATTAAATACGCACCAGTGACACAGTTATTCATTCTAATTATTTACTTCAACGATTTTCCCTCGCATATTATTTATAATGAATGTGTTTATGACCGGGTCATTAAATGCAAATTAATTCTCCTGCGCTCTATACCACTTCTCAACTCTCAGTAATTATAAAAACTTTTTTAAGTGTATACAATATTTATTAAAAATGGATGAAGTTTATTAATTGCATTTACTTTTTCAATTTAATTAATTTACGTTTGCCGCTTTGCTTATCTGCATCTCCAATTTTGTATAGAGTACATAAATGTTTCAAGTGTCCAGTTATGTAATCTCAAGACTTATGCTCAGAAAGGTGTAAGAACATGAAACCTGGGACTGAAATCCTTGTAACTCAAGACCTCAGAGCCAAGAGCTCCTTCGATCTGGTCTTTGGCGTATAAGAAAATCATTAGTGCGAAAGACGTGAGGCATACATTTCTCTACGCGACATCAAGGAAGCATGTTCACGTATTCAATTATTAAAGCACGACCTCGTTGATTTTATGGAATGAGATATAGAGAGGAAAGGGGGCTGTACTTAATTTACGTAACACGATTTACTATTATTATTACTATTATTATTATGTGTTTTGGAACTGTTATCCTTAATTTGTTCCTCTTATTCTAATTATTTTTTCTACTTAATTTATAATTTTAATATGAAGAGGAAACTAGAAGCGAAAAGCTTTCATCAGTGTGGATCACACTATTTAACCTACTTTAAAAGTTTCATTAAAAGGTATAGTGATAACCGTCGAGAACATATTGGCGTCGAGAAAAAAGTCGTAAGGTGGACATTTAGGTATTAAATGAATTTCCACGCGTCTGCTTCAAGTAGTGAAAAAAATATCCTGCGAGAAAAGTAATTTTTTTTTTCATATATGTATGTGCAGTTTTAATAATGTATGAAAAGTGTTTATTTATATTCTTGTTTCATATTTTTCCCCGCGAAAGTTTCTCAAGCTCAGAATAGTTTCTGCTTTGGAATTTCCAAAGTTGACCTAGAAACTTAAAAATAGCAGTCTAGACCAGCTAAACCAAATAGTTAGCTTCAAAGGTAAAATAATGTATCTCAGTCCGTTAATTTGTAGAATTATATATTATATATAATTATCATCCTAGAGTTTTCTAATTCGCCTTACTTATTTGATTATTTTGGCTTTACTTCCAAATTTTGCTTCACTACATAGAGAAAAAAGAAGAAACATCAATTACAGAAATATTGCATTCACTTGTCACTGAATAAATTTTTTGTTGGCATTTAAAATTTAAAGTGGCGGCAAATAAGGACACTCTAGATGTATTTTCTTCAATTTGTTCAATCTTTATGAATGAAACATCAGTTTCGTTGAATAATAATACTCTGAAGATCTTAATTTTAAAATAGAAATATTGGAAATGTTGATTTGAAAATTGAGAGTTTTATCGACTTGACCTTCGTGTGAAAGGAAACATTATAACAATAAAATGCAAATTTTCATATTTACAATTGAAAATGAAAGGATGCAATTTCAATTGCAAATTGAGTTATTTGTAAAAATTATTAGTGCTTGAAATTAGAAAATATAATTCCAGGTAATGAATGCTCTGACTTCCAGAAATCGAGTTTTACCCTTATCCTGAAATATTTTTTCCATTTTAGAGTCAGATTATTAATTTATAGAAACGTATATTCTCTCAATAGAAGAAAATTTTGAACTATTAAGTGAAGGAAAATGAATTAGCGAATTCTGTCGGATGTGTTATACGCAACATTGAAACGGAAGTAATTGTATAGTTCAGTTCGTGTTAGTGTCACCAGTAATTAACCACAACGTCATCGTCATTACGTTACAGGCAATCCTGCTGGTCTTGTCGAGCCCAGCAAGATAGTTAACGTACGTAAGTACTATGAATTCAATGCTGCACAATTTTAAATTTAATTTTCTATTTTACACATTTCCACAAACTGTCTTAAAAACAGAGAACTAAAAAAGCGCACCTGAAGATCCGCATAATGTGAAATAGACGTTTTCTAAATATATACTGAATATATTTACTTATCGTGCGTAAAAAATAGATTGTAAAGTGAACAATTAGAAAGTCCTTATCTTGCGAACATATTCTAGGAAGTTCTAATTTCAGTTGGTGAAAAGAAAAATTTCATGAAATATTTAGCAGAATTACTATGCCAAAATGATAATACAGTTAAAAAAAATCTGTATTTCTGTAATTGAAAAGATTTCAATCTCACATGTCAAAGTGAACTCTAAACTTCAATTTTAGTATTTGTATTCTGCATATCAAATTTTTCCATTAGGAATTTACTCCAAGTATCTAATTTGGATGGAAATCTTCGTTTGTTATTTGATCTGAAATATGTTATTTTGCCTTGAATAGTCTTGTGTAGAATGCTTCATTAATCATGAACTATTTTTAAACTGTTAATCTTATTTAAATCTTTGTGTATGATATTAAAAAAAAAACATGTACCATGAGCTGCATACTGATATTGTAACAATATTAGAGAATCAAAATAGCTGTACATACCAAAAATCAATTTTGCAATTGAAAGTTTCTCACGTTACTGTTTGAAAAGAATAATTAACTATTTTTAAGAAATAAAAAGAGAGATGCTTCTAGCGGTTGCTATCGGAGGTAACTGACCTTGCAATTGGTGAAATCGAATAATAAAACCAGGAGTGGTCCTGAATATGACACCACAGTTAGAGAGGTAATAAAACATATTGAATACAATAATACGTTCAAGGGTCAATTTGTTCAAGTGCATAATTCAGCATAGGGTATTCCCCCTCTCGATTAAATTACCTCACTTAACTAAAGCGGTTATCATAAGTTCTCATATACATTGTAGATCTCGAGGATGAAAGTTTGCTACATTTAGTGATCGTGCTTCCATATTTTTGAGGTGTTTCTAGCAAGTAGAGCATACTTTCAGGAAAAAAAAATCATGAATTTGGTGCTCACTACAGAAAATCTGGAGGTAAGCTTAATTTTTTGTTTCATGAAACAATTCAAATTGTGCTAATTGTGCTTCTAAAGTATTCTTCCACTTTTAAAAATGTAATTCTGATTTAAGGGACAACTTCAAATGGGCGTTAAGCCTCAATTTATTTCCCACGTGAGGATTTTAATACCCAATCTAGATTTTTTGTACAAGGACCAGAAAAAAAATAAACAGCAAGGACGCAGGTGGAACCAGAAATTGTACAATTTGGTATTTTTGCCACAGATTAGCTGCTCTGGTTGTGGTAGTTTTGCCTGAGCTCGTGGCTAGTGTTCCCCTAAGGTTTATTTGTATTCTCATTGTCAGAAAGGTGTCCAGAGAAGTATCGAATAATAATTCAGGGAGTGGCGAAAGACTTAACGAGAAAGAGATCAAGTGCGATTAACGTGCGATCGGCCCTTGGAGCGCCAAATCGGACGTGAGATAGCTTTGGAAGGGGTGCTGATGTGGGTTTGACAGCAACAAAGTTGGCCTAGAAAACATCGATCAAGAAATAAGAAAGGAAGGAAGATAGACAGAGGCTTTTTAAACCTTTGGAGTTTTACTCTGAAAAAATAACCCAACCTTACTTCTACTTTCTTCATCTCAGTATCTTTTTGTCCATTTCTTTCCACTACCCTGTTAACTAAAAGTCTTCTTCAAAGCTCTTTCATTTTGCTTTGTATTTTATATGTATGTATTTCTACCGCTTCCAAGCTGAAATGATAGGTCAGTGACTTTTTAGACAATGAAAAAGGATCACGTGGAGGAAATATGAATATTTAACGTTAATATCTTGGACAGGGAACTATGTGATAGTCATCTAAGATATTCAGTTTGAATATCCATTTTTCTTTGTGTAGAGCTGATACAAATGAGAATAAAAAGTGATCGAAGGTATGATTTTAAGGTAGAGTATAATTGATAAGTGGCAATTATTCCAAGTCCTTGCGATCCTAGTGAACTCTTTCAAGGATTTAAAAAGTGTTAATAAAAATGAATAGGTTCAGGGACTTCAGAGAGGTAGTCCGAGCATCAAGAAATCGAAAGATTGGTGTCCGAAAATCAATTTTCTTTCCTTCACCTCTCCGTTTGCTATCCAGCAAAACTCGAAGCCGATATCTCATTACTTCTAACTGATTCCCTCGAATAGAGGGTATCCATTTCGCGTAGTGGAGAATCCGATCAAAGACTCGCGACTCCCTCAGGATAGAGACTAAATGTAGAAATATAGGACGAGAAGAGCGGAGGGAAAGGGTAATTTATATGTTCTTCTTGGAGTGAAAATAAACGGAAACTCACGACTGTATATCAAGGATTGAATAATTGATTCCGACAAGTGAAGTCTTTGTTTTTCGGGAAGGTTGTTTTGTTACTTCTTTGAAAATGTGGTTTCATTCGTTTAGACGGAATAGATTATTAAATGATAACAACTTACATTAGTAAATATTTTTTAAAAGGTTGTCAAATACAATTTTGCTTTTAAAGGACATGTTTATTTCGAAAAAAAAAGGTCACACTGTCTACTATGTACTACCTTCAGTACTAAAGCTTTTTGAGATTGTGTGCTTTTCCTGTGAGCTTTTCTCGTCCTTTACTTTCAGGTGAAAATAAATTTTCAGACATAATAGACCGAGAGTGTTCTGAAGTAAAATATCTTGTAATTATTATTTCGAAATATTAAAGCACAACAGAAAAATGAAATACGTTAAAATAAAATTATATATTTGAGTTGTGTTCAAATTAATATTAGACTTTATGTATTTGAAAAATAATTTAGTGACTAATCTTTAACAATCTTTCACTTTTAAAGGTAAACATAATAAAAATCCAACATTGTGTAACGTTTTCTGAAAGTAAAGGATGCTATGGACTTTATTATTTAATTATTTTCGCATAACGTATAATACGATGAATTTAGTATAAGATCTCAAAGATTTCCATTAACTGGTAATTCGCTCACTTACATCTCATTCTGGGAGAGAAAGCTCAAGAGATTGTCGAATTACGGGTTTGGCGAGGTGACGAAGTACGTCATAAACGTAATGCGCTCATACTTGCACACGTACCGAATGAAACAAGCGAAATTGCTGGAGAGCCAAAGCCGATCCTATAGCCTATAACGTAATTTCCGCGAGCACAAAGGGTCGATCGTCGCGAGCATGCGAAACATATTGCAGTTTGATTTTCGTAATCCGACCATAATCGACCTTTCCAACCAGTTATTCCCCTTTTACTGAGTTTCTAAGCAGGTGGAAATCCGGATACCTAGTCCTCTCTCCATATTGTCATTGCTCAAAGTGCTCAAATCAATTTTTCCATAAAAGTATAAAGTTTCTCATAAAATTGCAATTCAATATTTTTTCTAAATATATAAAAGAATTTCAATTTGAAGGAAAGATATGTCCGTTCAAACAAGAAAAAATCCTTTATAAATCAGTTTTTTTTCAATAAATTATCAATAATTATTCTAAAAAATTGTTTTCATCCCTCAAAAAAATATTTGTTGGGTATAAATAAAGCCGTATCAGAAAAATACTTATTGTAGATTGGAGACAGCATCCATTATACTTTCAAAGTTTTTACATGTGGAAATGAAAGTTTATGGTCTTGTAAAAATAAAAAAACTGCAATCAAATCTGACTTTTTTAGTAGAAAATATTGAGCGTGGTCAGACGAAGTGAAATGCCTGAAGTGAAATACCTTATCTACTGAATCTAGACTATTGTTACTCCCACTTACAAAATTTTTTTTCTATAAAAATGCTCATACGCGGAATATTACTTTCTTTGTGTACTAATATAATTCTAAGAAAAAAAGTTTGCAAAAGAATCCAGTACAAGAAAGAGTTTATGAGTTTTAGAATTCGCTTTTTAATTTTGATAAGTTTGTTGATTATTATTTGCTTAGTTGGTTATACCAAAAGTCTGATGAACTCATCGTTTCGAGATTTATCAAGAATGGTAGAATAACTAGAAAATATTTTGCAACGAGGACGATGAAAAAACTTTTCTGTGTTTTCAGAACACAGACTTTTTATAGAATTCATTAAAAAGTATGGCTGCGAAGGGCATAAATACAGAAGAAAAACATGTCCATGTGAATTGTAAATTTTTTCTCGTTGATGGCCGTCTTATTATACTCACAATTTTACCTTTATGAAAAAGGCGCGAGAGAAATAATAACATCAAACCCAGCTGACGAACTTTATTAAAGACGTTATCATGACTATATATAATTTCCCTATAGAGATCAGAATTAAACGAGAGCTTATTAAATTCTATGCATCTTGCATCCTGTTTAACATCCTCTCTTGTCATTTTAATTATATCGGAGAGACTTTATTTAAACAGAAAAAAAATTATAGTATAGATCAGATGAATCTTATGACAATTGAGATATGTAAATGTCATAGGATTTATAATTTGTTAAGTTCTGGTTATAGTTAGATATATGTTTTACAGAACAACAGCATTGTAGTGTAATTGCTGAGTGCATTTCTGGATATGATGACGTCTATTGTTCTCATCAAGCATTTCAGTGAGCAAACATTCACACAGTGTAACACGTCTGTACGGACTCAGGTGCGAAATTGAAATCACTAAATCCTGCAACTAGCAGAAGAATTTTCTGATGTAATGACGTCATCATTTTTAATGTATCAACAGTCACGTTTAGAGCCGAGTTTTGCAATGCTAACAAAGGAGAAAAACTTTTTTTATGGTGAATCACGAACTCAGTGAGGTAATGTCTATCCCTTGATTCAGTTATATCATCAAGAAAGCTTGAGCAGTTTCTTTATGGGCATTCAAACTTTAGGGCTCCTAATTTCAAAGTCTACAAAGTTCAACATCTCTTGTTTGAAGAATCTATTTTATCATTCCAAATAAAAAATAATGGATACTTTAAAAGTTGTAAATTAAATAGTTTAAAATTAAACGTTTATGTTTTGTCAGTTATAAGTTCAGGTACAAGCTGCTCAATTTCCTAATTCAAAATGTCCCCCAGAATTAATCAAATGATTAAGAGAAGTTATTTATATGACAAAAGAGTGTTCAACAATTATAGGATGGAAAAAGTGGCGACTATTAGGACCCAAGGGATGTAAAGTATAGTAAGTAGTTTAAATTCAACATAATTCCAAGTGATATAAGTGGTTTTAAGTCAGCCATTACAGGCAGCTAGTAGAGAAAGTAGTTCCAACCAGACGTGACGGGTTTAAAGTAGTATAAGTCTGTGTAAGTCAGACAGTTATTATTGAACTACTGAAAAATTGAGGTATCCCTCACAATTTCGCAACCTTAAATTTAATCTTCGAAATCCATCGAATTCAACTCTAAAAAGAAATATAATGGATTACTGTCATAAAAAGCGGGTTCCTGGTTTGTAATGATTTAATTCTCTATAAAGGATTGACGATAAATCGACTTTCGGTCTTGAATCACCCTAACTATTATCCGAGTTTCCAACATCAGAGTAACACAGGCGATAGACGTGGCCGCTGCAATTCATCCAAAGTGCATAGTGCATTGTATGTTCTCGATATGCGGTGTGGAATTGAACTCCAAACGTTATCGGGGAAGGCAGTCATAACAGCGACGAGGAAGTTGCTGTACTGTTTGAATATCGTAATCCAAACTTAATCGATGCGACAGAACTTTCCCACTAAGTTTTATACGTTATATCGCATGGCTCTTAATAAATACTGAATATTCTCGTCTGTGGGTTACATGTAAAATTGAAATTTCTCTTATATGGGATCAAGAATGTTTAGGCTTGCAACTTACATCTCTCAAGAAGTGAAAATGGTCATATATTTCAAATTATTGAACCACAGACATTTGCAAGCTGGTAGTTCATTGAATCATATTCGATAATTTATAAACTTGAAAGAATGACATTTTATTAATAAAATATGAAATATATGATATTTTATGCTTTTTTCACTCTTCTTTGAAGAAGTTAAATTACAGCTTTCTTTAAAGTAAAAATTATTTTTCAAACTTCTACAAACTTTCGTATATAAATGGAATATCTCAGTAGGGAGTCAGACTCAACCAGTTGCAGAATATCTTATTTATATTATGCATTAGCCTGCGTTTTGAGATCCCTCGCAACTTTGTCGCCACGAGGGAGGAATAATATTAAATGCAGAAAAAAGCCCAAGAGTGAACTTAATGAGCCACGATTCGTGACGATGTGCATTAAATCAATGTGACCGTGCCATTTAACCGCATTTGCAATTTCTGTTTCTTTGTTGTTAAGTTTTACATCTTTGTTACTGTCGATAATCAGCGTTTACACCTTTTTTATGTCTCTGATAATATACCCTCTTGCAATAAATATGTTATAAAATAAATTAGATCTAATTAATTTTTTACAATATTTATAATTCGCGGAGGAAATATTAAAGACTGAAATTTACAATTTAAGGCACGCTAACTTGGAATTTTAGAACGCCCATGGAAATTACGTGAATGGAGAACCGGGAAATGCATTGTCTTTAAAATATTGCTGACGTCTTCAATATTAATTTTCATTCTAGTTTGTCGAGTGGGAACTTTATGGTTTCCTGCAGATGACAGCGTCATTATTTATAATTGAATCTGTATAGGCATATTGTAATTATATGTTTTTTACACCTATAATTTTGATTTTTTTATTAAGAAAACTTGGTAATTAGTAATTTTAAAGAACTTGCATTTATAAACTGTGTAATTCAAGAGAATCTAGTATTTATCTTTCGAAATGATTAACGCAATTAAGAGAAAAATCGAGATATCATTCGATAATAATTTTAAAAGATCGTGTATTGGGGATTTTATCGACGATGGCACTTTTGTGAGAACAACCGGGACCTCTTCGGTAAGAGAAAAATCGCCGTAACGAACGGAAATAACGATTCACACCGCGATCCTGGAATGCTCTACTTGGTGAGAAAACGAGCGTTCGTGAAGAAGAACACATAGTACGGTAGGTACATCTATTCGCGCACGTAAACCCACACACATGACATCCCTTTCTATTTCAAGAGGCGTGTCATGGTGAATTCTGCTCGAGTGGCGTTTCGTCTGGAATGCGGGCGTTCCGTGCAAGGTCACTCGTCCAGATATAATTAGGCCATTAATGATCTCGTTAGTCACTTTATGTTCAAATACTCACTATGTATTGAAAAAAAAAACTCCTGCGTCTATATGTATTTCTGACTCATTAATTCTACCCAGATTCGAACTAAACTTTTCATTCCATTCTGTTACGGATAGAAAAAATGCTTGAATCGAAATTATGTATTCTTCCAATATTTGGTAATGTTGCACGATATTACAAAAGTTTTACGATTACACTTTTTATATAGAAATCAGAATGATTGTTTCTTTTACCGTGAAATTGAGTTTGATCAGTATAATCATTGCAGACACTTACCTGAAACAGAAACGGAAGAATTGAGTTAATAAAAATTATATGAAGAAAATTTCAATTCTAATATCAACTAATTATTAAAGTTTTTAATTTGATTCATACATTGGTAAATTCAATTAACTTTATCTCTAGAAACTCAGTTTTCTCCATAATAAAGGCTTAGAAATCTTTTAATTAATCTTTTAGAGAATGTTTTAAAGGATTCTACTTGTGAATTTCAACATCGGGAAGTTTCGAAGAGTCATATTAATGGGTACACGTAATATATATCTATTATCAACTCGTTTGATAACAATGAAGCAATGTTAAAGAATTCTTTGAATGAAGAGCCATTCTTTAGGCACGAAGGCAATTTAAAAGAGTTTAATTAAAAGTTTGGTGTTGGTTGAAAAACGTCCCATGCACTATGGATATTATTATAAATTTGATCCAGTGAAGAGCTTTCTGTGCCAAAGTACTTTGAGGTCATACTGTACAACACTTTGCGGTCGGTCATAGTTCAAATCGACGGTAACGCTTGCGACAGGTTGTCCTGCAATCCTCGGAAATCTAATTACGCGATCGAGCCTGAAAAAGACGTTCGAGTAAGAAAAGGAATCTTTAAGACTAAAGAGACTTTCTTCAAGAATTTCTCTTTTAACACCACTTGAAATCTCGCTCATGAATGAAAAACATTGTAATATCTATCTAAAGTTTTTATCTTTCATAAACATAAACTTTTCCCAAAAACATATTAATATCCGAAAGTTTCAGCTTCAGATGTTCTGTGTAACAAAATACATTCGCAATTCAGGTTCACCAACATTGTAATATTCTCTCGTAGATAACCTCCATTAAATTTCTTCACTAAAATACATACTTTATCGCAGCAGCACTAAGTGCACGCATAGAGATTACATTTGCGAGCATAAAGTGAGATATGTACTGTGAAAATATAAAGTTTCTGGTAGGTGAGAGATTTCATGGTTGAAAATAGTTTAAATAAATTATCATGGGCTCGAAAGGTGTCAAGAGAGAGGGTTAGGGGCAAGAGGGGTTGGCAGTAACAAGTAACAACGGTGGGTGGAATTGGTCGATATGCCAACGTCTCCTACTTGCCAGTGCACCTGAGGTCATATACAACCCCTTTCCCCTATTTCCCTGAGCATATACAACTTCCTCGGACTACCCCCACCCTCTGTATTCACGTTACAGTTTTACTACCACGTTCCTGCCTACTGTGGTAGAAAAGCCGTTATCCTTATGGCCTGATATTCTGAAAACAACGTGAACTCCATAGTCAAGGCTTGCGGGTGGAGGCGATAAACCGAGTGTCAGCAAAAAAATTCCGAGGCAAAGTTCTTGCAGAGTTTTTCTTGCAGTAGGTATAAAACTCAACCAGCCCATTAAGAAGATTCTTTTCTGAGTGTTACGATATATGGAAGTGTCTAGGAGGACAGTTAAAAAAAAAAATAAAAGATTGATACAAATATGAATATCTAATAAAGAAAAAAGAACACAAATTTTTTTAATAGAAAATATACATATTTCAGGTATTTTTTTTTTTTTTTTTTTTAAGGAAAACTATTTTTTTTTTCTTTTGAAAAATTGTGATGAAGAACGATCATTCATCTTCGAGAGCATTCGATTCACAAAAAACGAACGCAACCCTCACAGATAAATCGAACAAAAAGATTGAGAGAAATTGGGTGAGATAAGAAACAAGAGAGGGAAATCTTTCTAAGCCAGCATCTGGATTTCTCCCTGATTTCTTCCGGTTCACAACCATTTGATGATATACATGGTATATCTAGTAGATCTGATACATAAGATCCACCCTCGGTGAATATATTTTAAAAAGAAAAAAAATTAATCAAATTGTTGATCTTTCATGCTTTTTTTATAAATATACTTTACTTCTTAAGGTAATAGACTGATAAATATTTGCAAAGAAGTATGTGATCAATATTTTTCAAAATAACTTTGAGAACTTGAATTTTAATGAGACTGTTATTCCCAATGTACTACTCACAATAAACCTGATAGCAATTCTCAAATCAATTATCTGTAGATAGAATAATCATTGCTTGTGTTTCTCTAATGGAACATGACCAAAATTAATTATTGGTGAAGCTAATATAAGACACTCAAACTAAACATTTACCATTGTTTGACACGTTACTGTTTGAAAGTAACGCGTTACCGTTACCGTTACTTAAAAAAAAATAACGCGTTACCGTTACCGTTACTTTAAAAAAAAAATAACGCGTTACCGTTACCGTTACTGAAAAAAAGTAACGCGTTACCTTTACGTTACTTTTTTTTATTAAATTTTTAATACATCAGTTTATACAGTTTCATAAATCATACATCTATACACTAGACTTTCCATAAAAAATTCTATTTTTCTTCAATAATACTAATTTTTCGAAAAGATCATCACTCATACGATGTCTTTTATCCAAAAGAATCAGTCCAGCTGTACTGAATAATCGCTCAACGGATGCACTGCTCGGTAATCCTGTATTATACCGGATGAATAATTGAACCTTACAATTTAAAAATTGTTCCACAATCATCATGGCGCATTTTAATGGAGAAAAAATATTTTGTTGATACATATATAACATAATTGCATCATGTAGAGCAGTAAAGTTACTGTAAAGAAAGCACACCATTTGATTGGTTTTCTTGATATTTAAATATTTAATCTAATACTGGGCATTCCAAATTTTTATAAAGTAACGTTTGGTAACGTGCGTTACTTAGTATTACGTTACCGTTATATATATATATATATATATATATGGAAACTATGTCACAAATATATATTACATTACTTTATAATTATATCAAGATATAATTATAAATATCAAGAGATATTTAGCAAAAATATATTAAATGAAATTGTTGGATATATTCAATGGAGCATTCTATGTTCTTCTTTAGGAATTTCTACGTCCCATGCAATAACGTTTAATTATGAAAAAAATAAAGAAAAGAATTTTAATCCAGGCACAATCGAATATCGAGCGTCGTTTGCAGCATATTCGTCAAGAGGAAAGTGCTTGATTTTTAAAACGACAGATTTTCATACATATGTATAACGTGCAGATTCTGGCTGTTATCAGTGTTTGCGTCGATACGCGATGGCAATTTCTACACTAGGATGAGACTTTCCTCTTCCTGTGCCTGAGGCAGCTTGACGTTGGGCCAAAATTGGGTACGTTCCGTATACATGCTTATATATGTACATATAAGATCGTTTATTAATTTCCTTGAGTAGATTATCTACTTGAGGTAGGTTCAATCCACACTTTGTCGATATTTGCTGGTTATTTCTGGAGAAACATAATTATAATTATAGCTAAACACGAGGAGACTAGAAATTTAACTCAGCTTATTAAATCTTTGGTCATTAATAGTGGAAAATGCATCTATTTACGTCACCATGCTGATAGATGAATGACCAGTGCTAATAAAGCTTTATGCATTAATTCAGTTATTTACATGAAAATCGGAAACTCTCAACTCAGCCGTGTTTCTACCTTAATTCGATTCTGCTTTCACGATGTAATTTTGGCGCTCGCATAAAATCAAACATAGCTTTCTCAACTGTATTTGCTCGAGCATGAACCAAAATTCGAGAGGAATTTCAGGAATTTCGTTTTGCTCTTCTAAGCACGTGTGGCTACGATTAGTTGCAATTATTATAATCCAAGCATGTGCCCCAGTGGGAAACAGGGATTTTATTTAGCGAGTTTTACAAACTCTAATTAACACTTCGAGTTAAATAGAGTTTAGAAAGCTCTGAATGGTATTCTGTTTTATAAGAAATTGAAAAAAAATTGTATTTGCATTACATAAACGAATATATATATTTGTATGTATGTAGAAATGTATACTGAGGGAATTAAATTATTTGAATATAAACCAGAGATGGCTTTTATACGATTTCAAAGCTAATTCGTAGTAGATAGAATATTAATTGGAACCAGAACTCAACTATAACTCAAGTGCGCTTTCAATGTTTTCATTATTCACTTCACAAGATACTTGCTTTACTAGTAATTGGGAAATAAAGGATGATAGCCTATTATTCTGTAAGCGTTTGTGACATTTATAATTGAAATCAGCTGGCAATTTTCCATTGAAAAATTAGCTTTCTTCAATTTTACTCTATTCAATGTTTAATTCAAACTCACATTATCATTTTGTACGCAATTTAGGTACCAAGAATAATTTAATCCCAGAATTAATAACAAATTCATTGAGATTTAAATATTATTAATTTAGTTTTATAAAAAATCAATTAAATAATTCTTCTTATACAGATTTTCAGAAAGAAATGTTAGCTCGTGATATGTTCCATGATATATGAAATGTTGAAAAAATAGTCATATTTTCCTACTATTCTAGGGTTTTGAACAATATAAATTTAAACAAAATTTCAATGATCCCTGTTATATAAAGATTGTCTGATTAAACAAAATACTATTGGCATTTTATTGGCTTCAAGAAAGAATGGTAAACGAAACGAATGGTATTCTGAAGCTATTTTTGCAAATGGACGATATGTGATACGAACTAGAAAATCGGAGCTGAGACTCTGCGATTTTCGTTAAAAGCTCTTTCTTTAAGATCACACTTTCGCTTTCCTATTTCAATGAAATGACTACTTTTACAGTTCGAATGGCGGAAGGTGCACCCAGTGATTGTCTGGTTTCAAAACCAATGGAAAGAAGGAAACGAAAAAGACCACTTCATGCCTTTTACTTGGTTCCTCAATTTTCTCACTGAAGTGGAAAAGCATCCAGAAGAGACAACCAGCTCCAATTTCTCCGTCTACTGTATAGCAAAATGTTTAGGGGTGGTTTTTCTACAAAAAGATATGGTGAACTCGAGGGAGGAAATCCGGGAGACATACATTCAAGCTTCGAGCGCTAGAACAGACTCTCACACCATGTATCGTATCCTGGCACAGATTCGATTATATATGGAGTGATTCATAATTATCCTTTATACTGGACAACTTTTTCGAGATAAAAAATTTAATTTTAGATACAGGAATTGTTAGATAATTTTAACTAGAGCGTTAAAGATCGAAAAAAAAACTTTAAATATCTAAATTATATGACGACTATAACGAGAAAAGGATATAAAATAAAAAGATTTTTTGAACTTTTAACGAACCACCCGTTATAAGAAGTAAGTAAATGGAAGTTTCAAAGCGTACAGTGAATAACATGTGAATTTTGCACTTCACCTTATCCCGGAGGCGTTCAATATTAAGATAGGTCGATGCGCGCTGTTCAATGAAAATTGGAAAATTTTTAGTTTACCTCCAGAGTTACGGCGTCAATTCCGAAGCTAACATTGTTGGCCGCTATTAGCCAGAGTTCGAAAAAGCGAACAATGGATACTGGTAGTGCCATTGACTGGCATAATTGAATTTTTATGGATGGCAGACTTCAATATTTCTGCCCAAGATGTCGAATAATGGCATCAAGTGCCTCCAAAACTGCACTGAGGCATAAAACATGATTTTAATCTTATGAAATCTGGATACAAAAAATATATAAATAAGCGAAAGTCATTTTTCACACAAAACGATTTTTCACACAATTATGAAAGCTTAATTTTATGGAAAATTTTTTTGATGAAAACGTGTTATATTATTACACTAGAAATATAACTACAGATGTAATTATATGAATGAAATAAAAATGAAACAATTAATTCAGTAAAAAATTTCAAGGTAGAATGTTTTTGCGTTTAGAAAAGCACACGAGACTCGCCCACAACTGCGATTCAATACCAGAACACGTAACAAACTTGAATCTAAATGTACCAGGAAATTTGCACACGAAACGGTGGTGTCAGAGTTCTTCTACTGGAATTTGGAAACTTTAGTGTTTTGTGAAAGTTCATGTTGCTCGATTAAACTCCAAAAATTACTGAATATCCTCTAATTGTTTGATAAAGCAGCAATCCGATTACTTCTGCATATTTAATCATTCAAACAGAAATATTTGAAAATTATAAAAAGAATGAATTCCACGAATATTTCATCCTCATTTTCAAGTTAAAATATTCATAGTACATATAGTAGTTTCTTTTTCCTCTTATCTTTATTACAATTAAATATAAATTACGTAGCTTGTAGAAGGAATTTAAATATTTAAATAAAAGATACTGTAACATTTTTATACAGAGAGAATGAGTTACTAACTAAAGTTTTAAACTAAGCTTTATAAAATGTTCCAGAAACAATCCTGAATTATAGACTTTCTTTAATGAATAATAAAGTAAATACAATCCTGGGAATGGCTTCCTTATTTCCCAGTGGAGAAGGTTAGTTATAGTCAGACAACGCACTAAGATAGAATTTTTGATTCTTGCAAATGAAAATAATCTTTCCTTTGCTTGGAATTTAAATATTACTCAAGCAGAGCTTTCAAATGTTAATGAAGAGTATTTCAATTTTCGGGATTTATTCAATTGTTTTTATTGACATTAGAATGCTTTTCGCATAAAAATAAATTAATGTATTAAGATATCTTAAACGCTTCCGAGGTTTTAGGGGAGAAATAGTGAATTGTACAATTGTAGAATTGTACATCTTAGTAAGGTTTAGTTAGGTAATATGTTCACTTAATCAAGAGCTTTTTCTGTATCGTTACCTAAGAAGACCTGGTCTCATTCTCTCTAGTCTACAAAAGTGTACTAGATCCATTTATTTTTTTAAAGCGAAATGAGGGCGTTTTCTGAAGTTAAGTGGCTTTTCACAATAGAGTGGATTTAGAAAAGAAAAATAGTCCTGTAGCTTTCCTGTACACAAGAAAAATCATAAATTCAGGTTTTTCCTAAATGATCTCGCAAGTGAAATGAAAATAATCCTCTGACATAAAAAATCAGAAATTGAAAGATGATGCAGTGTTCAATAGCGGTACATTTTTTAATTTAAATTCCACCTAAAACCAGGAATGAAACAATTTAAAATAAAACATATGATTTAAAAAAGAGATACAATTTTTTCCGCACTATAGACATTTTTTTTAAACGTGAAATAGATTTTAGAATATTTAGACTCACAGTAAAAATACTGCTGCAAAGAAAAAAAAAATATGTTTGAAAAAGATAGTTTTTATCGGGTATTTGTATTGAATACTCGGAAGTCGTTATTGGGTATTTTCTATGAAAATCTATATCTGGTATGTATATATACCTATACGTGATGGGTAAAATGCACTGGGAATGCAACGTTCAAGGCGTAGCCAACTGTTGCTCGGTTGAGCTGAGGGATTATGGCAGTTTTAAAGTCCTCTTCACACATTAAAAACTATCTCACACATACCACCAAAGAAACAAACAAAAATGGCTGAATAAGTAAATTATTTTCTTTTGCCACTTTTCCTTTAATAACGTGTACACTGTACAAATTATAGAAAAAATGTGCATGTGTTTATTATAACTGAGAAGTTATTAATTGTAATAGTGCCCCCGTTTCTAAAGATTGCCTATGGTCTCTGCATTTGATGAGGATTTAATAGCTGCGCCCCATTGTTCGAGTATTGAATGCATACTACTTAGAAGTCGATGTGGAGTGATATGTACTTAGAATCTGTGCAACACTGGGACAATCAGTAGTACAACGTGTCCTTATACAGGTTTCCTAGTCTATCGACTGATGAAAGCACAAAAAGAGGGATTGATAGAAACCATGCTCAAGAAAGGGCAAAAGAGAGGAAAGAAAAAAAAACAAAAGAAAAGAGTTATCAACCTACATGTAGACTGTAGAGTCTGCTGCGGAATAATACAGTTATTTTTAGTTTAATAAAATGTAAATCATTATACTATTATTTAATCCCTAATGTATTAAATTTGATTAACTGTAAACACGTAGAGTTGTGCAGGTTTAATTTTTCCGTTTTGTATGATTTTAAATGCGTAATTCGATAAGCTTGAAATATTCTTTAAAGCATTGGCATAATTGCTTTAAAGCGAATATAATATAATCAAAGCACCTGTTAATGTCAATTTTAATTGAAATGCCCGTCGTTTTAACTCAATATCGTTGAAATAATTAGAAAAGGAGTTTATTATTTCTTCTAATGATATAAACTCAAAGTGAAGTTTCTACTGTAGCAAAACATATCGTTTTGTATTTGAAATGTTCTCAGCAAACTGCAAACAAAGATGATGTTTTGATTTAAATCATCACCAGTTGAAAAATAACATTTCAAGACACTTTGAAGCAAAAGTTTGAAATTCCATCTGGGAATGCTTGTGTGCAAAACTCCATAAAATCTCATTTCTTACAATCTGCATATTCCGGATTCATGGTGAATTCCCAGGATAGCTGAGAAATTTCGGTACTAAGCAGAAGATAGCAATTTGCATTAATTCGTTCGAGTGAGAAAAATATGTAGAATTCTAGAAAAAAGTTGATTACTTCCGTCCCAGCTTTATTCTTATTCTTTCCTCTTTGAAATCTTCTGTAAGACTTGATGTAGTAAAATGATAACTTGCAAAATTGAAATTTTATTTTATTTTATTTTAGGTTCCACGAAGACAACCTAAACGCGTGTTTCAGCTATTTGTTTTGGGCGGTGGGTAATCTATATGGTTCTCAAACCGAATAATCTGATTAATTTTGTATTGCTATATAGTTTTCAAACCTTGATCACATATTCCTTAATTTTCTGGCTCACTCTAGTAAAATAGGAGAAGAAATAATAAATGTCTTATGTGTGTCGCGATGAAGATTTGGTTGTAGACCAACTGCGGTTTCAGAGTGAGACTCGAGAATTATGACCAGATTAGGCCAACGTCGGGTTAAACTCCATTCACTGTATGTGGTTTCAAAAGATCCAGTTACTAATTCTATTATTTGAGTGAACTATTTGAAAGTGACAAATGCAGTCGCTGTAACCAAGATTAATTGCAATAGTAATAAAAAAGTGTGACATTTCTTATTTAAAACGCTTACTGGTGCAAAAATATAGAAAATCACATTCTAATGAAAATTGTACGAATAAAAGGCAGAAGAGGCTCAAAAAGGGCCCGATCGGGTCCAGATCGGGAAATTTCTGCTAGGGATGAAAGTCTATAAATGGGAAATGGCGAATAATTTGGCTATAAATCTGTTCGGTTTGTAGCGGCTGCTATCGGGAATTCACTATCCTTTTTATTCACCTTTTATCCTAACTCGTTGCTTGACTTTAAATCGTAACTTGATGGTCAGAGCAGCTACGCGTAAAAATACGTTCGTTTACTGTATTTTAAGGTTTCAGTAGAGTTCTCTTATATGACTAACAATAAGAATAAATCACAGACTCTATTTCACCCATATCTTTCTCTTCCGAGTGCTCAAAGAAACGCAAATCCTTATTGCAACAAAGGCCACAGAAATTTCATAATGGGAATACCTCTTGAATAAATACCCTTGTAGTCAGTAATAACATGAAATTAATTTGAACTTATTTCATAAGTTTAATCACAAAAAAAATTACACAACAATTCCTACATCAGAAGAACTAGAGTAAAGTGTGTAATTTGTCTAAATAACGAATTTTATCCTTATTTTCTAAAAATATGTTTTAAACTTTCTGAAAAAAAGTTACTCGTAAGCGATGGAAGTTACTTTATATAATTTCAATATTATTACTCTATGAGGTACTGAATTAAAAGTGGTTAATTAGACTTTCTTAGCATGATTAAAACACAATTGAAATGTTATTTATAAAAATTCTCTGCTTTGTGAGAATAACGAGGAATGCAATTTTATAAAGGTCAGCAATCAACAGAGCGAAAGAAAATTCACCTAACATTTGCGAAGCGTGGAATAACTCAATTTCTTCTGTTTTTCATGAAATTCGAGTCGCATACATATTTAGGATCAGGGAGAGAATTCTCAGTACACACACGAATCTAGATTCTGGGAAAGAAGTGCCCATTTTTTACCACTGTGTCCGCTTGGATTAAACTTGAATTAAAACGTCGTCCTCCCATGAGTTGCGAAGCTCCATTTAATTACTTTCCGCTTTGCAAGCTACCCTCCTCGCACTTTATAAATGCTTCTTGACAATGCGAAGTGAAAATTGTTGCCAAGGCAAACGGCAAAGTTCTTTAATCCATAGTTCGAGGACAAAACGCAAATTGCATAACATTTTTTACTCTTTTAAGAAGAAAACCAAGAGGTATTTAATCATATGTCTCACACGATCTTTTCATTACATTGCAGAAAATAGTTGGTCCAACTACTTTGGTTTATAAAATGTAGCACTGCTAATTTATTGGTTAGTATAATACAACCATTTTCTTTTGAACTTTATGAAATCTGAAGAAGGAATTCTAATTTTATCCAGTCAGTGTGTTCACAGAAAGAACAGATGGGAAAAATTGTTTCGGGTAACTTTCAAGTGGGTGAAGTTAAATTTTTTATGTGAAATTAAATCGTCAAACGAATTTCAAGATGCAATGGTTTATAACCGTATATACAGAGTGATTTTTTTATCTTGAGATAAAACTCTTATCCTATCCAAAAATCGATGACAGTCAAAGAAAGTTTCGAAAAATAATTTTTTCGGTACACATTGTAAACATTTTTTTTGTACGATGCGTATTTCTTGATCCTGTATTCTGAAGCAATAAGTATAATACGCATATTATCGGGTAGTAGGAATTGTGGACATGGTAGAGGTGCGAATGTGTATAAATAGGCCGACCCTGGTTATAAATGCGTTCTACACCCATTTTGAATGTCGCTTTAGCACGCATATCCCGGAACCGAGTCACGGTTGCAATTTCATGACTATATTGGCTTTTGCCCCATGTTAATATACATAATCTTTCCTCTAAATATTGTGTAAATTTATTCCATAAAAATTTTAATTATTTGTCGAAAATAAATCAAATTTAATGAGTATAATTTTTCTGTAGATATATAATTAAAAGTCTCATGGTAATATTTTAGAATATTGTAGAAAAGCATTTCATCAAAAACATTTTCTCCTGTCAACATAACATTCTAAATGAACTAGAATTTAAAATTAAAAAGTAAAACACATAATAATTAATAATTAATTATCATTTTGTGAGATATATTATTTCTTCTTTTACTCTTGGAAAAGAAGCAATTTCATCCTATCTCTAAGAAGCTTTATTTAATTTTGAACCTTTCAGAATAAAACGAAGGGGAGCTCTCATTTTATTTGTCTACGCGTTCAATTCATTTTCCTAGAGTGAATTTTTATGAGAAAAGTCATTTTCGTGTTTTACAGCTTATCACTTTTGTTCTTATTAGCTTTTCGAAAAATGAAAGATGGGAGAAATTGGATACACGAAAAGGAATTGTAGGAACAAATCGTTTTCAAGAGCAAAGGTGAAAACTAGAATTACAGTTCGTGCTTCGTGAGCAATAAAATTATCAACCCCTTTATGTTTTCAACTTGACCTCAATCTAAGTCCATTCATCCATTCATGCTTTATTCTTCTTGACTTCCCTTCACACTCCATATTTCAAATGATTAGTGCTTTCTTTGAAAGTTTACCAAAGAGAAGTTCTCTAACTGACGAGTACACATCCCGAAATGATCCTAGAAGTTCGATACAAAGTCACGTACTTCTGTTTCCTTGTTTTCGAGCAGAGATGATATTGTAGCTAGGAATTGGAAGGAACATCAAGAAAATATGATTCTCTTCTTAATCTATTCTGACCAAATGTTATTATTTTAGTATTGATTAAATTGTTTTTCGAAAAATACAAATTTTCTAACTTGAAATGCATAATTTTACGTTTGTCAATTAGTTGCATATTTTAGTAAAAAAAATCAGTTTATTGGAGCAGAAAAGTCAGAAAAATAGAGCCAGGATAATGTGTTTCTCGAGA
The DNA here is from genome assembly GCA_904066015.1 of Synergus gifuensis. Classification (NCBI taxonomy): domain Eukaryota; kingdom Metazoa; phylum Arthropoda; class Insecta; order Hymenoptera; family Cynipidae; genus Synergus; species Synergus gifuensis. The sequence continues at coordinate 2,123,334 of CAJFCO010000131.1, read as the reverse complement.
ATTGCGTGAACTCGCCTCATATCAGTCTTATCAGTAGCACACAAGTGGACTCTAGGTAAAGTTACTTGGCCTTAGATGAAGAATTTAATTGTGATTACTGAAATGTTGAGCCACGGTGCTATTATATTTCCTCTACTGAAGCAGCATCAATGGATTCTTCTTTGAACTTAAATCCCATACACATGCATTCAGGCATTCACGAATTTGCAGTAGAGGTAACGTGTGTGTATGTGTATATATATATGAATCTACTTGCGAGAGTATATGAAGCATGTATTATATATTCAACGTTATCAGGCTGTGTGCGCGTACGAAACGTGGTTCATGAGGTAAACCGCCGGTCAATGACTGACATTAGCCAATTCACTAATCTAGAATGCACCTGGCTAAGTCTAATGCCTAGGTGTGTATATATATCCACGGCAATTCTATTATCTGAAACATTAATCTCACATTTTCTGATACCAAGATATGTATTTCTAACCTTTAGCCTTTTTAAAAATTTCGACGGGAATATATTTCAGTTTGAATTACAGAAAATTACTCGTTTTTAAAAGCATAATTACATACCCTATACAATTCTAGTTAAAACAAATGGAATTTCTCGTAAGGGAAAGTTTAATTAAGTACAGTATTAATTAATATTGATGCAAGTATATAAATAGCATTATATAATTAATAAGAGCAATTAAAACGAAACGTAGATATAGTAAGACATTTTATTTACAGACAAGTTTTTAGGTCAGACTCTCTTTTTGTAGATTTGATTATTATTTTAAAGAAACATGAAGAGTCACATTATGAAAATTAATTTTGTTTTCGACTTTTATGACACAAGAATTACTCATACAGTTGATTAAATTGAAGAAACTCTTTAATTTAACTATTTCAAGAGTGCTCTAACTTTTGAATATTTGCTTTAAATTTGCTATATCATTTACCTAGTAGACGAACCCTAATTGTTAAAGATGTTTGCACTGGCATTGCAAGTCCCAGCTGATAACTCGAGCTTTAATTCAGGAATAACTTATCTATGTCGCGACTCTGTGTACATAGAAAGGGAGAGATATGTATACCTATACGTCGTACACGAGTAAGATATTCCAGAAACGAGATTACGACAAGCCGTTTGTCGTTTCACGAATCTCCGTTCACGGTATATGCGAAATGGTAGAAATTTAAAAAGCTTGCATTTGAATTGCACCCTTTTTATTAAATATGTCATTCTGTACTTCTTGAGTAAAAAAAAATCATATATACGAAGCATAGAAAAAAGTGGATTTTAAGAAATCAATTATTTTCAATTCATTTAAAAACAGAAATAATAATTAAATTATATTCATCAGTTTCTCGTTTACCTTGATGTCAATTAAAATTTTCAATCACCGTGAGAGCTGTACCATATTTTTTCTTGGATTATTCCTTGCCATTAAATCTCTATTAGAAATTCTGATACAACTGCTCTTCCACAAGCAACGTTTACACGAAATATTGAACCGAATAAAGCGCCGCGATTAATTTCAAGCGGTATTCGCACACGAAATTACATGCAGTTACATAATTGCATGTGGCAGAGATAGCAGATTTCCTACATTTGTATGTATGTGAAATGTTATCTGCATAATGCACGTAGGATGGAACATTTACGACGCAAAGTGTCGAGAATGTGATGAAGATGAGAGATTGCATCTGATCCTCTAATTCGAGGTGTTGGATTATTCACAAAATTTGGTATTTTCAAGGACAATTGTGGCAGATCCAGAATTGACAAGATTTTAATGACCTAGAACTGACTTTAAAGTCTCATTACTCTTACTTTAAAGGAGCAGTTTAACAAAATTTACTATCTGTCATAAACGTCGCGTGCGTAAACTTGCGAATTCATTATAGGTACAACGAAGATAGATGAAGGATTGAAGAATATCATGAGATACTGTTAAGTGTCTCTTTTAAATATAGTATTTTCTTTTTGAATGCGTTTATACTTTTAGAATTGTAAAAAGATTAAGAGCATTCAAAAACATCTGCTGTTGTCTCAAAAAGAATGTATATATTTTATACTTTACGAAAGACTCTAGACTACCTTTAGCACAGTCATTTATTAGGGTACTTGCAGTCCTCAACAGTACTATTGGCATCTACATAAATATATAGTAAATACAGGCATCTGACTAGATACAATTTTATTGCGGTACTTGTTTAGGACAGGCGTTTTCATCAGAAAATCTTGTTTTATTGTAATTCGAATAGCTAGACTCTGACCATTAAAGGATTTGGTAATTCCAACACTGAGAAAAATAGATCTTGGAAAGTTAACTATGGAACAGTGATCTAGATATTAAACTGTACAATCTGGATATTAAACCGTATAATCTGAATGTTAATTTCTAAAATCCTGGATTCCAAAACTCATAATCTAGATTATACGGTTTAACATCTAGATTGTACGGTTTAATATCTAGATCGCTGTCCCATAGTTAACCTTCCAAGATCATAAACCGTACAATCTATTTTTCTCAGTGAAGTTTTACACACTTCAGCGTACCTTCGAGAAAACCTAAATTATATCGTCGAACGAGGGAGTGTCTTACTATGTCTCTACACAAATTATAATTCTCCTTCCACTTTATGTTTAAATTTCTACCTTTCGGCCCTTAACCTTTGTATTTCAAACATTAGACTCTGTTTTTGAACTTCAAAACGCGCTAATAATATTAGTCAATTATGACCTAATACTTGTAACTTTAGAATTTCCATAAAAAATTTGTATTAAATAACCGAATATTCATTTTTACTTTTTACAATTTCATTACATTGAAGGCTTCTTGAAATATCTCAAATATCGCGATACTCGATTCTCTCTCGATAAACTCTTGCATTTTTTAGAGACTCGGATAAAAAAGTTAAACATAAGATCTCATTCCCTTGATATTGAAATTGAAATCGAAAAAGTTGACTTTACGTCGAACGGTAGATGAACTCAAAGGTTTATTTTTTTTCGATTGTGATCCTAGGTCACAAAAGACTTCAATTTCACTTAGGATCCTTTTAAAAGCCTCGAAATATATGTATACTCTATACATGGAAAAAATGTGATAAACGTAGAAACGTGGAACCTAACAATGAAGTGTTTGCTTTTAACATTGTGTACTCGAAATAAGATAGACTTTTAGAGATTTTGTCCTTTCTCGAACAATAGAATCTCTTCCTTACGAGAACAACATTCCTATAAGGAAGTGTAACAAGAACCTTGGTTCTCAAAATAGATGAAAGATTGTTAACTTTATTAATATCATTTTTTTTATAATTTCTCGGTTTACAAGAAGACAAATCAAATTACTATCTATCCTTTTCCGAACAATATACCCAAATAATATTTAAATTATACCGAAGTATTGGAAAGTTGAAAAATATCAGCTTGTCTTCATTACAATTCATGTTGAATTTCTCAGAGTAGCATTAACATTTTGGTTGTGAATAATCGATCGAAAAACATCAATTTCACGGCCAACACTTTAAGTTCAGCATTTACCACACGTCGTTATTTACATATGTGGAAGCTCACATACTGTCTTTTACAAAAAGAGCTATAAATTTCTCCGTCTGTAAAAAGCCTGAAGAATATTTTACATTAGTCAATTTAATAATTGGATATCAGAATGCTTATCGGTATTAGAGAATAGAATTTAGGGATAAACCACATAATGCAGAATTGCGTGCGAAGTCCGTTTCAAAGGAATTCCGGGGGTGAAACCCTTGCACAATCGAGCCACTATTTGCATAACTTGGTCGACTATGAGTTTAGCCGTTAGCAGTTGCGAGAATGCGTGTGTGAATGTGTATGTGGGTACGATCGATCCAATTGTTTATCTATTTCTAGGGAGTTCTGCCATCGGCGACAACCGAAGACAAATGGAAGTCTATTGTACCTGACACGTTCTTTTTTCTTTGTGGCTGACCCAACTCGGATGTGTTCTACTTAAATTCCAGCAAAGTTGGAAAGAAGACACTATTATTCCGCGGAAACTGTGGATATGGTTCTAATAATTTATTTTATGTCACCTACATTTTAAGACCTTATAATTTTTTTATAACTGTTGGTTTGTGCGTAATTTTTCATACAACTTTGACTAACAAAGTTTTATGCAGTTGCTTATAGAAACAGTTCCTCCTGATGTACTGCAGAGATGATATGATATATTAAAGAACTACCTATCGTTCGATTTCAGACAGAGTAGAATCTGCGGTTCAATAAGAATGACTATATCCCGTTCTATCGTTCATATAGTGCTACCAATCGATCCTCATCCTCACATCTGTATGTGATATTGCTGTTAATAATAATGGAATTTCAAATGTCAATAAAACGTTCCTGTTGAAGTAGATGCCCGTCCTATGATGAATCCATCTCGAAACCGCTGACGAATCTCGATTACTTCACCACGTTTTCCGATTAATGAGAATATAACTAGAATTTGACGTAAATAAATATTGTTATGCACTGGCTAGATAAATAAACAATTATAGCATTTTTTACATAAAAGAAGAAGTTTTAAACAGAAAACGTTACTGGATATGGATAAAAAGCGTAAATATAATTGTAATAATAAACGTAACTAAACGAAAATATTATTATAAAAAACGAAGAGCCTGAATAACGAGACCGAATATGGTAGACTGTCATAAAACAATTTCGACAGGTAGTAGTGATTTCCTATATCGTTTTTGAAATAACGACCATGCGAATTATTAGTCAATGCAACATCAATAGATTTCACGAGTGAGATTGTTTGTGCTATCGACTGCAAACACTGCAGCCATTGTCAATGGGTGGACTTAAAAAGGCAATTTACCCCATTCGTTGACAGGCAGGTATCAATCTGCATTTAGAAGCAAGAAAATACATTTTACGAATTTAATTTTCGATAATCATTTTAAAAATTTCATTTTAAAATTAGATTTCAAAATATTACTTTGAAGATCTTCTCCTACCATCAAAAAGCCCTATTCGAATCACTTCTTGAATTGCGAATCGAGGCAAGTTCGTCCTTTCCAAGCAGATCACGTAGCTCAACGCGAATGTTGAGAAATATATTGTTCCGCATTTTATTTTTTCAGAAGAAGCGTTGCTTTTTCTAACGAAAATATTGCAGAAAACCCCCTTTTTACTGGCCGATTATACATCCACGCCATCCTTCAAGTGGCATTTACCGATCGAATCAAATTTATCGTCCCATAATTTTTATTTTATGAGTAGATCGGTACGTTAGATTAACAGTGATCAGCACGTCCATACAGAATCCTCCGATAGAGATTAGGTCCTTTTTGAGCTTCAAAAATATAGAAAAGCTACAAAATAGTCTTTTTTTAATTGTGGGTTTCAGGCGTGAAAAAAAGGCCTATTGAGCCTGAAATTTAATGATAAATTTTATGATCAGATTATTTAAATAAATCACTTTAGAGCTAGAATGAAAGTATTGACTACTTTTCAATAAAAGTATATAGAAACCCATTTCCACTACTGGAATCCATGAAATTTGATTGAAATTTAAAGATAATAATTGAAGAATTTTCAATTACAACGTTACAATTACTATTTACAGGAAAAAGAGAGAGCATTTCGTCACCTCAACGTACTGTACTTTATTTATTATTATTATTATTATTATTTATTAAAGAGATTTATTAAATATCAAATGTGATATAATAAATTCTGGACATGTTTTCATTTTAGTATCCTTTCCAGAAAACATATTTGGGAGATCTTACACATGTGGTGCACGAGCACGAGCATTTATCATCAGACTCCCTCCACTTGAGTAGTACTTGAGGGTGGTATGAAGCACCCTCATAGGTCAAGTGTGTCCCTTGAGTGAAGGACTCATAACTATAAATGCTACCCTCAAAGCTGAATATTCTCTTTGACAAATCTGTGTATTATCAACAAAACCTATTTTAAACTACTAAAGATTATCTTATCTTTAAATTAATCATCTTTCTTAACTATCCCTTAATTATTACCTTATTTAAATCTGCAATCAGTCTTTCATTTGTAATTGAATTGTTAATTTTAGAGAGAACAGCTTTCTGTCTTCAGGAATATTCCACAATCCACATTAATCATGAGAATAATCAAAGATTTCTCAGATCTATCATCAAAGCAATTGGGTCGCCTTTGCGAACAGAATAACGAAATGTATTCATTAGTGAAATTAATTTAATAATATAATATTCAATGCTATCCTGTATAGGATAATCTGCCTTTTGAACGTATCTAGTTTTAAACTAATTTTCTTTGTATATGTCTAATTGTATATTGATAATACAGCAACTCTCGAAGAGCAGAAGAGACAGAACAGCGAAGTGAAATTTTTATATAAATTCATAATCCTTTGATCCTTTAAAGGACATGTAATACTTTTCCATAAAAGCAATTTAGTTTCACCAACTTTATATTAGCAATAATAAATATTTTTCGCTAAAACTATAGCCCATTTACCTCCTTCTTATGCAAACAGAAGTAAATGGTCTAGTTTTAGCGAAAAATATTTACATTATTGCGAACGTAAAGTTGATGAAACTAAATTTGCTCTTAATGAACGAAACACAAAGGCTTAACGATAGCGCCAATTACCAATTAATCAGGAAATAATGTTACATTGCCTAAAGGTATCAAATTTTGTTTATTGCTCGATCGTGCTATGGATTGTTCGTAAACTATCGCTTCAAACTTTGTGGACATGAGGCGACATATTTAGCTCTGATCGTCGACAGAATAGAAGTTGATTTATCTGTCTAGCAATTTCTACCTAGTGGGATTAGCATTTCATGATTATCGCCTGTGTGTTTAGTGCGCGATCCAAGCATACGAATTTAAGCGTGGGGTGGACACTCCAATACCAGATGAGATTTACAGAGTCTACAGAGCAATTTATCCGGCCATTCTACGAATTAACTATCCAATTAGCGGGGACGTTGCAGAAGTAGAATTTCATTTACCTACGTGAATAGTCAGGGGATTTCGCGCACGAAGATACCTTCACCGACCTTGCAAAGTCGTTCTGCCCTATCATTCGTTTTTCTTCTGGTAATGTATGACACTCCGCACGTGCACTTTCGCATGTGTGCACGTGCACAACGAGGGACATTAAGAGCGTTAAAAGTTGCGCGACTAAAAACTACCCTACCAACTTCTCTAATGCTCTTGCTACTTTATTATGATAAATAGACGCCAAAGATGGCGCTCACGCGAAATTAAAAATTACCTACTACCATGCAAAACTTTCTAAACTGCATTTCTTATATCTTTTAAAGTGAAAAAGGTCAGTTTTATGATACATCACTAATGAAGGCTTTCATACTTACAAATCACACGTATGTTAGAATGTCATTTTCACTCACCTGAAACAGAAAAGAAATCTTTTGTTAGGTCACTAAAACTTATGTTTAAGTTATGTAATATTTAGTCATAAAATTATGTGAAAGGGGTCTTTGAAAGGTTTGAAAATACACTTAGATACTTCCTCGAATACTAAAGATTCTAAATTTCTACCGCAGGGTGGCATAATAAAATTTTATGAACCTTAGGTCATTTTACATATTTTTTCAGAAGAGTGAAAAAATATGTAAAAGTATAATGGAAACTCAATAAAACGTTTTAAGATCTACTTTTTAGAGAATTTAATGATACTTATGTTACCTACACACAGATATTTTTTCTTCTCGTCGTTTAATGCCTCGTTTAGGTTACACATTAAGATGGTAATTGAAGATGTGGATGATGGTTCATTTGCTTATACTGCTACTTACACTACTTGCGTTATAAAGCTCCTTATTTTACGAGCACTTTCATCATTCACGTACAGTCGCAAAGGACATAACCGACTGACCTTACACGGACACTACTAACTTCAGAAGCAGGATGTCTGACCAATGAAGCAAGCGAAATAGCCTCAGAATGGGTGACAACGAAAACGACGCTATGTTAACTCACCGATAGTACTTTCTCTTGTAGAGGAAATTTACAGCTGTAAAGATAAGCCATTCTTTCACGTAATGTCGCAAATTATGAGGGTGTTTCTATGATTTCAGGGTTTCAGGTCGTTATACTAGAATTATTAGGGGTATCGTCCATTTCTGATAAAAATAAGTTCTTTTTAAACCTTATTTTATGAACAGAAAACCTTCATGACAGGAAGAAAAAATATTCTTATCTGAATTCCCGTATATTTAGTATCAACAAATTACCGCCACATTAGGACACGAATAGTTTGCCACATCCTGAGCCATGAAGAAAAAGTTATTCTGCTATTTTATTGGAAGAAATCAAATAGCCAGTGAAAACAACAGTCTCACACTTGGTCTATTAAGTCCTAACGTAAGCTCCTTTCCAATGGTCCACTAGACTTTCACAGGACAGTTAGTCCTTGAAAAGGACACAAACTCACAATGTACGAGAGATAAACCGTCTCTAAAGTAGAATAAAAAGTAAAACAAGGTCGAAAAAGAACAGTACTATCGATTTTTGAAACTTGACAGTGACTGAGAAAGCTGGTACCATGAGCCACGGATGTTTTGTTACAGAATAATGTGGCACTCGAGGCTTGGTTGCCTCATCGTAAAAAGAGTTTGCGTCCCTGTTCCCTGATTCAGTACTTCCACCCTCTTACTCCCTACCTTTTATTCTATATTCACTCGTATAGCCAAACCATAGCAGCGTCCGTTCAGTAATATTAAATTCCTCGAGGGAGATCCAATCGAATGGAAAACTAGAAAGGCAACAAGTTTTTTCACGGAAAAGCGGGAAATATTGACACAAGCGTAACCAGAAAAATAACATGAATGTTGCTTTCGAGGTGCAAGCAATTTTCTTCTGGCAGTATAAATATTTCCTGAGCACGATCACACCTGATGCAAGACTTTATAATGGTTTCATGATTCTAAAATACTCTCTTGTTTTAGGGTCTCTTCGCTATTCTTAAAGGACAGATACTTGGTATATTTACGTTATTTATGCTATAATGAAAAATATGGAGAGAATGATTTTTCATCCGAATTGATATAAGATAGAGATAGGATGATCGGATTTAAACGTACCATCAGATTGAAAACCTCATATGCATTCTGCGGTTTTTGTGGCTGTTGAAATTTCTCTAGTAAAAAGGCATTTTAGAGTATTGGAATATTTTTTAAATTGATCAGAAACTCAGGAAAAGCTTTTTTCCAACAACCAAATTTTTCTTTATTATGCGAACCTGTGATTTTTCAGGTAAAATAGTCTCAAGAATTATATAGCCTCGTATTTTCAAAATCACGTTTACGACAATAGTCGGAGTAAAACTATTTCCAAATAGGGTTGATATCTAAAATCGCAAAACCATAAAACACAACAGCTCACTTCAATTTTATGCGCCGTCCATTTAAAGTTTCTATGCCTCCGATACGAAAGCATCTAAAAGAATTTGGCATCGAAAAATAAATCTCAGTCACGCTAAAAAGCTTGAAGCTTAAGTATATATCAGTTTGTTACTTCAAAATAAATCACGATAAAGAAAGTTTCTAGGGAAACTTGAACAAAAATAAAAAGTCGCAGAGATAAAAACTTTGAAGCCTTTAGATTTCGCTGTTTTGAATTTCATTTTAAATCAATGTTTTTATTTAAATGTTCATAAATTTAAACAATTTGAAAGCCTTCATATATTGGAATAAGCACTTAACGTTTCCAATATTCTTTTATAAATATAATTTTAAAAGTTCTTACTTCGAAACTTTTAAACTTCTCACCATAAGAATGAATTCCAATTTACAGTTTGATTTCTATGCAAAACCCTTTCTTTTGATTGGTTAAAAGCTCAAGACTTGTGCTTTGTCAGTGTCGTCAGTAATTCTGAATAAATCCATTAAGCTCGCGAATAGAAATTACCCGAAGATTAAACAATTCCTGCTATATCGTTCGCAAAGCGCTTCCGAGGAACAAAGTTAGGTGTTCCTCGCGAAACAACCGACTAAACCTTTTGAGCGCCCACGGCTATATGCAGATGATTCCCACCCCCTTTTCCTTTTTCCATTTCATAGGTTTTCCTTATCTCTGTGAAGAGTTTAATATAACAATGAAAAAAAAATCAAGTAGAGATAAAAAATTAAAAAAAAAAAGAATTATTATTTAAGAAGGAGGTTGAGAAGTTAGCGAGTAAAAGCGCTGAAATTACTATTCACTTTCCTTTTTGCCGGACGAACCAACTCACGACGGCCTTTTTCTACTTAGGACGCTAAACTTCTTACGGCGTCTAAGTGGAAAATTAAAGCCGGAATTCACTACGGGCAGAATACCAGGAATTCACTCTCCGTACTTTTATTTCGCTTTGATTCACCCTACATTGGACAATTTTATTTAAATCTTTTCGCTCATTCACTCAACAAATATTTATATAGATAAAAAGTAAGTTATTCCACAAAATCTGAAATTCTATTATTTTATTGCAGAAAATTGAATTGTTCTCTCTCATTTCTTACCATATAAAAGAAATAGAGGTGATAAATGGAAATGTCCAACAAAATATAAGCACTCGTAAATAGTATAGTAGCAAGTGAAATGATGTTAGGATTTAACCTTGGGCTTCATGAAATGGACTATTTCCATAAAAAAGGCCAAATTTTATAACATCGAATCACTGTATAGGAAATCTTTCCAAATATATTACATATAGGATATAGACATTAACATTTTTTATTATTCTGCCGACTCTATCCTCAATTCGACGTGACTATCCGTCTACAGTCTACAGTGACATATAAAGTGCTCTATTAGATTAAAGTCCTTGAAAAAGACGATGCTCTGTGATAAAGGTTACTCTTAACACATTGACTCCAATGACGTTTATTACTGTTGAGATTTTGTCCTTATTATTTTTTAAATTCGCGGCAATAAAGGAAAAAAATTGAAATGTTTAATTTTAAGTACATGAACTCCGTGAAGCGAAATTAAAAGTTATACCCGCTTATTGCATTTGTGCCCTCAATTTATAGCTACTTCTTTCCGCCTTAAAAAAACCTATAATGACGTATCGTGGTGAACAGGGGTTTTTGACAAATGTTCAATACTATCGACAGAAAACTAGTATTCACTGCTTGTTATTAACCCCTTTTCTGCTATCTTTTTTTTCCTATTTTCCTCTGGGTAACGGATTAATTTAACAAAAATGAAGATTTACTTACGATTTTTGAATACAGATCAATGCAAAAGACTTTTCAAATCCTACAGCATTAAAAATTAATTAAAAATCTAGTTACATTCTGAAGTATAAACTATTCCATGTGTGGAAGAAACTTTTAATAATGTTGTCATTTCTAATCTTTATTAAAGTCATATAAAAGGAAACAGGCAAACGCAACGCTTAAACAAATAACAAAGCAAACTCGACACTTTTTGTGGCTGATCATAAAAGGTTTTACTACTGCAAACCAAAGGAAAAACAGAGAAAAAAATAAGCAGAGAAAGAACAAAAAATACAAAGGAAGAAAGCAAGGTTGGCTAGTATTGTTCGTTTTCAAAAATCATTGTGAAAGGCAAGCTTACTATTTTCTTTTGCTTTACACCTTTTGGGGAAGTTAAACCAGATTCCTTGAAATTGACAAAAATAGGGGTTCTTTACTATTTAGTATAGGGTTGATGAGAGGAAACCCTTGGGGTTTATTCTCGGAGCGTTTGACCTAACCAGGATCATATTTCCTCCCTTTATCGACACTATCCGTGTGAAGAAAGTCTTATTTTTAGACCTTATTCTGAAGCCACGCGCATCTTTTTCTGTGTTTACTATATATTCTTAACAATCCACTTCTAACCCCTGACACAGTCTTCTTACCCAAAGAGAACAACTGATTATATGTATTTAAAATTTTGCCTTATTTTTAAAAATCGGATTGTAAATCCATCATGCATTTTTTATAGATATTGATGCACTTAATGTACATTCAATCTCGGACATTGCCACACGGAGAAAACTGGATAGTCAAAAACTGATCATCTGAAGGGTCAAATTTAGGACAGCCTTCTAAGATAGTCAACCTGAATATCTGGGATAGTAAAGTCGATTATCCCTATGTTCAAATTGTATATCCAGATATTCAGATTAACTACCTTAGAAGGCTGTCCTATAATTTACACTCCAGATAATCAGTTTGACTACCCATTTTTCTCCGTGGCATAAACTTATGTCATAAAGGTATTCTGCAAAATATTATGTCATAAATAGTATTCTGCAAAATATTTTCTAGTACAAAAATATCTCACGTCTTTCTATTTGTGCAACGCATCACGAACTCTATTCAGGAAAAAAGTTTAAATTGTGTTTCCATTACTATTATTCTGACACAACACAATAAACCACCCAACAAAGAAGTGAATGAAACTCAAATCCTCAATAAATCTGTAAAAAAAATATACCTACATTACAACACACAATTTTTTATTCCTCCTTTTTAGAGTTTTGTTTTATATGTAAAACTCTAGAGTTCAGATATCACGGTTCCCATAAAATTCGACAGCTGGCAGCAAAATAAAATCATTTTCTCCATTTTATTAAATATTCGACAATGGGATAGTTTGGAGTAAAGTCTAGAAAATACGAGCAACGAACTGTCAATAGAGTCCATTTTACTTTTGAGCTTGTGCCTTTCGAGTCAAGATGGTTTTCGAAGGTGATAGTCAGCAAGGAATTTGATTAGATTCGATCGAGGATAATAGCAGTTCCTTACTACGAATTCGGTATCTTCAGTTTTAGTGCCTCTCCACAAACTTCCCTGTTTGCCATTCTCTACCAGCAACTTATAAACGACTCTCTTAACGACAGAATCCAACTAAGCGTCGATTTTGAGTTGAAAATGAATTCCATTGAGCTTAATAAAAAAAAAGAAAAGATGAAAATTCCGATCAAGTTTGAGTCAGAGAATTTTTCTCACGAAAAAGGTTTATTGAAAAAATATGTATTAGGGTAAGAAAAACCAATATATATTTATTTCTGCCGACCTTAAAATTTAACGTTTATTAACGTCTAAATATATAAGAAATAAGGAAAATTCGAAGAAGAAGAAAGAAGAAAAAAAAAAAAAAAAAAAAAAAAAGAAGAAGAAAAAAAAAGTCATTTGACCTTTTTTCATGCGAACAAATTAACATAAAAAAAAGTTTAAATTTCCATTTATTTAATTTCGATTTAAACGAAAAAATCTGTCAAATTTTGATAAGAGGAAATTTAAAGGTCTTTAAAATAATATATTTAGCACGTAGAATGGGATACCATGAGTTTCTCAAGTTCTGTGTTAATAAAGTAAGAAGCCATACGCTGGTGAGCGATCCGGAATTTCATAAATGAGATTCCAGATAGCACCATCATCCTCTCCTTCTTGAGAGAAAAGGAGAGACGGTGACTTTATCACAACCTAGGGACTCCCTGGTAGTAAATTCGCCACTAGGGTATATTTCTTTGTAAGGACTTTGCTGTACGAAATCAACTTTCCCTTAATTTATTTTTGTTCTCCTTATTTTGTATCAACATCTTTTCTCATTGTCCTAGGTCTTTTTCCTTTCACTGACAAGCAATTTAGACTCATTCCTCTTCAAAGTACATACAATCATTTATGGCCGAATGTCTAAAGAAATTGCTATATACTTCCAAAAACTATTGTGTTCATTTTGATTTTTTTTTGAAAGTATTATATTATTTTTTCCCCTTCAATCTCTATACACACGTGTAGTTTCACAAACTGTTATGAGCACACAAACTAAGATTCAGGAAAGAACAATGTGAGGGTGATATAGATGAGAATTTCTAAGGGTTCTAGTGGAAAAATGATGGGCGATTGGTACGTGAGAAGAAAAGAAAAAAAAAAAAAAGAGATGTATTTGGGCCTATGGCTGGAATAAGTATCAAGAAGACAAAAAGATAAGACCGATGCGATAATAGGAGACAAGAAGATTCACCGAACATAATTAGCAATAAAAACTAACCGGTTGTAAATTCTCAGTCTCTCTTCACCTATAAAAGGCGAACATGACACTACTGCTAAAGAACTTGTATTACCAAAATTCGATCAAACGCTTTCAAATGTGACTATCATAGTTATTGGAATCTTATCAAATTGAGATTAGAATTTTGCAATGAAATTGTGATCAGAATTAGATTGGTTCGGAATAAAATTTTAGGATAATAGTCTTACAAAGTTGGAAGCAGTTTTACTGTAAATGCCTCATTTTTATGCAAGAATCCTATCAGGAAAACAAGCAGTAAATTTGAGTTATCAAATTTGAAAAAATTAATATGAAATATAAAAATATAAAATAACAGATCTGTATGAAATAGAGAAGAACCACAAGCTAAACTAAATTTCAATATCCCCTATCCAGACGATAAAAGCAGAAACGAGAATTCCAGTTTACTCTCTCATAAACTAGAGACACGTATGAAGCTTATCTCTAAACAATCAGAGCTTACGGTTATTCGCTCGAGTTCGCAATACTCGAGTCTTATCCGTAGTTGCCTTTAATAGAGAAATCTACACATGAGACGTGAAAAAACACATACTATCTGAAACTGGAGATTTCAGAATTCCCTTATTCTATATGAATATATTGAGGAACGTTGTAGTGCATGTAAATAAGGGCTCTTTATAATGACAGCAAGACAGACAAACAGGCAGGGAATCGAATTTTTGTTTGTAGTGACAGTAGCTTGAGCTCAAGTGGATCTCAAGATCTGCGATTTTGAAATCAGAATTTAGAGTCCTCACTCCATTGCGTTTCCGCAAGAAATTTTCATGCTCGATTTGTCATTCCGACTCGACAGAGAAAAAAATGTTCTAAAATCCTCTTTCCACTTTTTGTTATTCTCTCTTTTTACTCCTCACGTTCCATTTTAAACGTGTTTGCTGAGTTTTTAGGAGAAAGAAAGTTTAGAGAAAAAGGATCCTGATACATATAAGTTAAGAGTTACGACTTTTTTTTAAAGGGAATCAAAGAAAACAATCAGACAATCTAAGTAGAATATTATATAGTTATAAAGCTGAATTTTTAATATAATTGATATTGAAACTTATAACTAAAATAGATCATTTTAAAACAACGGCCAGATAAGCTTAAAAGATGCTAAATACAAGGCCTCGATTTTTATTAATCCTAATTTCTTTTAAAATATCTTTGTTGTGGATTTTTTTTATCTCGGACAGAAAATTGGAAAAGTATATTACATACTGGATAAGAAAGAAAGAAAGGTTATAACAGAAAAGAAAACGAGTAAAAATGACAAGAGTGTAAGACGAAGCCATAGTACAGGTAAATGGGATTGCAAGACCGCAAAAATTCGGATGGGAATTTTAAATTCTTTTCATCTGACAGTATTCTCTTCTTTTATCTCAAACTCGTCACTGAGATACAAAGATTTAGTAACTTTAGCCAGTGTTAATAAAACGTTACTTGAACGAAAAATTGCTAATAGAATTTTTAATTGAAATACTTGAATAAATTTGAGGTAAGATTGTTAAACCTGTTGTAAAAATTATTTACCTGACAAATTGTAGGTAAAACTTTAAGTAAAGTGTAGATAAATTTAATTAACAAAGTTCTAATCGCTGTATAACCAACTACTAAGTTTAATTACGAATCAATGTCATTAAGCTCAAGAGAAAATGACAATTTGAAATACATATTATAATATTTCAAATACTACCGCAATCTCAGTTGAAACAAATAGAACCATATGATGATTTTGATTCCTCATTTCATGAGGGATGCGCGAGAAGAGAAGAAATTCGCAATACCGTATACTGTACATATGCTACACATGCGAGAAATTACCCATAGACGTATGTAACCTTCGAACGAAACAAATTTCATTAACAAAAAGTCTGAAAGCTCCGTCGTGTCGGTTGTGCCGTATAATTAAATTCCATTTATCCTGATTGTCGTCTGAAAAAACCGGCTACGCGAGTCACGCCACTTGGAGCTGACGAACTGATAAACTCAGTAGTTATTCATCCAAAAAATCACTTCTTTTATCATTTGTGCGAGGGAAGAGATTCATCTATCATTTGTATTTGATTTTTATGGTATATAATCATTTCTCACTATAAATATATAATGGCTTTGCGTAATATCGAAACTCTTATTCATTAGAAAATACGAAACGCTGAGATAATTTCCGCTAATCGGATAAAAATGTAAAATTTCAATGAAAAATCCATATAAAATCGACTAATTTTAAACTATATTATTTTAATAAAATTTTTAAGAAAATAAAAAGTAGTTTAACGCTCTATTTTCATGAAAAATCGATTAAATGTTCAAGTTCGTCACGAGTACAACTATCACCATCATATATTGCGCTAATTTTCAACATTTGAATTTCTAACTGCTTAAATTGCAATGATTCCAATTTAATTAGGGTTCTATTGCAATCACGTGAAGTTCTATATTATGCAATTCACGATGTTTGGAAACTCAAATGCTTGATTTTAAATATCTCCATTTCAAAATGATCTTAATTTGTTTTAATTGCTAATGCTTCTAATTCTAAATGGTTTTAATTAAATTTACTTTTAAGACCTAAATTAAAGACATTTCAGTTTTAGTTGCTAGAATAAATTATTAAGTAATTTTCTAATAATACGTAGACAATCAATACTAAAAATAAAATGTTACTCAAACAATTAATGTAAATAAACGTAGCAATAAAATTTCAATCAAAAATCAAAGATTTCATACTATGTAGATTTTTCAATTGCTGTATTAAAAATCTTTATGGAAATTTTCATTTGCTTGTACGCGAAAAATACATATGGAGAAGAGGAATGAAAAAATCATAGTGGATGAAAAAAAATTACACTTTTAGATTGTACAATCAATCGGCTGTCAAGTGTCAGAACACGAAATAGTAGAATTAAAAAAAATCCTTCTCTCTGGAATAAATGAGTTTATTTAAATATTTACTCTATATGTCTAGTCAGAATAGAGAGTAAATTTTGAACTTTTTCTCCATCCTCACTCACTTTCACACTCACGTGTAACACTTCGAAGAAGTAAATGTAAAAGAAGAAAAGTGGAATTCAGGACTACCAGTCAACTGCTGACAGAAACATTATCAATACTTTCAAAGACGAAACTCTCTAGAACTCGTGAAAAATTCGCTTACAGCTTTTCAACGTCCAGGCTGTTCAATTTTCAATAAAAAAATATACTTTTAACGAATGTATTTGAAATGAAATTTACTTTGAGATGGTTCAATTCGTTAGAAACTTCTTCAAAGGGAACAAACTCTACTCAAGAATTCGCCATTTAATATTCATTAAATTCTAGTTTTCAATAAAAAAAATGAACACTTTATTTCTTGAAAAGAAAAATTCTTTTCAAGAGGAAGTAAATCATATAAATGAATGAAATAGACTCGACAAAAATAAGAGGGAACTGAGGTCCAGAAGGAATATTACTCATTTACAGGAGAGTTTTATCTTTTATTTTAAGTTTGTTTCTCCAGTGCTGAGGAGCATTAGGAATAAGGCACCACGTGTAGATGTAGCGAATCGCAAAAATGTTATTTAAAAAACGGATTTCAATCAAAATCTCTCTATCTTTAGAAAATATGTAATATAATGTTCTAGATATATGTTAATAGGATCTTCATTCTCAAGAATATAGAATAAATAGAAATTAATTACGAAAACAATTTAACATTTTATTCTCACTAAGATTAACAATTCCGTATAAAAGGCAATAAAAAATAGGACGTTCTAATTCGCACTCGAGATCTGCAAACAATGATTTAGAGGAGTCAAGAGTGGAGTCGAAAAAGTTAAGGAAAAAAGGAAAATATTTGATCGAAATATTAAACATAAGTAGACAAAGAATTCCTGGGTAGTCAACCCTAGTTTTATGAGAATTCGGGAAAGAAAATTCGCAGCATTTACCAGGAGGGTGAGTTTGAGCTTGAAATGCGACCTTCTGTGTAGGTTGGAACGAATTAAGGGTGCCTTATCAAGAAGACGAGCCAAGCCCCGACATTACAAGGATTATTCTGGATTAGGTTTATCACAAACTCTGGAGTTCTTACTTTACACCCCTGGAGCCCCTGGTCTATCAAATCCCATAATTATTGGAGACAGGTCAGAACTGAAAAAAACTCCAGTGAAGAAGTATCTATCCTCGGTGACTTATTTCAACGAATGGCTTCTCACTGCCTTATCAAAAGTTCACATCGAATTTAACGCGGTAAAGAGCTTTCGAGAGCTTTGAAGGGAATGGCAAAGTTTAGTCAGCCAAAAGCTTGTCTACAAAATAATATGTTATACCTAAACTAAATTGTATGGAAACTATGAAGAGGAATTATAATTACTGATTATGAGTAGCTTACTAATGTAACTTCGATATTTTGAACTAAAATTTTGCATTCATCCTTTTTATATCTTTTATCTGAAAGATTTAAATACAATTTTTTTTTTGTAAAAGTAATGCTATTTACAAGAAAAAAGTATTGATTGCTGTGTGCCATATGGGAAAAACTATTTCTTTTCCTAGAAAATTGCTCTGCAAATGAAATTGAAGGTATTACACTTGTTTCACTGATTGAAAACCGTAGTCATTATTGATTTTTCTTCTTCGTCAATAATCCTGTTCATTGATTTCTACAGCATTACTGGGAATTATTTCTTTTTAGAGTTTCAAATCTGCTAAATATAATACAAAAATTACGATAAATTCTGACAAGACTTTTTATTATAAAATTAAACTCATTTCAATGAAAAATTCACATATTTGACTTCAATTAGAGTTACCCAGTCTGGTAAATAAAAATAAAGTTTCCTCTCGTCTCAGAATACAGCTTATGTGTGCAATGTGCATTCTATGAAGTATAAGGAGCACAAGCATCTCTCAAAACTTAACATGCTAGCTCGGTAACTGCACTAGATCACTAACGAGTCTGACTTTGACCTGAGTGTACAAACTATTATAAGTACACGCTAGCAGTATATTTCAAGAAAGACACTCACGTCCTACCAGGGGATCCAAGATCGTTAGGACCTTATAGTGCACAAAAGCTAACGAATAGGAGAGCAATTCGGTGGCAGAGATGGGGGGGAATTTCGGTTGAAAGACTCCAGAGAGACTCACGTTTCGGTTAGAGAATCGAGGGTGGGTGTCAAGAGGGTAGAAAGGGGAGCAAGTGGGGAAAGCGAATTATCCTCGTGTGCAACAGGCGCGGACCTCGGAGAGCTGCCAAGTCTAACCGGAAGTAAGGTTCGCGTGCAATCGCCGCGACGACCGTACGGATAATCTATTAAGTGGCGCGTTGCTTTCAAAATGGCGACCATCATCGATTCCCCCCTTATTCGCGTGGCGAGGATGAGTCCAGCTCTTTCTTTCTTTGTCTATCTTTCTCCGATGTTCACCCATTACCCCATGCGTTTATTTTTAACACTTTTTATTCAATAATGTAGGCCACACTTTGAAAAAAAAAAAAAAAAAAAAAAAAACGAGGAAAATCCCACTTTTCTCCTTCACCGTACTATTAACCTCGTCAGTTCATCACCTTTTTTTTTGTAAAAAATATTCCTTATAACTTTTCACTTGGATACAAAATTATAAACATCTAGTACCTTCACGATTAGAATGAAAATTACTCAGTTAAGTAAATAAAACTCATTGATGGTTAATTATGAATTATATATTTATAAACAGCATCCGCTGTGGTATATGTATTTCACTCTGAACTTAGTGATATAATTAGCTGATCTCTCCCATCCAAAACAAGATAATTTATGAACTAATATGAAAATGCAACATAATTGGAAAAATTAGACACTCAAAGAAATGTCTGGTTAGTTTAACCAGAAAAAATAGTAGGGACATATTTAACCAGAATTTTGCTAATATTTGTTTTTGAGTGGAGTTTTATTGTACTTATGTATATTGTATGAATGGAGAGATTAAAGAATGATTTTTCTAAAGCGTATGATGCTTAATTGGTTATTAATTCGGTAGTGTAAAATCGATGGTGATTCGATAATGTTTCTGAATTTACTTGCCTATACAAATTATAATGAATGATCATAACCACGGCAAAAGCCGATAGTAAATATTTACTAATGTCCATATTGTGTCAATAATGCCTATTCGCTAATGGGAGATATTGAACACTGACAGGGAAATTAACTCTGTCATATTGACCTAAGCATATATGACATCCAATTTCAGATAACTCTCGTTACTAGGAGACAACACTATGACCCTTTATTGGCAATAATTTGACCAATAATAATTTCCAGTATTGAACATTCAGTCACATATCAATATGTTTTTCGTTACTTATTCAATTTACAAGCGTTAAATTGAAAGATGACTTTTTTATCATTCTGCAGAAATTTACCGAAGGCACTGACCGTTTAATATAAAATATTTCATAAAATTCAAAGTATTAAAATTGCGCAAATATCGAAAATTCCCCAATCAATAATCAATTTCACACTATTCATCATCCTCAAATTATTTCACATTCATGTATTATTTTCAAGTGCCTATTCATACCGACAAAATTTGGCTATTAATGCCCAAATTTCGATATAAATAGCTGACCCCTTTCTATCAAGATATTTACAGATATTTATAACGAAAAAATCCATTTATTTATACGGAAATTTCAATATGTACAGATACGGCCATTATTTTGAAATATGCTTTTCGATATTATTGCAATGAATATAAATTTTATTTTTCGACAAAAGACATTTTCTGATCAATGTTATTATTAACTAACAAAGCAGAACTTTGAGGACTTGTTTCAATAATGTATAGAAAGTTTCTTGAACTTGATAATTTGTTAATTAGATGAATTTGAAACATGCTAAATGTCATGATTAGTTTTACCATTTCAAATTTTGAAACTCAATTCAATATGATGTGACCATATGGCCATATATTTATTACATATTAAATCCTATTTATTATTTATATAGCATCAAATAAATTTTATATTTTAAGTATTATGCATTAAATTGTTTAATTAAAATTTTGATATAGTAACATGAAATTATACTTCTTTGAATGATAAATGAGTCAATTAACATTTGAAAGCTACAACATTATGTATCCTACCGCGTACCTCACTTGAAAATAAACTTTCAATATATGAATTAGAAGTTTTCAACAACAAAATTTCACATTATATAGATTATTATAAACACTGTTTTTTCTGCTAAAAACAAACTTTTAAATTCTTTTCCCACTTATATTATCCCAAAGATGCACTCAAAAAAGAACTCGCACAATTTTCACCTAGCCAAGAAGAATAAATCACAGGAAGTTCACAATCCACATAAAGAAATTGATTTTCCTTAATGCTCAATTCACGTAATCTCGTTTCCACACAATTTACTATCTGCTCGCGATGACTTTAGTCTCGAGATAAATGGAATAATAATATTTAAAGTCAATTGCTCGCGGCTCAGCTTTGTCGCGCGGGAGGAAATTCTTTTCACACAATTTCCGGAAGTGCTCATCTCACATAAGCGCAGCACCGGAAATCCTCTCCCATCAATTCCTCGTTGAAATATCCGTCGACTTTATCGCTGAGAAAATAAAAGTCCGAATCTTGAAACCTCACTACGAAACTTACAACAAAAACGGAAGTAGAATTTTCTACTCGAAGAATTCTCCGGAAGTGATACCCTTTCGGAATCGAGACGATGAAACCGTTAAATTTGCATCCCGCCTGTTAATTCTCTTCACCCAAGTTCTCGCGGCACCCCGACGGAAATGGCAGCGTTCACTAAAACCTGTTGCGGAAGCGAATCCGCCTTTTCTTTTCTTTCCTCTTTTTTTTTTCCTGATTTCCTCCACAAGTTGCGGATTCCTTGGTAAACTTTTGCCCAATTCGAGCTATCCTTGTGTAAGAAAAACTTAGGAACTAATTAACAACTTTTTTCAACTTGATGATTTTTCGGCGTTGAGTTTTTTCTCGCGAAAAAAATAACAACTGTTATATATTTTTCACTGATCCTTTGAGCGACTGATTGTAATCGATTTGAAGAATTATACTAACGTTTCCAGAGTCGTCGGCACGCGAAACGATGAATTCCAGATAAGAAGTTATCTGGTGCGATCGACAAACACACTATCCTAATTAATCGTACACTGATTAATCTAACACAGGAACAGTCAGGGGTGCGATTAGCGGCCAGAGAAACAGATTGCTTCCTTTTCGTTCCTCTTTTTTTTTCTATTCATTTCATATATTAATTATCCATATTGCTCGAGATTCTGTTTTTCCACTTTTTATTTTATTATCTTACATTTTTTATGTTTTCGTATTTCTTTATACTTATACTTTTTACTACTTCTTTAGGCTTCTTTGTTTTTCAATGTGTTAAACGACGCAGCTTTTTTTCTATCATAGTTGGAAAAATTGTTTGAGTAACGAGCGCAGTAAATAATCCATGTCCCTCGACGTGAGCTGTAGTGTATTTAATAATGTGTATAAACGTGTGTATCAAGCGGATCGTGTATTTTGTGGTTGAAAATAAATAGTCGACGCACTCGAAATCGAAATATTTGTATTGTTAAGCGTCTGAGTAATTATTATTTTTTTTAGATAAAATAGAAAAATTGGAATTTCAAAAAATGAATTTAAAGAGAAAGGGGGAGATAAAAAGAAAAAAAATAAGAGAGACAGAGAGATCTCGTGGCTGCTCACCTGGGGTAGAATCATGACGTGCGGCAGCTGGCGCGCCTCGCCGCGCACTGACTGCTCTGCACCCCGAGTATCACCCCCAGCACCCCCACCCTTTCGGAATCCAACCCCCTGTTCCTTTCATATAACCATCCCCAAAAAAAGCTCGAGACGAATCCCTTGCGTCCACTAGATATATGAACAGCTTTGCCTGAGACGAAAACGGTTTTACTGCGAAAGGCATTTTTCCTTCATCATATGCAAGAAGAGAGCCCAAAGCTTTAATATTTACACGATTTGCTTCAAATAGTGTTCCTAGTTTCTAGTGAAGAGAAATTATAAACTCGATTATAAAATGTGTCTCCTTGTTTAATATAACAGAAAACTAACTTTTTATGTAGTCGCAGGAAACATGAAGTGTTGACCTCACGATTCCATAAACATGAAAACGTTTTATGCAATATCAACGAATTCGTCGAGTATAAAACGTTATTAGATAAAGTTGCATTTTTGAAAATGCTTTTGATCTCGAGATGCTATAATAACATTTCCTCCCCAAATAGAAGGCTTGCCTGCAAATTAATTTTATAAAATCCAATTTCAGGTCTCCGAGAAAAAAATTTTTCAAGCCGCAACTATATCACGCATAATGCACGAGTTTTATTACCATAGTTATCGTACATCAGCCGTAAGATAAGACGCAGATTATGTGCCTTGCACTTTCTCCTCGTAATTACAAAGACGCTCAATGATATTTTATCCGGTCGGGTGCAGTAAATACTGTTTGTTGCAATTAAACATTTCTCTACAGAAACATTAAGGTAAGTAGGTTTACTGCTTCTTATTCACTCACAGTGCCAAAAACAGAATCCCACAGTAGTTTACTACAGGAGCTTTCCTCCCTCCCCTGATGCCACAAATCCCTGAGAAACTACAATCGTTTGTTCATAAAGACAACAAGAGACGGCAATGTCTATGTTTACCCTAGTAAATATCACTCTCAGAGGAACAAGTAAAGAGACATTGCGCAAGATCATGACAAAATCGATGGGCCTCCGTAAATTGGAAGTTAACTTCAGATTGCCTATAAATTAGGACTGTAATTTAAGTTCTGAGGTTATAAAATTACAGGAAAATTTTTTAGTTCTTTACTGAGGGTGTATAATAATTCTAATAAAAGAAACAGACATCAAACTGCTCAATGTCACTAACAAAAATATTAAACTGTAAAATTACACTTTGACAAACGCAATGAATTCTAAAATATTGTTTTTATCCCCAATTGTATTCAGATTTGTGAACAATTCATAACTAACTATGTTAGGATTAACGAGATATAGCTTAAAATAATCCTCTATGATTCTCTGTGAGCTTTCAGTAAACAAAAGGGCTGAGAGACAAATAAATTATTTACAAAGAGTAGATACACCTTTTCATTAATAACTAGGAAATTGAAACTTTTCATTTAAAAATCATTTAACTTTTTTAAACAAAACTTTAAAAATTTAAGCAATTTCATACTAAAATTATTATTCTCATTGAAATTAGCGTAAGCTTTTCTTGCTATATTGTAATTTTGAAGCGTATAACTTTATTATTCAATTAAAACTTGTTAGTGAGTTTGTACTTATGTTTTAACAGTAGTGTTTATTAAACCGCATTGGGTTAACAATTCAGTCTTATTATCACGTACATAATTATAAACTCAAACAATTCGCTCTACATCTTTGAGGATATACTTATTGTTTAGTCAGTTTAATCTGATAAATTCTTGTCATTGTAAATTTTTTTTCTTTTCGGTTAAGATATAGTCATGTAAAAAATTCACGACATATTTAGATTAAGAAAATGTAATCTTAATAAGATTTTATGGGTAGGAGGCGAGAGATAAAAATCTGGTAATTCCTTATAATGGTTAAGATCCGACTAAAAAAAAAGAATAAAAAAAGTAGAGGAAAAATTGTTTAAATAATTTCCTGTAAGTGATGGCAAGAAAAATGTAATAAATCGCTGGGCTTTGCTAGTTCAATTTCTAAGTAGTTTTTCAAATAAAAATAATTAAAACTACGAATTAGTTATCTTTAGTGTCCACGACTTCCGTATCCAATATTCCGTTCGATTATATACTAAGTATTATACAGATACGTTTGTTCAACGCACAATATTCCCGACACAAAATTATACTCCTGAGTATTGATTATACAGCTTTCAACTGCTGGCCGACCAAAACCGCCTGCATCTACTTACGTACGATATACTTTCCTAAGAAAGAAAATTCTTTTTCCTCTTGCGAGAAAGCTCACGATATCAATATGCACTCAGAATTTAAATTGGAATACGTGTACGAATTTTTGGTATATAAACCTCTTATACGAGGAAATTGATGTATAATCAGTTTAAAAAAAAAAGAGTAGTTTGCATTTTGTACTCTGGAAAATTGAATGAGGTATTCAGGCTTTTGAAAGCATCTAGAAAAGTGTAAACTTGTAAATTGCTCTCTGTGGTTTCAAGTGCACTTCAAGTGTATATGGCTCGTCTGGTTTGCTCTGCAACTCACAACTCTAATTTATAATACAAAGTTGTTATTACTTTATTTGTGACAGAAGAAATATCGCTACTTTTTTCAACACTTTTTCATCTTTTACACACTTAACATTTCATCCAATTGTATTGTGAATCTTGAAAGTTTTCTAATTTGACTCGTTTCGACAGGTAACTTTTTTTGTTACAATTAGACAGTTATTAGACTTGTTTTCTTTATATCGACAAAAAATTTTTATTAATAGATTTGAAGAAACAACTAATTAAATTTTGTAACTAATTATAGGTAAAGAAGTGATTTAAGGGTTGTTTTTGTTTACGAAGTATATCTCTAGCAATAATGGCCGTATCGAAAGAAATAAAAGATTAAGAAACAGCATCAGAGGATCGTAAGCTCCCTCTCTGGTGTACTTAAAGTTAACGTTTGTACTGTTTCTTTTTCTACGTCAAGGGGATGCGTTGTTTATCTTTCTGGGGAAAGAAATCGACGGAGCAATAAAAGTGCCTCTAGGCTTTTCGAATTACCATAACGCAGTTTGAATATTCTCTCACACTAGTCTTTTTCACTAACTTCACAGTTCCGCTTCCAAGGAAATTTTTCATCATGAGTGTTTACAGAAAAAAGTAAAAATGAAAAATGTTTACCCCATTTTCAGTCAGGAAAGTTATTCTGTTTATTAGTCTGTTTATTAGTCTGTTTATCATTGAGGGAAAAGCAAAATTATATATGAAAAAAAATTCCTTTCTGGAAATTTGTCTGGGAAGTATATATTTTCAATGAAAGAAAGTTTATATATTATTTGAAAAAAAAATTTGAGTTTTTATATGTACTGAGTGTTAATTAATCCATAAACATTAGGGATTTTAATTCTTCTTTTCTTTAATTCTTTTTTTTGTGAAATACAATATCGCTTGAGCGATATTATGCTGGAAATTAAAGTGCGGTGTAAATGGTGAAGCGTAAATCTCAGCACTGTAAAAGATAAATCATGCCTTAGATGATGCGATCTATCAACATCTGGTTTTCATCCTTTTCATGTCATACTACCATATAAAACACATTTGAGAGGACGATCTTGTTTATACATCGTAAAGAAAAACATCGTCTAACAAGAATGAAAAATGAAAATAAATAAATCGAAAAACGGAAAAAGGTTATGATATCCCTTATTACTTTAACATCAGAATTTACGGGGACGTATATAGAGGAATTATTATCGAAAAGACATTTTTTTGGAGTGATGATAGGAAGAAAATTACATTTGCCTTGAAAAATGCCCTAGATATCAATTTGAACTATATATATGTATTTCATATATTCATACTGTGTCCTGAATATTTGCGAAGAGAGTTTAGAACGATGATTATATAATTATTTCCCCGAAATCATTTTCAGAAAACTGGGTGACACTTTGCTAGATTGTAAAATGAGAAAATGGCAGCTCTTATGATTCGTTGTCACCTTGTTTAAAGGGTGACAAAAAATCTGGAAAGTCATTGTGGGAGTGATTTCCAGAGCAGTCAGTAACACAATCATTTTCACTGGCTACTGGTTATATTTACACGTACCTGGACATAACATAGCTGTGCTCGTTATCTGCACATGGTTGGCCCATTTCTCATATTCTAGGTAGCCACAGGGCGTCGAGAAACAGCTCAGAGATCCAGTCTGAAACAAAAATATACAACTTCATTAATTTAATGTATTATTTTCAGTTCCATTATTCGTACACACTTTTCAAAAATAAAAAAAACATTTAAGTCTAATAGTGCAAATCATACAATTATTATGAAGGGCAAAATGCCAATATAAGTAAATATATTGATAAGAAAACTCAATCAGTTTTTTCCAATGAATATTGATTTTTCTTTGCAGTTTTATCATACTAAACCGTTAATAATGACCACCACTTCAAGTTTTTCACGATAATCCCACCATATCATTAAGGTTTGTTCATTTAGATAAAATGTTTCTCTTCCAGTGAAAGCAAATATTAATTACATATCTGCTATTATAGCATAAAACAGGGTTTCATTATTCATTTACCTTACTTACAAATACATTTACTTTATATATATTATTTATTGATCTAGAATGAAATATTAGGTAACTCAATTTTCACTGCTTTAAATGGAAAGGAATTGAAACGTTTTGTGGGTAGCTTTTATGTTTAAATAAAAGTAGAATATGAGTTCTCTAATCTCTGTTTGAACGTACAATGCTCCTCTCTTTAAATATTTATCGAATCTTTTTTCTTATTGTTCCCCAGCGACCCCTGACAGAAAATGGCGCTATCAGTGCGGATGAAAAATTTAGGACTGACGATTCATTTTTACAAGGCAAAACGACTCTTTTGTATATCTGCCTATCTCAAGGTGTGGTCTGCCGGAAGTTCCGCATATTTTATGCGATATTATCAAGCATTGTTATTTCCGCGCTTTTTTTATTATTCAATTCATAATATGTTTTATTATAATAATAGTAAATTAAAAGGATATTGAGCTTTCGAAAGTAAAAAATACTTTTAAAAAATATAGCTAAATATATACTTTTTTACCCCGTCGTTAAATTGGTATACCAATATAGCGACGGGGTGTACTTTCGAAACACAATGGTAAACTATAACGTCACTATTTACCGACCATACCATATATGTATATTTTCTCTGGCTTCTTATTTTTAAACAAAAGAAGCCGAAAAAAAAAATATATATATGGAAAGGTCGATAAATAGTGACATAATGCTTTTGGATGAATACATTTTTCCTTAATTTCTTTATTAGTTCCGAGATTGAAGACAGTTTGAAGACTGGTAA
>CAJFCO010000131.1:2028132-2085274 GCA_904066015.1 Synergus gifuensis | reverse complement strand
AATTCATTTTGTCCCATTTTTACTATGAACAATTTTTATTCCAGTTTTACAAATGAAGTATTTTTATCCCCTTTTTACTTTCAGCCGTTCATATTATGATGTTAAAAAAACATCAAAACACTTTCGAACAGCTTCAGCAAGATCATAAATCATGAAAAGATCGTTAAAGCAGAATCGTTCCTCTTGCAAGAGAAATCCCCAGCAATAGCTTGAAAACTTTTTAATTGCATGAGCCCTGTGACTTTTTTCTCTCATTTTTAACGGTTTTACAAAGTAGTATAAGCATTAAATGTTAAGCAGTTTGTAAGAGCGATAAATGTTTTATTTTGAAAGCTGAAAATGTAGAATGAAAAAAAGACCGATAAGCAGTCCTCAGAAAGTTTATACTATGCATGAATGGAGCGAACGTGTCGTCGCTTGACTGCTTTTATTTCTGTAGAATTTACTGTTTCAATCAAGAATTATGTCCTGGAGTGAAAGAAAGTTTGCAACCTACAATTGTTTCTGTATTTTATACTCTTTCGCTTGAAATTGAAACATGAAATAGAATTAAAATTAACTAAAATTATTAATTATAAATTATAAAACATATTTTAAGAATTATTTCAGATATTTAAACAGATTTATTAAATATTATCGAAAAATATTGTTGAAATATTCGTAAAAAGAGAGAATTATTACCGGTGATATTATTACAATGTTCTATTTTCACATGAGAGAATCGCAATTAATTAATAAATAAATTGTTTGCTTCGTACACTCGTTAAACATCAACTGTTCAATTTATAGTAGTTCAGCAAAGTAAATGTATTTTCCAATATAAATTTCTATTTTTCACTTTCAATGTTGTTATATAAACGTTTTATTCAATGTGCAAATAAGTAACATTAATCATTTCGCTGGAAATTTCGAACAAATAAATATTGTAAACTACACTCTCAGTTTAATTATTGGCTTTTGAAATTCTCTACCAATTAATATTTTTACGCTCACATTTCCAGCTTAAATTATTTACTTTTTAAATTTTAACGAATCGCTATTTAAAATTCAATTAACTCAAAATAAAACTAAAGAATTAATTTCCATGCTATTGGGTTCTGGGCTGAGTAGTATGAATGACCATATCGAATATTCAACAATTTAGTGGGAATCTATATAATATGAGGACTGAATCGTTAAAGGAACCTCAAAGGCTTGTGATACTGATCGAAGTTTATTTAATTCATTGGAACGTCCCTAGCAATGTCCGTTTGGAGGGGTTTTTAAGTGTAAATGGATGAGAAACTGCAGGATCGGCTTCTAATTGCTGAAGTTCTGGTAGAGTTGAGTGCCAGGTGTGCTTAAGGGGTCCTGAGTATTTGATAAGGGATGAAATATTGAAAATCGACAACTTTAAAACTCGATTCGAAAACAGGGAACAACTTGACTCCACTCGATAATGCTATCTTTAACATTTATTCTAGAATTTATTCTACAAAGTGAAAATAAAAAATCTAACAATCGCACTCAACAAAGCAGTATATCTAAGAAAAAAGCAAAGAAAGAAAAATAAACGGATCAGATTTATATAAAAAATTTAAATGTAATTGTGCTTATTCTATTTTTCATTTTAAAAAAACTAAATCTGCCTGAACGGTAAATAGAGAAGACAACGAGCATATATAGAGAGTACTGGTTCTTAACTTCAGATCTGAGAAGTTCCATTCGAAACGCGTTTAGCAAACTTTGAAGACCAAACTGCATTTGACGTGCACAAAAGCTCGCATACATGTGTTCAGTTTTGCATATGAAATAGCACACATGAAAGGAAAGACGAGTACACATCCCGTGAAACTCCTAAGAATCAATTCCACCATTCACGGAGTCCACGTACCAACAATATAATATCACATGTTACCGCACTTGGAATTCAACTCGTTGCTCTCTCAGGTTTTATCACAGACGCCGGCAAAATGGAACAGGTGAATCTTCGAAACCAAAAAAAAAGACAGAATAAAGGAAAAGTTAAAGAACCTATTCTATGACTCTAAAAAAAAATACATTTTATGATCTGAAAACTTAGTCAATCTTTAAATTATTAGAAGCATTTAGAAATAGTAAATAGTATAAATAGAATATTCGAAATATTTTGACAAGAGCAGTCGAAATTACTTATATTAGATTATACGAAAATTGGATAATTTCGACTTGAAAATTCAGGTCTCGCAATACGTGTGTTCATTCTAAAAATGCCTTGATAACAAAGTATAAAAGGCGAGGGACTCAAGACAAATGTTGAACATATTTCACTCCGACTTTGCTCGAGGAAAAATTCGCGATGAGAAACTTGCAATGACACCCGATAGATATTTATTACAGGTATACAGGAACTGCACTGAAGACAACGTCAGTGATCGAGCGGCTGTCACCTTTACGGGCTACCATTGTTCCCAAGTTTCTGATGGGAGAAAACGAGGATAGAGCGGATTTGAGATAGCACAAGAGTTGGAAAGAGATAGCGGAAAAGGGATAAAATCGGGAGCTTAGAGAATCGTGACGGGTAGCTTGGTTGGAGAAGATTATTCGGAAGGCTGGAAAAACTTTTAGAAGCGATAAGTGCCTTGGAAGTACAAACTATACACACTGTTTACAACTGAACTCGATCGACTTATCTCAATTATCAGTAAGTGGCAGACAGTTTTCATTGAATTAGGACCTTGAAAAGCAAAGTCGAAATCAAATTGCTGTAGAGAGCTGTTAAGAAAAGAAGAGAATAAAGTTTATTGACATCCGATATTATATTTTTCGTGTAAATTTAGTTTTAAAAAACACGTAAATATAATACAGGTGGTTGCTACAATCACGAAATTTGTCAGGGAAATACTGTAGCTCATAAAGTGTCTACATTTTTCGAAGCTATTAAAACATTTCGATTTATAGTTCCATTGAAAAGCTGTTCAAGCTATTAATCATTTGGGCTTTTAGTCAAACTTGAAAATTTCAAATTTTGGTAATTCTAATAACTAATACGTTTTCATTTAGTAAATTATGAATAAAATACAATTTTCGAAACGTAAATCAAAAAGTCCTAACACTTCTTACTTGAAGGAATTACGAGAACCGCGACAATATTTCTCCAGTGATACACTTGAACTAGACTGTTATTCGTTCTTATGTTAGAAGTGCTTGAACTTAAATTGCGAGTTTCTGGGAAGTTTGTTAAACTTGTAGTCCAGTGTCCGATGGTTCGATCAAGTTTAGTATTTGTCGAACGTGCCCCAGGGAAAATGCTCCAAGTTGTAGTTCTCCTTTATTGTAACTTCAACCACTACTTCAATAGTAGTAACCGCCAATCATAGTCAGACGAACAGACTATTTCCATGAACGGGTAAAGAAAATTGAATCGATTTGGAAAACAAATTATTGACGTTGTCAAGTACCTAGATATTTTAACAATTCATTGCAATTTTTGGTTTCCCATTTCTCAAAGTGTTCATCTTCTACTATAGGTGATATTTTCTATTTATTGAGTCACTTCCTATAGTAGAATAAAAAAATAAAATGAAAACATTTTTCCTGTGTAGCTGTCAGAGTGTAAATAAAAAAAA
The DNA here is from genome assembly GCA_904066015.1 of Synergus gifuensis. Taxonomy (NCBI): domain Eukaryota; kingdom Metazoa; phylum Arthropoda; class Insecta; order Hymenoptera; family Cynipidae; genus Synergus; species Synergus gifuensis. Next base: position 2,081,687 of record CAJFCO010000131.1, on the reverse strand, counting down.
AATTGATTTTTACCCCCTGGCTCTCTTCACATGTAAACATTCTGCCGCCTTTCACGCGCGCGATTTAATGTAAGCGACTTGAGGTTGAAACTTTTTTATGCCTTTTCCAACATTTTTCTTCCGAATGCTCTTCTGGGACGAGATAAACGCAGCGCACTCCGCTCTCTGGTAACGAAGACATTCAGTTCAGAGCGCTTAGTACATAAAGTATACAATGTAATCATTTTGAATGGCTTTTTCCAGCTTCTAGTATCGTATATTTCCCCTCCCTCGCTATACATTAACTACATGTGTAATGACTTGTAATTATTTTGGAGAAAAATTACTGCAATCTTTATCTATATTATTGCCTTCCCTGCAGATTAGATTCCTTTGTTTGATACTAATCTTTATTATTCATAACATCATCGAATTTTGCCTCTAGTGAAAATACATCTTAAAGGTTGATATATATTTTATATATTTATATTTTTCTTTTTATAATAATTATATATTATATAATTGATAAATATTTTTTAGTGTACGGTATTGTAAAGTGAAATATGTGGAAATATGACAGCAGGTCCTAGCGAACAAATTTGCCTAACATAGAAAGGAGCATTGCAAAAAATATACTTCCGATTTAAACAAAAATTGCAGGTGACAGGATTTTCCGATATAGTGCGGTTTATGGCAACACGGGTGAAATAGGTTTCAAGTATAGGATATAGTACAAGCAGTACATGTCTTTAGTGAATCAAATACCACGCTTGGTGGTATGGTTAGTGGGAAACGAGAGGCCTCTGGGTTAGTGAATGACAATTCGCGTGTCGTCGACTTGTGCTATAAAGCACTATCATGGTGTCGATACGATGGTAGCACACACTCACAGAGTTTCTCGCAACCCTCGCTGGAGGCTGGCAGGGTGTGACGGATTTCACGGGACGACGAGCTAACGAAAAACTAGTCGCCTGTGAGGTGAGAGGGCAGAGACTGAGCCCTCCACCTCTGCATCCATAGCTTTCATCCAACATTCGAGCGACACGTGAGATACCTAGTCTGCTGCTCGATACTCAAAATATTATCACCCGATAGCACCATGTGAGCTATGAAATAAAATCGACAGTTTCTACGCCAGATCTGGAATATTATTGCTAGTTTTATCATCGCCTCCAGAAATATAAATACATTCGCTTTTTTAACGTTATGGTATCTGTATCTGTATATGTCATGTGTGCTGGATATTGGATTTTTAAAAATATTCTAGTACAAATACGAAAATCGGTTAGATTATCAAATACAATGCTCTATTAAATACAATTGAGATATGAAATACAAAATATGCTGCTAATGAATAGAAGCAAGGAAAGTTGGCGGTGTGAATTGTCTATACTTAGCGATAAGTGTTAACGACATTAACAGTATACGGTGTAGAGCAAAAGAGAAATGAGACAAAATTGCTGGAGAGAAAAAAAAAGGCAAGCATGATGAGAGAGAAAAAGAGGGAAGTGAGTATTTGACAGATCGCAAGATAGTGTCAAACAACGTAAATTTCTCGACTAACTACCGTACACAGATGCTCGTTGCAGCACTAGTCATGCAAGCGAGTACTCAATTATTTATCGGATTATTTAGAATTTTACGCAGAAACAGCTACTTAAAGCCGTTGGTACTTTCAAATTCACTTTTTGCAATGATCAACAGCTTTTCACAGTTCACTATTAAATGCCGTTACCACTCCCATCTTCATTTTAAGTCAGTGAAATTTATTCATATAAATTAATCTCACTGATTTCTACGATTTTAGTGTTTTCTGTTTTCAGTAATTTCTATTTCATTGGTGGTTTGATCTAGATTGATTTTAATTGCAACGCAATATTTCATGCAGAAAGAGCTTATTTGAATTTAACGAGTATGGAAGCTTGTAGCAAATATGCATATTCAATAATTCAATGTAAAAAATGTAATAAAAGGTCCTCAAAGATTGAAATTTTCAAATATAAATCCAATTCTAATAAAAAGCTATCAAAATCGAGAAGCAACTTCCAATGTTATGTACCTCTGATATGATACAACGGATATCACCTTGATGAAAAATTTCGCGACAAGAATATTGTGATGGATTTGACGAATGTCGTTTACACAGGCGAGATAAATGAATTAATCCTATATTGATCTCTCAAAAGGTGGTGAATTTGCCGGGTCTGAAAATTAAAAGCGACGGTGACCAAATCAGAATGGACACGCCAGTTCTGTCAACCGCCACCAGGAGTAATTCTTCTCCGGTTAAACCTGTAGAAATAGGCCGCACATAGCAGGAGTTTGAAAGTAGAGGGGTTCTATGTGTTGCGAATGAGGCTCGTGATCGATAGGGTTATAATCCTACCTCCACTTCCACCTCTAGCCTCTCTCTCCCGTTTCAATATCGTCATACTACTATAACCCATGAACATGTACACATAAATGATCGCGCGTGTTTACTTGCACTCAGGGAGCTTGTAATGCGATATATAAATACATGTAAGGCACTTGGATCACAGCAAAGGGAAAATCTTTCTCTTTTCATTTCTTCCCCCCCCCCCCCCCATTTACTGCACTCACTCTTGTATCTCTTCTTCATCACGATAGTGAAATTCGGATTCCTAAGTCACTAAAAAACAGTTCCTTTCCACATTAAAACTCTTGAAGCCTGAAGAGTTACGGAATGTTGGAGAAATTTATCAGTATATAACCAACATATACTGGCTTAGAAAATTGATGAGAATAACTGCTATTAATCTTTATCCCTTAAGTATATTAGTCATAAGAGTATGAATAGGAAAGTCGCAGGATGTAAAACCTTCTTCTTTAGTTTGAACATGAAGATGGAATCATCCTACTATAATTTCAAATATTTACCGGATTGTTAAAAACCCTCTATCGGATTTATTGAACCTCGTTCTGTATTCAATGATAAATGTATGAAGTAAGAGAAACTCTCGTAAATCCCTTAATAAAATATTTCCTATTAATTCCCTAGCTCAGACCGCTAACCAACACGCTTCGAAATCTCATCAAAAAGTGATTGAATCTCTCCAAGATCCTTTTAACTGATTAAGGAGGAGGTGTACGATTGAATAAATTCATGCTTCATTTCTTGACCGCCTTAATAATTCGGGAACTGTTTTTAAAGAGGACTTGGGATTAAGAATGTATTCGTAAGCCTCGAATCAGCAGCTGTGCACCAAGAAACATTGCACTCATACGATAATACGATGACCCCATTGCGAGAATAGACGATTCAGCGTGAAATTGTAAACGAATAGCTGTCTGTACCACACCAAAATCAGGTACTCTACACTCTGTAAACTGCTAGGACACCTCAGGCTGTACTAAAAGTGCACAATGCACAATGGTTTGCCTGCGACATGTTATGCTCCACAATTTACACGGACACTCATCCGCTTGTCGCATCGGACTTCCACTGTTCTACGAAAATAATCCCGAACCCGGTGCGTTCATAAATAAACCTCTATGCATAAATTGCAACCCTGCTCTTTGGATAAATTATCTTTCATTATTTATAATGCGATGAGTCGATACACCAGCGCGAATTCATCGTCGCTATTCTCTCGTTTTGTGCAAAAATATACATTGAATTGGAATTGAGTGACCAAGAGGAAATATGTGTCCGAATTTAATAGAGCGATTTTCTCAAAATAAAACTCCTACATGTAATTCATGTCCATATATCAATAAAGGCCAATTTTCTGCTAGGCGTTTTAAATAAATAAAGATTTGGGGACCTTATAAAAATCATGAAGTAAGCTAAGAGATGGAACGATCAGTTTACTCTCGAGATTGAGGGTCTCAACTTTTCTCAGAGAAATTGGGTAGAAAAAATGTTTAAAATAGAGAGTGGAAAATAAGACGAAAGGAAAAAATGAGCGTAAAAAAAAGAAAGATGAATGTGAGGGATTGAGAGAGTAGTAAAGAGCTGAATCATTGCCCGAATGACAAGCTGATCGTATGCCGGAATCTCTTCCCTGTCATATATATGACCGATAAACAAATCTCTTTCTCGTGTTCTCTTTTCCTCTTGCTCTCGATATAGTTCATCTGCACGCGAAAATAAATGTAAGCACATATGATATCAACACTATCTTATTTATTCGCTATACGTCTGTCACATGTATTTCCCGGTTTAGCGGTAAAAAATTAAAATTCTAGTTTTTTAATTTTGTTGGTCCATGTATGCAAAAGTCAGTTTATGGTCCAGGGAAGTGAAATGTGCCAGGGATGGAGGTCATTCACGATAGGCTAGGAAGTATGTACACTATAACCAGCAACCTGTAGGCATTGCACACAACGTGCAACATGATATTCCCTTGGGAACAAACAACCCCAGCTACTTTGTCTTGTGTTGATTCAGGAGACACGAGTTAACCCTCTCCTCCCAATTCCTGAACCTACTCTAGTTTCTCAATCCACATCGGCCTCTCTGGGTACCTGTAGGTCGTTCGATTCCACTTTATACAGTATATTCTCTGACAACCAATCACCTCAGGCAAGATTAGTGTTTTATTTTTTTTATTTTTTTTTTCTGTGGATATAGGAATCAGGAGAGAGAATAATAAGTTCTTTAATTCGAAATTCGAAAACTGTATTTTCTTCTCTGAAAACGAAATTTATTTATTTACCAAGCTAGTTTGGTTTATTTGGCCTCTTTTATAAAAGCTCATTTATGAGGCAAACCAATTTCAATTATTTTCTAATCATTTTAACAATAACTCTGCACTGATTGACTTGGTTGTAATAAAAAGTAATGGAAACTCTATATTTGGCCTCAAATTTAGCACTCTCAAACACTAGTTCGATGAAAAAAAATTATGTGGAATTTCATCATGCACACAAAACGTATCTTACGCCTAACTTTTCCCATATGGATTTTCTCAAGTGGAGAATTTATCGAAATAGGAGTCATAAATCTCGAATAGACGCCCAATTTCTGTAAAGATGCGAAAATCGTATATCATGTTCCCATAAAACTGAGATCGTTTATTTGTTATTGATAGCTAAAAAATTCAATTTGGATGTATTAATATTTGTGTTGTGAAGGCTGAACAACAATAAGAGCTCTACTTGAAATACATAAATATTTTTTTTTTACATTAAATTTTCGCGATTTCAATTCAGTTGTATGGAATGTTATGATAACGTATAAAATCCTTTTTATGGATTTTATTAAATTTGCATCGAAAGCTCAGAAAGCGAAATGTGAGAACATAAAAAATGCATTGTTTCGTATGCAGCAGCAGGTTTTCAATGTAGCTGCGCATAAACTATATCATCTGCATTCGCATGCTTTTAGGTGTAACCTTTATATTCAAGGTTTATATTTTACAATACATAAAACAATTTTTTATTTATATCAACGGAAAAATTTTATTTCTATACTAGCAAAATGGGTAAATTATGTTAGAAGTAAAAATTAACAATTGAAATCATATTTAACCATTAATTATATCTTGTTTTATAATCGAATGAACAAAAATCATTTTAGATGAACTGTATATGCTGTTTGAAGAAGACATCTATGTCACACTCATTCACGAATGTCGTTCAGTGACAATAGCTCACCGTTATAAGACATCCGGAGAGATGAGCGATAGAATAGAGGTGAATGAACGCAAAGAAATTTCAAATACAAACACGTATTTTCTGAACTTTTACAATTTTAAAATAATAACTCGAAATTATAATCAATATAAACATGTTCTACCTATATTCTTTCAATTCTATTATGACATACTAAAAAAGTTAATTTCTTATGATTTCTTTCAAAATAAGCTAACCCATTTAAAAATCACTGTCATTTCGGCAATTAAAATAGCTTTGAAGATTAAAAATAATTCCAAGAAGAAGAGACTAACTTTAATCCATTACATGTTGAGTTAATTATATTTCTAGATAGATTTAATCCCACTTCTCGTCTGTCTTATCCTGAACCAGATCTAGTTGTATAACATATAAGACCTACATTCTCTTGAATACGATCCAAATCATTGAGCTCCTAAAGTAAAACAAGTATCAATATAATTTCAAGTTTACACAATGCAATACTGCTTTTCCTGTGATTCATCTGGACTAAAACAAACATGGCTCTCTTTTTCGTGCAGATGCATAAACATTAAACATCTGCGATAAGCTTCGAGTGAAACTAATAGAGGTCGCGTAAAAATTGTGAAAAAGACTTTCTCCAAGTTAGTCGAACATCGCTAACTCGCCAATGCGGATTTGTATCATCTTCACTTCTTAAGAAGCTTTCTACAGTTTCTATATCGATTCGCTAATATCAGTTTCTTTAGTAAATATTATACTGATTCTAAAGTTTCAGTTTCGAAAGTCTTTTGAGTAATACTCAGCGTATTTGAGACCATTTTGCTGCCTTTAAACTTACTTAAAAGATTTTTTAAACTCTCGCTTGAGAAACACTAATTCCATTCCGCTCTTTTTCCTAGCTCAGCTACCATAATAATTCATCACCGGATGTCACGCGCAGAAGTTCGGCAACGAAAAATTTCCAGGTCGAAACAGATTTACTAACCTACAGTAAATATTATGTTACGGACAACGAAGTGAATTTACCCTTTTTATTTCGGAAAGAAAAGTGTTTTTAGGTAGGAAAACATTACCAGATCACATTTTTGCTGCACTGGCTTTTAGTTTATATTTTAAAAAAGAATATTTTATTGCAGTGAATCAGACAGCAATAGGTAAAAGAGAATTTAAATGTTTTGTGCAGAAGAAAACTCTACTCAGCAGATAACAATAATGGTAAACGGATGATGGGGTTCCACCAAATATAAAAGTATATTCTTAGAGATATATCCTTGATATACCATCTTCTTAAAGACGCGTACTCCTTCCAGCACTACTACACCATAATGCTACTCGTAAATATTCGTGACCATAATACCAAGCGATTTACTGTCGAGAAGAAAAAGTAAGCATTTCAGCTGCACAAGACCCTCAACGAACATCACAGAGTATTATCATTCATATCTCACCACACAGACATTAAAATTGCAAATGATAAGACAAACAGCTTTTTTAGAGCACACAAAATCTTATAATACTTGGTATACTTTTTTCTCTATTTCCCATCATCATTATTTTTAGTTTCTATATCAAATTGAATTCTTGACTGGAATTCATTAGTAACTTTTTACTAATTCCGATTCGGAGAGTATTTACTAGTCAAAGATCAAGTTATTAATTAATATGATTATATTAATATGAGTATAACGATTTTTTGCAAGCGAAAGTCTATTGATAAAGTGTTGATTCTAGAAAGTAGTAATTACGTGAGGCGATGATATCTACCTCTTGAAGGAATGACAAATAGAAAATGTCAATTCAGATATACTATGTACAATTTCACTGATTAATAAATCATAGCATCACAAGGAGATGCATTCATAGAGGAGCTGAAGAATCGAGGGAGAAAATCCTTTTCACTTTTCTCTTGTAAATATGCCGTACGTTGTGAGAGTCAAGAAACAAGATTCCTAATTTTTTTTCTCTTGTTGCTATAACTCGAGACTTTTATTTCTTTACAATACCCTGACATATTTTCCCACGATGTATCAAGCTTTTACAATTTTCAGATTTTTCAAGAAAACTACTTTCATTCTTTTTCATAAAATAAGCATAAGTTTATATTCAACTGAAAATTAAGTACTTTACTTCAACATACTTAGAGATTAATAAAATAATAAAATAGAAGTATGAGAAAATTAAAACTTTATGGTACAAACATTTTGTACATCCACTTAAAATATAAGTAGAAGGATAAAACATTTGAAAGCCTCTAAATGGAATATATTAAATTGAAAACTGCTGTACAAAATATTAAAAGCTACTTAAAATTCATTTTAAAATGTAATAAATTTAAGCTTTAGTATATTTGTCCTTCCATGAATATTCTAAACTAGCGATAAACTCTAGTGCACATGGCCCTTGAGAAATAAGAGTGACTATCTCCAGCAAATTAAAATTTTCTAAATTAAATTCAAGCTTTGAATCCCAGCAACCGGAAAATAGAATTTAAACCTTTAGCTCGTTCTGTTTGCTCCAAGTTGGAACAAAATCCTTTTCGCATTTTCGCTCTCTCTTTCTCTCATCACTCATGCCAACAACAGAAAAACTCGAAGATACGAAAATATCAGAATGAAAAGCATGATTATTAGAGCTCAGTTTGTAACTTATAATTGAGTCACTCGATTGCAAATTTTTATTTACATTTATCTAAAACTGACTTCATATTTTCTTTCAATTAATCGTAAGCTAACTTCAGTCGAAATGTTCAGGAATAAAGAAAATTTTGCACCTTGCAGGATTGAATTTCATATATGCGAAAAGTATAGGAGGAAACTCAATTTCAAGCTGTGGAAAGAGACGTATGAATAATACAGTCAGCTGAAGATTAGATAGCTAAGAAGCGAGTGTTGGCACTGCGTGCTCTGCATCCAGCAGACTGTGCTTCATCAAGAATTCAATAGACAATCGATTTAAAAGGAAATGTGATCCTGTTAAGCGAAAAATATCCGAAAATATATCACTGATCTATTTTCAATCGTTTATAAATTATGAATAATAATCATTATTTAATATAAAGTGCAACATTTGGAAGTAGGTGAAGAACCATTACTGAAACATTGCTTTCCACTTCAACAGTATTTTAAAATTTAAATACCGATGATGCGATAATAAAAATATTGGTAGGAAAAACCTTTTGAACATATTTCAACTTTGCTATCTGTCAAAAAAAAAGGTAATAAAACTTTTCACCCTCACGAAAGTAAGAAACGCGCCCTCAGTTCAAACTATGATGCTGTATTGTATAAAGTTACACCTTCATTGTGAGGGAGGCGAAAGCCACTTTTCCAGTAGAGAAAGCACCACGCATGTAAAGCCTATTATACCATCCTTATGTAATTTTTATATGGAAAATAAGATTGCTTCAGGATATAGTAGATTTTGCATGCTATAATAAATCTGTATCAGCATTTAAATTTCGAGCCCAATTTGAATTGCAAACTGTTTATACAGAGGGATAGTATGTACAGAATTATAATTGATATTTGAGATCTGCTTCTAGCATCGCCAAACCTTCGGGGAAATTTAATTAATGATAGCGAACCCTCTATTTCCGATATTGAATTAATGATCATTCTTGTTTTAAAACAATTTTATTAGACCAATAATTCAATTCGGAAACGAGTTATTAAAAAAAATTATCGAACAAATATTTATATTTCGTATATTTTTATTCTTGAATTCAGAACAAATAATCGTTCAAGCCTAACGTAATGAGCGATAGACCTAAATCAACAAATGAACTCTCCCTTGAATTCAGATTCAGAAATAGTAAATGGATTGTATAATGAACTCTCAAGACGCAGTTCAACTGTTACAGGTGTATTACACTTCATTCCTAACGTCTTTTTCCTTTCCCAACTAAGATGTCCAGAACTTTGAAACTGTCTATACTGTGGAAGTATGCAACGTAAATTGATTTATGTATTGTATATTAATTTACAAATATCTACATAAGTAATAAAAAAATCAATACGTACAACAAATATGCCCCATGAATTAAAGTCAGTTTTAAAAGGAGCATATACTCTGATGAAAAAGTCTTTTGCTAAATGTTTTATTGAATTATTTGGAGGATCAGGTTTATTCCCAAGAGATGATCACATGGTAGATTTGTGAATATCAGTTTTTACAACTTCAGGATTACTACCTTCGTAATTGAGAGTCATATACACCTTTAATAACAGAATGAAAAAAAATTTCATTGTTAAAATTTAATTTCTCATTTAGTTTGAGAATCAAATAAAAACGATTTTTAATCAAATAAAAACACCGAGAGAGGAGCTGGCCGGTTTTCTGCGTCTATGACATTAGTCCAGCGAAGAGTAAAATCCTCAGATCCGAAAGTTTTCAATCCCTTATTTTCATCGTTTGGTGCCATAAGCATAAGAGTCTCTGTATCCGTATTAACAGAGATGGAAACCCTCGTTACATTCACTATAACATTTCCATCTTTTACCGCCTATATAAAATAATGAACCATATTTAGAACTGATATCAAATTATTAGTCATTCAAATTAACGTACTACATTTAAAAATACAAAACACGGTACAAAGAAATATTTGTGCATCCGATTATAAAATTTTCTACCTGCTGCAGATAACTTTATGATACATTAATACTTACAGCAGCAGTCGTAAAAATGACTAACAAAAAACTTCCCAAAATCTTCATTGTTTAAAAAAAATCCTTAATTTTCAATAAGACAAATATTTGCTTCTATATGCTCAACTAAAACATTTGCAATAACAGCTATGTAGAACGTTCTCAGTATTTATAATAAATAAAAAGTATAAACTTTTATTAACTCATAATCTTCTATTTTTATACATTTCATATTGATAACGTAAAGAAATAAATTCTTGAGTCTGTTCAGTTTTAAGTTATTATCTTATGAACTGATATATTTCAATAAGAAATTTTTTGCTTGTATTTTCAAGATGCTCTCTGAATTTGAATTATTAGTAGGATTTTTTTCAAATTTCAATAAAATGATGAATCGAATTCTAGCTAAAATTTATTAGAATTCTTTTTATGTTAACTGTAATATCATTTTTCAGCTCTAAATTTAGTTATTATTCCATTCAACCTAAGTGAAAAATCAATCACAAATATAAATCTCATTTCCCTCCTCAATCAATTGAATGTCATCGATGAAATATTAAGCAACGCAATTGTAAAGGACGTAATGCTGACAATGCTGTGTGTACGTGCGTGTCATTGCGTCTATAGTCTATACCTACACGCGATCACTTCAAACGGCAGGTTGTCGAGCATATGGTATGCAGGACAGTAGGTCGACATCAGCATCTTCAACAGACACTCGGGGCCTTGTGATGCATCCTCTTCAGTCTCCACGTTCCACGATCATCTCTTCGTCTCTTCCTCTCTCGACCAGCTTTTTCCAGCCCCCACTCCATCTCAGGTCCCGGGTCCTATTATATCCTCTTCCCATTTTCTCCCCACCCTTCTCTCTTCTCTCTTACACTTATGCCACATCAGGCCCTCTCTCCCTCCCACTTTTCTCTTACGGTCCCACTTTGTTCTGATATCACGCAGCTTACTTTCAAACCTCGCTGATTTCGGGGTTCTGGTCTTCACAGTCGATTCTAGACATGTCGAAATCCGACTCGTTGCGCGAAGCAAACTTTGCGAACGCGAATTTAATTTACAGGCCCATTTTTACCCACGTGGGCAGGATTTTTGTTACGGTTGAAAATCAATTATTCATCGATAGTGTGAAAAGTGAACTTTTTCGACGAAGGAGGACCAGTCGAGGGTCTTGAATTTAAGAATTGGCGATTGAAAAATTTAAAGCAAAAAGAGGATTAATCAAATAAGTAAAATAAAATAATAGATAAATAGAGAAAAAAGAAAATGCATAATTTTGCAGTTGATCAAACTGTCGTCTAGTTTATTAGCATCTTTCTGCAATTAATTTTCCACTAAATCTCCGTTTTTCTTATTTTGGTTCTGTGTTTGTGCAATTTATCACGAGGTTTTAAGTCAGAGTCGTAGTGTGTTTTCTCTATGGTGAATCCGAAGCTGCAAGAGCGACAACGAGACGAGCGACCCCGGAAGCTGCGCTTCCGTCAAACAATTATAAAACTTCCGCTTGAGATCAACGTGCCTAGGGTTGCCGAGATTCGCAGAGTAATTATCGTTAAGTAAGTTTCAAAAGAGCGAAACCCGCTATAAACATCGCCTAGGTACTTCCGGTTAATTACTTAATAAGCTAAAAGGAGGATCTGGGATTAGGATGAGAGACTTTGAGATTATGTACCAGCACCTGCTCAAGAGAGACTCAAGATCAAGTTCGCTCGTGAGCATCGATTAAAGAGGACGACGAACTTCGACGAGGTGAAAAATCAACCACTCTTGAAAGAAAAGTAATCACTTAAAATTATACGAGTAAGAAACTTTTCAAAACGAGCTCTCTAATCAAAAACAAAAGTGAAATACATTTTTCTATCGTAACTGAAAAAAGTGCGTCAAGTGTATGAAAAGGAAATTAAACAATTGTTGAACAATATCAAACTCCAAATTTAATTTTTATTATAAAATCGAAAGAGTTAGAAAAGAAGAAACGGTTCTTCTAGATCTTGATTGGAGTAAAACAAAAAGAGAAACTAGAATAAAAGATTCACATGCATGGATTAACAAAAAAAATATAGCCTGAGAGAAAGAAAGGTGACACGTGTTATGCGAATAATCCGCGGTGAGTTGTTTATGGGGAAGTGGGCCAATGCCCTGAAGCTGTAGGTCGATCAGCGAAACGAAACTCGAGGGCCAGGAAGGAAGAGGAGGTATTGGAGGCCCAAAAACGTAAAAAAAAAAGTAGGAAGAAATAACCAGAAAGAAAGATAAAGAAAGAAAGAAGGAGATAAAAAAAATGAGCAGAAGAACTGCGCCACTGCTGAGCCTTAATTCATGCGAAAGGATAAGGCCCGAAAGACCCAGGAATCCCATTCAGAGACTGATATGGGGCCCTGGATCGCAATTTCAAGTTGGTCACGTGTGGTCTTCTGAAGACGAGGGATCTAATCCACGAATGGCTCTCAGAAGGTCAGTAAACATAAAAATTCTCCACAATTTTATAAGCGAAATACTTAACAACAATTATTTGTCAGTTGTAACTTTGAAATTTATTTTATTGCAGCGAAAGTAATGCATGTGTCAGTTTTAAAAATAGTCTGAGAAATAGGACAGGGTATTTTATCACTACATTCTTGTCAGCAGTTAAAAAGTTTCAAACATGCTTTATGATTAAAAGTTAAAAGTTCCTATCGGCTAATCAAATTTTTAAAGTCAGAGGCATATATTTCCTTTTGAATCCAGGAAAGAAATATTGCATAATAATTTACAACAGGGTTACAGATAGTATCTTATGAACATTTTCAAGACATATAGGTAATGAGGAGGTGTAAATTACGTTTCTCGTAAGACGAGAACTGGACATAAAGTTCTTGAAACGCTAATTACAAATAATTTTATGTTTGAAATAGGTTACTGTTAATAAAACTATTTTCTTAAATAATATCCTTTAAGTGGATCTTTACAGTACAAACATATAATTAAAACGCACTTAATTTCAATCGCCATTTTCTAAAGGCGATCTACTAAAATTCGATTCAGATCAGCTCTAAGTACAAATAATAATTCCAAGAGAAATCCAAGCTAAAGCACTATCAAGCATGTTTGCTCGTTGCAGATTACTGAGATTATATGAGGGCAGACAGTACAGAGAAGCAGCAGGATTCCTCATGAGGTTGCCACACTACACCTTAAGAGCAGCTTTGCCAGACATTCCTATAGACCTTCTGATCGAAACTTTACCACACAGTCTGGCTCTCCTAGAGGCTCTCTATTGCAGACTGATCGATCTCCATGTCGAGGATGCTAAAATTTTGAGGGTCGAACAGGTACTATGGAAGGTCGTGAACCTAATTTCTTCTACCCAGGATCACTTTCACCTCAGGATTTGGAGCAAACTCCTAGGAGCTATCTACCAGATATCACCCAGTTCAAAGAGTGCTCTCGTCTCGAGGAAAAGAGCTTTAGAAAGAGCTGTCGAGGGTCTCGGTAAACATGGTTTGGTCCCTTCAAACCAGACTTCTGCCACCGAAAGCTCCACCTCGAAAAATCTCATTCCGCTGCCAGTGGCCCTTAAAGAAGAGCTCGAAGCACGCACCGAAGCCTACAAGCTGGCACTTCACAAGCTTGAAAGCTCCGGAAAACATACGGGCACTCACAAAGGTAAAGAAGTATGTGAAGGGCAAATTTCGAATCTCTTTTCAATTCTATAGGTGCAACTGAATTAAATTCTTACCTATCTACTTTTAGACTGTCAAGATTCGGGTTATTAATCCCTTATATATGTTTTTTTTTGTAAAGGTTACATATATAATTATTTAAAAGTTTTTTAAGTAAGAGGCTCAATATTTCAAAGAAGTAATAAAAGGGATGATGAAAAAAGAAAAACGTTTCATTTATAGATTAGCTGAGTCGTAAAATTCAATGTGACCTTAGTATGGACATGAAACATAAGCTCATGTTTATCACACATTTTACGATGTGGAATGTTTAGGTGTATTTTGCATTTGACGTGATAGAAAAATTTATATTTTTTCGACAATTTTTATTTTTATTTAGCTTCAAATTAAATTTCTAACGAGCAGATTGGATTGAATATATCCGATTTTTTAAATTAAAAGGTATATACTCTATTGAAGGAAGAAGAATATTGAATATAAATAAAAAAATATTCGGAATAACCAAACAATCTCGTTAAAGAATAAAACTTGTTTAAGGATCTATAACCAATTTGTAAAAAGCACTAAATTAAATAAGTTTAATTAAATTCAGTGCTCCCTATGAAGCAAAATATAATAAATATTATACTTTAATTGGCCCTCGAATTTTTCACCAAGTTAATATATGTAAATTTAATTAACTATCATTGCCCGCAATAATTGTAATTGAATATTATGATTATTTTCTGCAGACCAGAGGCCACATTTAATCATTCAAATCAAGATTTGAATAAAATGCTCTGAAAGTTCTAAAAATTAAGGGAGAAAATTTTGTTATTTTCAACAGACAGTGGAGTGCAAGCAGCTTCACATCAGAGACAATTATCTCTAAAATATAGCGAGGTTCAACAGCGTCTGATTGATAATCAGAGTCTACTAAATACTCTAGAGAAGTCAACGGAGGAATCACTGAAGAATCTTCTGGCTGAACTAAAACTTCGAGTAGAGCAAGACAAAGAAGCCTTAAGACAGTGGACAGCCCTAAGGAAATCGAATGTTGAACCCGAAGCGAATAAGAATCCAACTTTAGCTGCAAGGTTACTGCAGTTCTCTAGAGGATGTGCATTGGCACTACAACTGATGAGCGAAGACAGCACTCAGGTAACTTCAATGATTCAAGACTATCCCTGAAAACTGAAGTGGAAAGCCCTTAAGGGCACCATTGCGATGTTATATTACGCAAGCTTACCAGCAACGGTTGTTGCTCCTTAAATTAACTCGATTAGTTTAGACGCCACTCTCCCCTTTATGCTCCATCCTTCCCCTGCCGTTGTAAGATTTACATTCAATTTTATCGAAGAAAAAAAGACTAACTTTTATGAACAAGTCTGTCAAGAAAAAATATTCATCTAATTTTATCTTATCTTGGTTATCATATCATTTGAGAGTTTGAAAAAGTCAA
The DNA here is from genome assembly GCA_904066015.1 of Synergus gifuensis. NCBI lineage: Eukaryota > Metazoa > Arthropoda > Insecta > Hymenoptera > Cynipidae > Synergus > Synergus gifuensis. The sequence goes on along the minus strand of CAJFCO010000131.1, from coordinate 2,066,352 downwards.
GAAGAAAAAACTAAATTCCTGAATAATTTCTATTTACCACAATTTCTTAGACACACTTCTCTTATTTTCCCTACAAAATTGGCCAATTTCTTTTCATTTTCTTTTGATGTATGTAGCGGTTGAACTACAAAAAAATATAGAAGAGAACTCGTTGTCACTCGTCTTTTCTGGAAAGGAGAATGACATCAATTTTCTAACGGCACAAGGGAAATCTCTATTATGGGTACTGGTAGCTTGAAACTCTTGAAAGTTTCGCATATTCTCGGACTTTTACAATAAAAATAAGAGAATGACTTAATATAAGGTGAAAGCTAGTAACAAAGTTTACCAGAAGTCTCTTCTCTCTGAAGCTAAAACACCCGGAAAATGTTAAAATCTTAAAGTGCCAATCCTTATTTAGTGGTAAAGAATTTCCATTTAAATAAAAGAGTTAAATAGAAATTTCTACTTGATGAAATCCAACCAAATAAAATGGAAAATACATACTTTATTTTTTTTTATTCAAATTTTAACTTTCTGAACTAATATAATATAAATCCAATCCTTTTATCTGGAGTCGTGCCATTTATCGGGTGATTAAGAGTTTCCAATTTGAAAGAAAACTAAAGCTTTGTTTTCAAGCATAATTGACTTAAATCCTACGAAAAATCCTCGCTCAAGTCTCAGACTTCAGCAGTCAATTTACTGAATTTAAATTCAAGCCGAGCTTAACTTTTAATCTGAGATTAAACTAACCAGTTGAGTTTAATCGTCGCAAATTGTTCTGTCTGATGTTAATATTCTATATAGAAATACTGTTTCCACATTTAAGTACCCAATTAGCAAGATTTAATTGACATCGTATTGCACATTATATGTGAGTTGATTCAAATTTGTTATTTCGAAATCTCAATATACCGAGTTTTCTGTAAATTGCATTACAAGATAACGCAACGAGACATTAGGGTTTTATGGAATACACCGTAAGTTTACTATGATGAAGGTGAAATTGTAAAAAGGGAATAAAAAAAAGATCCGCCTAGAGGTTTATTACTTATTTAAAAAGATAAAGAAGAGTCGTAATCCAGTGACATATTTCATGATATTACGAGATAAATCACAATTTTACTGATGACATCAGGTTTCCTCAATTCCTGTTTTCCTTTATTTTTTATCCTGTATTTCTTTTACTGATGTGAAATAAAATCTGAGGTGTTATATCTTACATAAATTATATATAATATATAAAGAAGAGATTTAATTTAATCCTTTTTCTTATTAAATTATATATATATATATTTATGTTTAAATTTTCTATTATAAGGGAACACGTAACGCTCTGGTCCCGATATTCATTTTTATAACGCAAAAATATCGCCCCCTATTCGTTGTGGTTAAGGTTTCGCTTCAATGATCATAATATGTATTTTTAAAGTGACTGGTGTTATAGAAACATGTAAAAGATGCTAAAAAGTAATTACGGTTTTAAAAGTAGAATTCCTTCCTTTCATTCATAAAAATAGTTTGAAGCCAAATAAATTAAATAATAAATTAACATCAGAAAAGTAGAAAAATGCTCAATAAGTAGAAAACGACAGACATACTCAGACTGCTACGTCTGACCTATAGATCCTTTATCTACTAGCTCTTTCATTTCAAATCCCGCAAATACGAATTTCTAAACCTTCAACTAGTGTAATAAGTCTTGAAGACATAAAAAGCTTTTATTTGAATAATATTTGAAGTATGAATTCCGAAATTCTTATTATTCTTATGCATTTTACGATCTCTTCTCATATTTGCTTCTAGACCAAGTTGAAAAAGAAAGTAACAAAGAAGCTTTTGAATTGCAGGAACTTCACGCAGACGAGAATGTAGGTGACGACTATGAAGAAGAATCCAGCAGTGCCGGATATCACACGGACGAGAGTTGCAGCCCTACGCCTGAACCAGGTGTCGCGAACATTATTGCTGCTAGCAATCTTAGTGAGACGCTACAAAACTTATCCACCTTAGACGAGAACGTCCTCAACGTCGAACGACTCACAGAAAGATATGGGGCGCTTTACACTCATGCACATTTGCACACACTGGATGCACTAGATGCTTTGGAACCCCTCAGAGACGCCCCTGAACTGAAAGCCAAGATTCTTTATTCCGTCGTAGTGGTAAGTACATTTGCACCCTGAAAGCGAAATAAAATCTACTACCTTCATGCCTACGCCCGCCGGGGTTACGACAAATTGATTTTACCATTCCTCTGACTACATACCACAATTTTTATATACAAAACAACCGGGAGTAAATCATCCACTTGAAACAAAATTCAAAAGTTTTTCCCCGATAATTAAAATTTGAAAATTTTAGATTTTGGCACTGAAAAATGGATATTTAAGTATTCAAAATTAATTCTAAGAGTGGAAGGGGAGCCTTGAAAATTTTAAATTTCAAGAATCTTAAGTTTATCCTAATAAAACTGTAAAATCTCTTTTGGAATCAACAGCAAATTGAATAACTGTGACGTTTGTCGAATTCTTTACCGAATACAAAAAAATCGTTTCTGCCGATATCAACTATTGTGTTTTGTCGTCCAGAGAATGCGAATCAAACGAAAAGAACGTTACTTCACCGTTGGACAGTAACAATCACATGATTTCAGTGCAGCCAATCGTACGGGAATTTTGACGAGCGAAATGGGTCCACGTTACATTACGTTTGATCCTCTTTTTAGACGAACAAATTTTCACAATTTTTATAGACATTTTGTCCATTTCTCATTTTTTTCAATGTAGAAAAGGAATAATATGAATTCGTTAATTCCTTTTAGTAAATATAAAAAAGTGTTTGGAATTCCTCAGCTAACTATTCAAATTAAAAAATTAATTAAATTTTAAATGAGCTGCTAATATATAAAATATTTAGAATATATAGATCTACAAGCTCAAATTTTAATTAATACTTTTTGATACAAATTGTCAGAAAGAATTTCATTATTTGAGAATATTGATTTCAAGCAACAATGCACTCCAAATAAATAAATGACCGATTTTACTCGTATTGCACCGCTCACAATAATCAAATTGAAAGCAAAAAAAAACTATGAGTTATTCGTGAACGAACTTGGTAAGCGTTTGATACGGTCGAATTGTTCTGGACAATGGCGATCAAACGTTAAAATATTTTTACAAGCTGTTAAACGATACCTTTCAATTAAATACTTTCAAATGAGTGATTTTAACGTTCAAAAGAGCTTTCAAATATTTAGATAAAGTGTGTTTTAATTGTCTTTTAAATATTAAAATTAATTATTTATTCAACAAGATTATATTTTACTCATATGAAGCACTTTGAATATTTTCCCATTCAGGGAAATAAGTCGAAAAAAAGACTTCCTCTAATATTTTAATCGTCCAGATTAGCGAAAGATCTCAAGGGAACATTAAGTAAAGAAGGGCAGATTCGGACGTGTTTTCAAAGTTGTACGAAACGTGGAAAGCGGTTTGTTAAGTTATGAACTTTGCTCTCAAGAGACTAACATAACTTTTGAAGAATATCTACTGGGTTGAAATAGAGTCCTGAATCCTTATAGAAATAATATTTGAGGAATTTTTATCGTTTATCTGACTTTGCTTCAACTTCGATAGCATTCAAATTGTCATGATAAAATTTCGAATGTTTAGAAATTTAAATGAGTTTGCTATTCAGTTATTAGAATAGCTTAGAGTGTATAGATTCAAAACAGAGCCAGAATGATATTAAAAATTAGTTTGTGCGTAAATATTGAAACTATGAAAAATCGGAAGTAAGTCACTTGAGTGATACTTTTGACTGTCGTGCAGATATTTATTTTAGCCCATCGATTTCTAGACGCATGTGAAAGGCGGTTGTATGCATGCAAAGTAATAGCCTCGGGCTGACTGACTACGACATTTACTACTTGCTGCTTCGCGCATTATCGTCCGGAAAACTGTGAGGGAGGAACACCGCTGACCTATAAATAACCCTTTCAGGCTAATCGAGATGTAAAAGTGTCATGATTTTATAAAGATAAATATAAGCAGTTTGTGGTTTTTAGAGAAAAAAGTTTTTCCCAGAAAAGGATATTAAATTAAAAAGAAATTAAAATGAAGGACAGTATTCTGATTAATAAAAATTTAGAAGCTCAAATAATTTAAATCAGTAGAAGTTTCAAAATAATTATAAAATTATATCAGAGTATGACAAAATAGATGTGTAGTAAAAAATTCCTTATCTATTGAAATAACCGTCATAATTTTGTGAAGGACACATTTATGTTACATTAACATAAGAGCAAATTTAGTTTCTCCAATTTTACGTTTGCAATAATAAATATTTTTCACAAATACTAGGTCATTTATCTTCGTCTGTACGAAATGGAGGTAAAGGGCTTCGTTTTAGCAAAAAATATTTATTATTGCAAGCGTAAAGTTGACAAAACTAAATTTTCTCTTATGGTAATTTACCACATGCCCTTAAGACCAATTTTGAATAAGAAATCATTTTTAAAAGAGAAAGTTAAAATGAAAAGTAGATTAACTAGCGAGTGACTCGTCCTTTGACGAGATTCGAGAATGTGTATTTTCACATTTGAAGAGATAGACACGTGGAATCGAAAGAAGTGTTTGTTCAAGAGCTGCTCGTGGTAAAGTGTATAAAGTTCTATACACTTTCTATAAAGTATACAGGGAGCTTCCTTGAACACATATATCCTGCCTTTACACAGATGAACCTACAACACTCATACATGAGAGCCCGATCAAATCCCGCGAGGAATGTACCTTGCTCTACCTTTTAAATTACGACTTTATTACAAGCTGAACAGCGAGTCTTTACGGATACGAAGCTTCTGCAAGCGAAGGCTTTTCCAATAGCTATCACTGATTTTGAATTAGTCATCAACATTTTCAAATTATGTACCTTATAGGCCAAAGCAAACAATAGAATCGCCAGCTAGCGTAATTAATAATTAGATCATTAACCTCAGTTAATAAAGTACCCTCTGCTCTGAAATATTGTAATCTTTATAAATTTTTTAAAATATAAGTTTCTATAAGCCTCTTCTTCAAGATTATTTAATAATAAAGTAGAAGCTTAAATTTTTAACGAAGTGAAAACTTTTTGCGAGAAAGCTTGAAGCCGAATTTATAAATATTTTATAGAAACAAAATCCCAAGGGCCAGATTAATATAAATTTTCAAAAAGCGAGTCCAAGACTTGAATAAGCAGTCTACAATTCTGAATTTCGTATCGCATAAAACTTTAATTAAGAAAGAACGTGAATTAAAGACCTACATTAAAGACCTGTTTCAATTTGAACTCGATCGTAATTATTTCTGTTACAGCTGTCGTGGCGAGTTTCTGGGATAATTCAGACTTCTCGAAGACTGGAGGCGATTAAAATTTTAAATGGAATGTGCTCACAGGCAGTAAACACGAGCAGTAATGTTTCTCCCGAATTGGATGAGTGCATCAGACGCCAATTGGCAACTTCCGGTGCACAAACTGGAATACAGGAAGTAGCTCAACAAGTGATTAGTCAAATGGAAAGAACCCTGTATGATTTCTCATGTCTAAAGGGTTGTTTGGATATTAAAACCTATGCAAATGCTTGCTCATGTCTTGCTTGGGCTTGTTTAGCTAGATCCACACCTTTAGTTCTCGATGTGGCACAAGGAGTTGAATTTAGAAGAGAAATTCATGCAAGGCATCACTCTTCTCCTAATCCCAAAGGGACAAGAATAAAAGCTGTACTTTGGCCTGGACTTAGAAAAGGTTGTCAAGGCTCTTGTCTTCATAGAGCAATTGTAACAACAATTTGAATGATTTTTTCGAGTACTCGTTTAAAAACGGGAATAAAAAGTAATATTTAGAAGTGGAAAATTGGAAAGCAAGCTACATTATTGTGTAAATTTAATTTTTGCATATTAATAACATGCTTACATAATTTAAATATGCAAACCTCATTTTATATTTACTTTAGGCTAACAATAGTAATTTTAATTGATTTTTAATACGTTTTACGTCAATTTAAAATAATTTATACATTTTATATACACCTAATTAATACTGTAACTCATAGTCCATAAATATTCTTTAACCCGAGAACTATTGGATTGTTGCTCAAATTTTACAGTAAGATAATTGAAGATGTATTATAATTTATGTATTAGTATTCTAAGTATTATTCTTTTATACATATAGTTTAAAAAAAACATGTTCAGTATTGCTGCATAATGTGTCATCTACATAGTAAATAATAAATAAGACAACATAAAAAATCTTTTTTCAATAAAAATGTAAATGAACAAAACTATATGAAAAGATAATAGCATTCAATTAGTACTAATGAAGGAAATATTTTAATTTTAACTTTTCTTTCATCAAAAGATTCATTAAAAAGATATAATTAAAGCAAAAGCGGCATATCGGTAATTTGTTTTAATGTACCCTTCTTTCTTGTGATAAATTATGTATTTGCTAATGTCACTAATTTGCTTCGCGACAGTGACTAACTTTTTTTGTGACCTGACAATGTCAGGCAGGAGGAAAGTTTTCTCAACGAGAACAAAGAGGACTTCAATCTTGCTTCTTTTTCCAAAGCCTTCGCTTAATACCATAGAAAAACGGTAGTGGCGAATAAAAATAATAAAGGAGAGTAGATCGGAAGAAGTTAAATTAATCATGTGCCATCATAATGACCTGCCGTATTGTCAGCACTAGAATTTTTTCAACTTTTTTACGTTGACTTACATTACCTAAGCATACCGCAACTTGATAAAAGTAGCAGCGCTTCTTCATAAAAGAAGTTTTATATCTTTTTAAAAATCGTTCGATTTGAGACACGACAAGGGTCGATGTGTTACAACTTTTCATGGAGAAAATCATTAATCTTGGAAAGAAATGAGAAAAACTGAACGGATATCACTTGTTCCAATCCTAATAAAAACGTGTGTTAAAATTTTTATTCTTAAATTCAAATACTATTTTTCTCATATAATAATAATAATATAACCATCCTTCCCATGTTCTTCCGACATAAAAGAAATAGAAAAAGTCGGTCAGCAGATACGTAAAATAAGTTAGGTATTTTATGTAAGCAAAATATGTACTTTGATGATTTTTCATTTAAAGAGTACCCCAGTGCATTTGCTGATGGAAGTAGAGGTATTCCGAGTAAGCAAATTTAATATAACAAGATTTATAAGCTGTGATTCACTAACAACCACGGTGTATGACATAAATGCAAAGAGCATACAATATAACGAATACGGAATTATTATATTTTTATGAGGGCATATGTAGAACATTAATCTTGGAAAACTTTGTAAAGAGTAATTGAAACTGACGAGAGAAAACCTACAGAAATACGAGCAGAGCGGTTGCCTTTGAATTTTTAGAAAATATTATGATGAAAAAATTAATAAATTCTTTGGTGACATAAAAAGTTCAAAAATTTGAATATGAAGATCAACGATTTCTTAAAGTTCAAAGAATACTAGAGGGTTTTAATGACTTCTGGGGATTGCACTAAAAGAATTGCTTCTTTAGAATTTTTTTTTTCAAAATATTGATGCTAAATTTAAAACGCACCTTTTTATTTAAGAAAAGTTGCCTAAATGCCAGTGCCCTGCTCAAGATGTTGAAAACTCTACCGATGATTTCTGAAAAATACTTGGCAAAAATCTATTAGTAAATAAAAGAAACAGTTCTTTCTATTAAATTCATGCAGAAAAATAACACAAAAGTTACACACAAAACAGTAAAAATAGAAAGAATATACAGGGAAAATCAACATAGTGACTATCGTGGATAAAGGGAGCTATCAACAGCCATCTATTCAAGAACAGATGCCCGTTCATAGAAGTTCCCCTCTTCATTTTTGGGGCTCTTCGGCATATAGCCACTTTCGTCAATCGTCAGGCGATTGACCCAACGAATTCGATTCAAACTTTCGTTCTTTGAATCGGTCGAATATATCGCGAATACAATTGGTTCAATCCTTGAACCAAAAACGTAGGATAAAATATCTTTCCAAAAATTCGAAGATATTTTAAACCCAATACTACCTACTTATAACTAAAGTCATTCACACAGAAGTAAACTACCTGCCTGCCTAGCTATATATAAAATTTTCAAAACAATCACACCAACAGACTCACTCCACGGTTCTCATATATACCGCCCAGGTGAAAAAAATCCTAAACTAGGGATAACGTCCCGGGACGTTTCCAACACCTGAACTTATAGGCCACATTAGGGCACACACATACAAAGCTGCAACTCTGAAATCGTACACCGTTTTTAATGAAAAGAAAAATTAAATAGTCAAATCGGTCGAAGCCTCGTAAATATAATATGTACAAGTAGAATTAAATGATCAGGTTTATAATTAGAAAAATTATTACGTTTTTAAGAATAATTGAATTAATTAAATGAATTTAATGTTCCCAGGGTGACTAACATATCAAATAACCATTTTACTATTTGTAAAAAATGAGGCACTAAATTTTTTATTTGAAAAAAATTTTTAATTATAAATAATGCTAATTGGTTAGAATATTGCTGCAGCATTTTGCCCAACAAAAAGTGGTTGGAATTACATAAACTAATTAAATTTACAGTACTCTATTATCTGTTATAAATACTCATATCTAAATTCCCAATTCATTCTTCTAATGAATTGGAAATATTCTCCGTTCCCCTTTTATTTTACTAATAATTCGAGGAATAAGGAAAAATAGATATTTTAAAAGCAAAATTAATTAATAATCGAATTCAGAACCACAAATTGTTAAGGCAGATACTGTTAGCCATATTTTAACAAATTTGATAAATTAAAATATAAAACAAGTTGTATTAAACGAATTCACAATGGGACTATATTTAAAAATTTCTCTTAGAATCATTCACTCTAAGAGAATTCTAATGTCGCTAGGCACCCTGTATTTCAATATAAAATGAAGTTTTAATTAGTGAACAAATTAGTGGATTAATAATAAAAATATTCAATGCATAAAGTATTAACCAAAAAGAAATTCAAGTTGGACGCAAATTTTCAAAACATACACACACATACATAGACTTTGCGCCTAACTCAATTAGAGAAACGGTGTACGCTGATACCAAATATTCACTAGAATATTTTGATATCTGAGAAGAAGACATCCTGTTCTATAGATTAGTAATTTTTCTAGTAAACAAAGTTTGTATTATAAATTTACTTTACTTTTCATACTCTCAAATTATATTTCATACTTTATATTTTAATGAATTTAAATTAAAACAATTAATTAATTAAATCTGACTAAAAACTCAACACTTTGATTTAAAATAATTTTGTGTAGAAAAAAAAAAGAAAATGCAAATTGAAATCAAATCAACAAATATATCGAATGCAATATGGTGTAAATAAAAAATTAACCTTTGGGGGAATCTTCGCGTCGAAGGAAAAAGAAAACTATACTTTTGCAAACATGTTAGAATTCCTTCGAGACGCAGTCTTCCCACGAAATCTTTTCTTGGTTTCAGAATAAATGTAATTTTAACATTTTTAGATATAGGTAATAAATATTTTAAATATTTTAAAAGAATATTTTAATCTATTCAATTGACGTGACAAGAAACAAATTTTTGTATTTTATGAACCGAGAAAAGATAAAACCTGATCTAAGAAATACACATTTGAAAAATCCACTCGCTAATCAAACAATGAAGTTTTGAATTAGCGGCCACTATGTGATCTTCAATTATATTAATTACAACCTGCCTCCTTGTTGTTTAGGAACTTTAATCCTGCAACATGATTGGAGGCAGGAGGAACTCAAAGTATGACTTAAGTTTGCAAATTCCCTCGTCGGAGCGATGGCAGTATCGCTCTTCAGGTCAGTACCCAGAGATGAAACAGTAGCAGCATCCAGATATAAACTGTTCCTAGAGATAAACAGCAACATCTCTTCTGTGCACTTCTGCAAAGACTATGCAAGGGCCACTTTTCTCAGAATTCCTCCTCCGTTCAGTTTTTCTAGGCTCGGGCTGCAAAAATGTAAAAGATTAATAAAAGTATTAAAATTGTTGCACACGAACGGAACAACTTTCAATTTGACGAAATTTAATTTAAGATTTAAAATATTTAAGGCAAAAGGATTTTAAATTGAAACATTTAATATGTAATGTAGAATTCCAAATTAGAATTATTTTAAATTAAAGAAATTTTATTTTGAGGCCTTTAAGATTTGACAGGGTTCGAAACAAAAAACACATTTGAAACTGTATAATTTGATTTGACTCTTAAAATGAAACAATTTTAGAAGGAAGTACACGAAATTAGCAATTTAATGCTAAAACGTTAAAATAATATCTATTGCATATATTCAAACCTTCAGAATTATTCAAATTTCAATCCTGAAGCTATACATGTCAAACAATATTGAAATTAGGCACTCAAAACTATAAATGATTTAATATGTTTAAAAATTAATATGTTAATATTATTTAATATATTCAAAAATTGAATATTTTGACCTCAATGCTTGTAAAATAGAACAAGCATTTCTGAGTTAGTTATAATTAGCATAATTGCATATATAAAGTGATGTTTATAGTGATTTGATAGTTTTATGAAATAAATCCTATTATAAATCAGAAGCTTAATAAACATTTATCCTATAAAAACTTTGAAACTAATATTTTTTGAATTCGTAATTATATTATTGTCATGGCAGAAAATGAAAAATGATCTCAAACCTTTCTTCAATTCTCTTACCAGTATGGAAAAGTCGGGTTGAAACCCTACGAGAATAGTATTTTTGAAGAATCTCCTGCATTCTGAACACAAGCTGAAAAATGGAATAAATCATTTAGTCCAAAGCAAAGTATATTTTACCACGTTACGTATGAATTAAATAAATAAATAAATAAATAAATATATATATACTACAGCTATATATTTTGATACTAGCTATAAATCCTACATTTATTTTGGACGACGCAATGTTTAAAAAATATCATATAAATAATAAAATAAAATAAATAGTACATTACGTTGTCTGACAAAAAGATCCTAACCTTCAATTTGTAAAACTCGCTCCATAAAATATTAAAACCATTAAGGGCATGTGATACTTTACTATAAGAGCAAATTAGTTATACCAATTATACATTCATAATAATAAACATTTTTAGCTAATAAGAGTCAATAAACCTTCGTCTACATGAAACGAAGGTTTATTGACTCTTATTTACTAAAAATATTTATTATTATGAATATATAATTGGTATAACTAATTTGTTCTTATGGTAAAGTATCACATACCCTTAAAACATTTCTTTGTTTCAACTTACCAGTGGAGTTAATCATCAAAAAGTCAGTATTCGTGGGCATCAATTAAAAACAGATTCGGAAATAGTTGTTCATTCAACAAATCGGACAAAATCTTGGAAGTATAAAACCGATAAGCACAAGGTCAATGACCTTAAACGTGTTCTCAGTGAATGTCTTGAAGAATTTGACTCTCAAATTCATAATGAGTCAGTTTTTCATCCAATTAGGCGAAATTTAACACAAAAACATCCTTATTTGTCGATTTTAGATGATCTAAGTACTTTCTACAACGATATGGTCTTGGCGTCCATTGCATGAACAACTTCCACAAAATGGCGGCGATGGCAGCCACAACTTGGGAAACTCGCGAATCATAAATACCGCACAAATACGATTTAATTCCTCAAAATTTTTTATCAACGATTGTAATACAATAATCCTGCCAAATTTTTATGAAGTACAATAAAAATCACAACTTTTATCAACAGAAAACTCAAGCACGCAAGAAAAACCAACGCGCGAGACATTCAGCATATATGACGCGGCTTTCCATTGTTGCAACTTTGTATACCAAACCTGCGTAATACGTTTGAAAAGTCGTTATCGAACACAAATTTGTCAGTCGGACGCGAAATATTGTTGATTTATGGATTCTAATACGCAAAATTTATAGGAAAAATTTATTTTTTATCCTTCCCCCTCCAACCGCCATTTGCCCATTTTCCATTGCATTGCAATTCAACACCAAAGTCTACAACTTTACAGACCAATACATCGCAAATATCGCACAATTACGATCTGATTTTATGAATATATTGCGCACAATATATTCCGAAATAAGAATTCGATCGAATTTTCACGCAAACAGATTAAAATCGAATCTTTTGAATAAAAAAACACGGGAGCTCGAAGAACAGTTTCACCAAGTTCCACAACACTATGTGCACTAAAAAGGCGCCAAACTAACTACTGTTGAGTCAAACTAGAAACACAAATATATAAATTGCAACATTTAAATTTCTTGCATTATTTTCACTTTCATATTGATTATTGAATAATAAAATCGATCAATTTATTTTTTATTTCTCATAAATGTTTATGTTTAAGTGATAAAATGAATAGAATTTCCGAGAAAAAAGTACATATTTTGATTAACGTAGTTTTGTACCCAGCATTACCGAATCAGAAAAGGCGCGAAATTTGAATATGGTAAATTAAAGAACTTTAAATATATTTCGTAAATAGCTTATGATTTTTAAATATAAGAAATAAATAATAAAAATCCTTACTTACAAAAAATTTAAGTTTATCAATAATAAATAAGAAATTTCTCTTCTTGAAGTTACTTTCCAATTATACCTAAAGCTCTTGTAATATAAAAAGAAACTTCATTTATTTCTCTACAGAAAATATCGGAAAAACAATCTGGAAAGAAATAAAATTCTTTTTTTCAAGAAAAGCAGGAGATTACTGTCAAAATAGTCCAGACAAATAGCCATTTCTTTTTGTAACTAGGATATCGAATTGGATAAAATGATATGATATACTTACACGACACAGATATTGCTTATCTGCTCTCATCCAACATTCTGAACATTGCCAGAGTAAATTTGCATGGTATGGAGAACTTAATTAATTAGTATTCCACCAGAACCAGTCCTTTGAAGAGACTATGACCGATTACTTGAAACAGATCTGATCATTTCACTGGATTCAGAGTTCCTTGTTTAGCAAATACTAAATTTCTGGAATGCAATCGCTATTATTGAACAATTATTACAGATACTATCTCCACAGATAGGGTCAAACGAGATGACAATTATTAACATTTGGATAAAAAATCTGGTTTAAAACTTAAAATTTCCATGTAACATTAAACGTTTATAAATAACTTCAAGTTTGCAAGCTTTTTAATTTCGACGTTTTAAAATATTTGCTGTAAATAAACTGCAAAATAGACTTCTAAATAAAAAATCCAACATTTTTTTCTCTTTATCTTTATTATAAAGTCGATACTTTCTATATACATGTTCTCATATCTTTTCTTTCTAATAATTAAATATTTAACACGTTACGAAATAATTCGTTAAACTGCACAGTATCTAGCCGAAGACAATTTTCAATTAGCTGGTACAAGAAAATTGGTAATAGAAAAAATAGATGACGTTTTGCTTTGGCAATTACAAATTTAAGTGCATTCTAAATTGTTTACTAATTGTAAGAGCCTTCCTCGATCTGTCGCTATAATATATTGAGTTCAGGCCTTCGAGAAATACTCTCTATACAAATCGCACAAGTGATTTTGAATTCGTTTTTCATAATCAGTTCCTTAATTTTCTAACGCAATCTAATTATTGTTCCGAGTATTAAAATCCGATTTGCGTAAATAAAGATACCCACGGAGATATTAGTTTCACAAGCAGAATTTAGCTTCTAATTGCAAAATACAGTACCTTATCGTAATTTACACAAATATATAATGTGAATATCATAAATGCGAAATCTCTTCATAAATACATACGTCACACTAAAGAACGTGTGCACTAATATATTCAATACAATTATTTAGACGAAACCTATCACTGAAAACTTAATTATAACATTTTTTTCACTTGGCAATTTTTTAAGACACAAATCAGATTAAAACAATTTTCGCACCTAATTTCAATATAAAATTGACTTTAAAAAGCGTAACGATTGAGAGAAGTCACATAATAAAATAAAAATTTCTTTTAATATGGAAAACGAAGAGAGTTAGTGATTTTATTGTTAATAATGTCATGGTTTTAAAAAATATATTACTAAAAATATTCTAAACTGATTTCTGGTCATTAATTCTTATGTACTGGGCGCATAGGCACAAAAGGACTTCCCATTCTGATATTTGTACTAGAAAATTATTCAAAACGAAAGAACTCGTTGCGAATAAACCAAGAATATTGAGTTTCGAGTTCCAGGAGATATACTGTTATATCGCTAAACTGTCACTAGACAAAATGTTTCTCAGTATTTCACTACCCACCTAAACATTTTCTGACCGAATAGGATTCTCTAAATCTCTGATTTTTACATAAGTATTCTTTAAATTTTCGACTTTGCATCTTCAGCCCTTGTAAATAAAATATTGAAAAATCCTACCCATTCAGAACTGAGGTCAAAAAGTTCCTTTCAACCTCAAACGATACCGACAAAACTTCGGTAATGATCTAACATAAGGCATCAGGAAGAGATTATTGAAAATTATAAACAATTTTACTTTAAAATTAGATGATTTGGTAAAAATATATTTGTATATTTTTAGAATAATACCTTTACGTGATATATTATTATTATATACTGCTTACGACCTTATCGTAACTGCTGTTAGTATTTAAAGATACTGGAAAGGATTCTAAAAATAATAAGAATCACAAAACGTGATTATCGAGACTTTTTCGATAAACAGATAAAAAATTGATCGGTGGTATCAATTGTACAGGCATTCAAATTCCCGGCTTGCAATATTCTTTTTTAAACATATGTACTATATATCTTTAAAAAGGGATCAGACTGATAATATATATATATATATTAACCTTCACGAAAATCATACAAGTTTCGTCGAAGTTAGGTAAATAACCAGATGTTTCTTTCGTTTACATGATAGCGCACCAATTTTTGGCTGGAGCTTCATCAGCTTTAATATCCTTGGAACTTTCCTTTCCGCTAAGATTCAGATTGTCTGTTTCTAACTTGCAAATGCCGACGTTGGGCGTCGAAACCTGGATCGGCCTACGGAAATTTTTTAGCATTTCAGCAAAGGGAGAATTAGATTCTGTTTTAGCTTTCTTCAAGATATTCGATTCCTGGGGATATAATTTCCTCTTTCTCTCTGAAGGTGTTCCATTACTCGATACGGAGTCAGAAAGAACAGCTCGATGATGAAGAACCTTGAAATCCTCATCCTGAGACAGCGAGGAAGTATTGACAAAAAGTGAATTGTTCGGAGAAAGTCGATTATGTTCACGAAGAGTAACGTGACGCAAACGATTCAACGAACGCCTTCCAGAAATGGTTCTTAAAGTCTTTCCAAATGAGAGATCTTTGTACAATTCATTTGTTTCTTCATTACGTTCCTCCTCGGGTTTTGAGACGTCCTTCAAGCAATCGCTAAGTTTAATCTGGGCTTTCTTTAATGTTATGGAAGAGTTGTAGGAAATGCAGGGTGTTTCGAGAGTCGCAGCTTCGGTTGATTTTTCCACTTCTTTGGGTTCAGATGGCTGTTCAGAGGTTTCGGATATTTCAGAAGTCGTGGATTCAACTATGTAGCTATCGGTATCAGTGTGAGATTCACTTTGTTGATCTTCCTTGTCGAGTTTCTCTTGTGAATTCACATCCTTAGATTGCTCCTCCACTGCATTTTGTTTTTTTTCCTCTTCGTGATTTCCATTTTGAGAAGGTTCTTCTGGATTCAAATTCGAATCCCCATTTTCGCTCTTCCCAGGCTCTCCATTCTGTTCGTTTTGCTGTTCTTTGATTACACCATTTTCGGATTTTTGATTCGATGAGTCTTCTTGGCCGTTAGCATCTGGAGATTTTTGGTCCTGAGGAGCTTCTGCTACCTCGAGGTTCCCCACCTCTGGTTCGTTTGTCTTGATTTTGTTCTTGAAGTCTTCTTTCGTTGACTTTGACTTTAAAGTTATTTCTTCTACCTCAGACTGCATTTTGGGCATTTGTAATTTAGGTTTGACGGATACTGCCACTTTTTTTGACTTTATTACTTTTGGTGTTGGCAGTTTGCTCTGAAAAAATTCGAAATAAAATTAGAAATATTAACAAAATGTGGAATTTAAGTTCGTTTTCAAAAGTATTTGAAATTTCGTTGGGAAATTAATACTCTTCAAGCATTTTTTAAATTAAAAGAAAAAGTAAAGTAAGTTCATTCCCTTCTATCCAATTGTATTTATTTCTTCAACCTCAAAAGAATAGAATAAATTCCAATTTGAACTTTATAAGTTATATATTACTTTAATATATACCATGTTCAGCATTAGCTCTTCAAATAATTTTACAAATTTTAAATATATTAACAATGTTTTATAAAAATAAATAATAATTATTTAAAAAATTGAATTCTAATTAATGCAAGCTTACTTTGAATTCCTTTTTCGGTAGATTTAATGCTCCTTTTTCAATTCTAACCAGTTTTGTCCTGAAACAAAGAAAAAATTATTTCTTTTTAATAATTTTAAAAACAGAAAGGTCAAATATGGATTAAATAACTATTGATTTTTCAATTTGAATCGTGGTCTCGCTGCAAGTTTAAAATCCAAAGACGAGGTGATGGAGGTGATGAGAGGCATTATTTAAATGGAAGTGTCGATTATTACGGAATTTTCCGTAAGAGTAATGTGATTGGTCAGATCCCCGTACATTTTTCTATCCGCCAATCCAGTTTGCTAATATTAGCTAATCTTGCGGAAAATTCTGTAAGAATAGTCAGTGTTTATTTAAATAACGTACAAGAAAGCTGTACCAAAATGTCTAAATTGAACGGTATTAATATTTTACTCATTCAATTTCAGAAAATTGTTTAGTTTTTAGTTTTCTCACCAAGCGTTTTAAATTCCCCAAAAAAACGCAATTCACTGATAAATATGCTCATATTTAATCTTTCATCGTACTATAATGTAATCTTGTGATCTACGATTGAAATTATATGATATTTAATTTTCATACATAGTGAAATATTCGTATCTCAAGAGCGAAAATGATATGAATAGCAGATGGTTATCGATCATTGAACTGTTACGCTTGTTTACTTAAGCGTCAACCTGTCTTTTATTACATACTTTAAGAATCATCTCATGAATCTGTTTCTTATTTTTCACTTCACTGTTCAATATAAATAAATCCATTTTGGAGAATTGTTCCAGATTTTCAATTATTTGCAATAAAAGCGTTAAAATGTACTTTAGTGTTATAAAATTTTGAAAGCATCTCTCGACTCTGAAAGCACATTGGCATTCAAATTCTGAAAATTGAGAATTGAAAGGCCTTTTGTATTTCCTTTTTAAGTAGTGTTCTGAAAAAAATATCGTAAACCCAAATTAACATATATGTAAATGATTTTCAAAAGTTTTAAGAAACTAAACTAAATCAAATTACCTATCACAAACACAAATTGATAGATCCTGAGATACAAAACAATTAACATTCTAATTACTAAATCGAATATAAATACCTGAAATATTACACTAATATCACCAAAGTGAACAAATTTTTTTTAAACCAACAGAGCATACAATCTCGAAATCACATTGCTCTAAAATCTAATGAATTAATTGACTGTTCCTGTAGAAGATGGGGGGTCGAGGAAAATAATATTCAACTGTGTAAAGCTTTTAGGCTTTTTTTACGAAGACTCAGCGGACTGATTAATTTACAAACCTGGTTGGGATCTCGGACCCACTCTCTCTGTCCACGCTCGAGTTTGAAGGTACGCTCGTCGTTTTCAAGCTCCGAACGTGTAAATCTCTCTCATCGCCTCCAGGGACCGCCTTCTTCGGCGTTTTACCCATAGTAAGACTATGGTATATTAGAAAACTTTAGGAACTTGTATTATTATTATCCGCGCTGTTTCCACTCGAATCAGCAAAAAAATGTACAATGCGTTGAATTGCAAGGCACTTCACCTAGATGCGGCAAAATAATAGGTCCGTACCTTGATTATTCCCTCTTGAACAAAATTCAAGTCAGCTTCTCTCTCCGAGCACAAGAAGTCACAACATAACCAAATGTACGGCGGTTGTCTGGATTCGCCTTGAAATCGTCACTAAATGCTTCAATTAAACGTGGAAAAGCCTATACGCATTTATTAATACTCAGGACGCCATGTAAAATGCCGCTGATCGTTTTCCGGGGGGTAAACGCACGCGCAGTTTTCTTGATATCCTATTACGAAAATTTACTTTTAACTACAGCTTCGTGTCACTTAGATGCTGAGATGAGACACTCCACATCTATAAGATAAATATTTTTACGTAATCAATCGGCAAATAACCACTGAAACTGAAGAAAGATACAGATTACTATCGACAGCATCAGAGTATCGGACCGGCAATCCCTTTCTTCGTGTTGGTAAAAATTCCAGGAAGGTGCATTCCTTTCCCAGTGGAGCGGAACTGGACGCACCCCTAAAGTGATTGGCCAATCACGATTCTCTATAACAATCTAACTTTTTTTACAACTTCCTGGAGACTCTAGAGACTTTTGGTCTTAGGGAATTTTTCTGACCAATTGACCAACCCAGGCCAACCTGTATAGTGTTATCTAGTAAACATATCAGTCAGATGATTAACCGCTTTTCAATTACGCGTTGTAACATCGCGTAAAAAATTATTTGCACATAAAATTTAAACAAAATGGGGAGAAATTCGCATTTAATGTGGTTTTATATATTATTAGTCGGAATTTTAAACGTCGTGGGTGCAGAATGGAACACAAACGATTACATGAAACGAGAACATTCTCTCGTGAGACCTTACCAAGGTTTGTAAAATTTGATTAATTTCTTTTTATATAGACTTTAGATAACTTTCTTACTTTATTTTACATCTATGTTAATCACGACTGTTTTCTCCATTGCGATTTGTCCTTAAATAATTTTATCTCAAATAAAATGATTTACTTTGAATGTCAAGATCATTTTTGGAGGTTAGAAATTGATGCATATTTTTTTTATTTTTTCGTTTCTTCTCTCTTCCAAAATTTAGTAAATTAAATTATCATCGAAAATGTAGTTCTAAATTAATTTGCACGTTTATTGATACGTGATAAGTGCTTTCAAAGAATTTCTTGGTCTTACTCCAAAATTAGAAAAAGTGTAAAATCTCTAAACTTAATTTTATATATGCTTTTTTACAAATTTATTAATTTTAAAAATTAATTTTCGAAACAGGATTAGGTATGACGATGCCTTACTGGGATTTTACGGGCAGCACTATAGTCACAAATAATTATATTAGGTTAACACCTGATCTGCAGAGTAAGCAAGGAGCAATCTGGAATTCAATCGTAAGTTTATATTTTTCTATTCCCATTTTTATTTATTTTTTTTTCTAAACGCAGTGTCTAATTGTACCTCAAGAATCTGAGTAGTAATTTAAAAATTTCAGCACGTAATTTACGCCAATCATATCGAAAAAAATTACGAACTCTCCCTTTGTAAATATTCTTTTTTGTACCTATTTTGTATTTTTGAAATAATTATATCTTGTACCCTTAAAATCATACAATCAATAGTCATACAGTTTTAGAAAAGAGTTCTTATTAATGCGTACCATTAAAAGAAAAATATGTGGATGAAGTTGGTTCCAGTTTCAAATGAATTAAAAGAATGTAAGTGTACTAAATTTAAATTTTTAAAAAGAATTAAATATCTAAAAAACTCAATGAATATTAATTGAAAGAGATAATTTTAGTTTACTTAGGTGGCAATGCACGTACTCTGCTATCCACAATCATTTTTTGTTGGCCAATCACGTTCATGCACGCAGCAATCGATATGAGTTTGATATGGTTCAAAAAACACGTTAAAATACTTTATTTTTTAAAACAGATAATCCTGAAATTCCAACAAAAATCTTACAGGGGAAATCGTTTCGTTTAAAACAAACTTAATGAGTTACAGCTAAAATTAATATGGATGTTTGTCTTTTTTTTATATTTTTGATTTTATTTATTACATTGAATTTTATTCTAATTTCTGAAGTATATTCCAAGAATTCTGTTAACTTTTATTGTTATTCCCTCCACTTCCTTTTTACTTTCTCCACATTTGTTGCTACTCTTATACATAATTTTAATGCTTTTAATTGAGAAGAATTAAAAAAGTCACTTATGAAAATTAAGAGCCTCTGGAATCTAATTAATTAAAATTCTCCACAGCCAGTTAATGTAAGAAATTGGGAGCTTCAAGTACACTTCAAAGTTCACGGTAAAGGTAAAGAATTATTCGGCGATGGATTTGCAATTTGGTACGCAAAAGATAGAATGCAGGGTGGTCCAGTTTTCGGAAACAAAGACTTCTTCCAAGGCCTGGGGATAATCCTGGACACTTACAGCAATCACAATGGCCCACATAATGTATGTATTTTTCACTTTATAGAATTTTTAGTACAACATAATGCAAAAAAAGTGGAAATAGTTGTTTTTATCTCTCATATAAATTCAAAGGAAAATACACTTGTGAAATTTTTTTTAAAAGATACTTTTCAAGCTAATTAATTTTTTTAAATAGCATCAACATCCCTACATATCAGCAATGATTAACAATGGATCTCTTCACTACGACCACGACCGAGACGGAACGCACACACAACTTGCAGGCTGTGAAGCGAAATTCAGGAACCTTGAACACGATACCCACATTGCCGTGCGGTATGAAAAAGATACCTTGACAGGTACATAAGATTGTTCTCAATCATTTGCGCATGAAAAACACACTAAATGATAATTAATGTTTTTGAATGAAATGATTCAATTTTAATTTCAATATCATTTTTAATTGTAATTTAACATCTTTAATCTGTTATAGAAGAAATAAGTGTATTAGATTATTTTTATTGAATATATTTTGCTAATACTTGAAGAAAAGCATTGAAAATAAAATACACGTAAAATTTATGGAAATAAAAAGAAGTTAAAGTTTTTAAACATTGGACTAATATAAGTAACAGAAATAAAAACTTACTTACATCGGCTTTGTTCCAAACACTAGTCTCATTTTATCAATAAGGAACTTATTAATTCAAACTTATCAGACTTTCGCAGAGATAATAACAAGTTAGTCGTGATCGATAATTCAGAAAACATTCTTAGAATAATTATCGATTTAGGAAGAGAAACACAAATTTTCCTTTGGAAACTTATTTTCAAAGTGTTTGGGGTTTCTATAAGCCTTACAGCTGACCACTCACTTAATTTTCCTATGCAAGATTGCTTTTTCAATACTGAATATCTTTTTTTATTGAATGTATTTATGTTGGATGTTTGTAAAAATTCCTATTACAGTAAGGTCTTACCCAGAAGCCTCTTGGCTTTCAACGCGGATTACGTCCACTTCAGTCAGTGGTATCTTATTTACACTTTAACTTCTCTTATAGCATGCCTCTTAGAAAATCCAGATCTTTCATAGAGAAAAACTGAAAATGAAAATGAGAATCAGACTGTGATTTTAAATTTGTTCGTTTGCAGCTCAAGGATTGAATTCTCAATGTCGTCTGATGTACAGATCTGGATTAAGTTTTAATTTGATTCAATTACCACTTCCAAGCGTGTAGCACCAGCATGAATGTCAATATGAAATAGATTACGAGAAAATATTAATTAATGAGATTTTATTATTATTTATATTTTTATTTTTTTATCTAGTGTCAACGGATATTGCCAACAAAGGTGCCTGGAAGGAATGCTTCTCTGTGAAAGGAATCAGATTGCCAACAGGTTACTATTTTGGAATGTCAGCGACAACAGGCGATCTTTCCGATAATCATGATATCTTATCGGTTAGATTGTTTGAATTGGATTTGCCAAATGACGTAAGCTTGTTGTTCTAATTTTTTTCCTTTAATTGTTAAATATATTTTTTATTTTCTTACAAAAGTAATTTGTAATTAATTTTTTTTGCAGCCTAAGGATGACGAAGACAGAGCGAGCATACTTCCCTCTGCAACATTTTTCGAAGCTCCTAGGGGTAAGGAAAATTAATTCTTCTATAAATAATGATCTAAATTAATAAAGCTTTTCCTTTAGCTAAATTCAGAATGTGGAAAACTAAATGAAAGTATAAAATTTGGCATTTCAGAGCATGTTGAAGATCCAAAGCCAGCATCGTCGAGCGGAATTAAAACTTTCTTCGTGATGCTCCTTTGTGCTCTGGTCATAATCGTCTTCGTCATCATAGCGATTATGGTATATCAGAAGCGAGCAGAACAAAGTCGAAAACGACTGTATTAACATATCTCAACCACAAAGTGAAAAGCTTTTATTACAAGCTGTTTCTCAGACTGTGACATCTTTCATCTAGAAAATGAGACTCTTCGAATTTTCGATGAATGCTCAGCTAAAAAAGACATTTCTACACTGTTTAACAGCCAATAAGTCTGTTTTTGTGCCAGTGAGTCGTTTGGAGATTCAAAACAGCTGTAGTGTATCCCTTAATTAATTTTCTGTGCGTAATAACTACTCTGGTCATGACATAAGTTTAATTTTAATAATAAAGATATTCTTAAAAAATACCAACGGTATTCTGCGAAATGTTGTAAAAAAATGTCACTACTGTTTCTGTTGAAATTTGAAGTGTGAATTGATGTTAAATATTCTTTGTTACTAACGATAAGAAGCAATAATGAAAATTCGCACACGATCCAATGAGAAGATTACGTTAAATTACATCACATAAAATTCTTTAATTTAACTACAGATACTAATCATGTATTAGTATTTATTGTAGAAATTCCAAAGATCGAATAATCGAATTAACATAGGATTTCTCTACGATCACCGTGATGTTCAAGAACTTACAGAAACAATAACTGTATTTTGTATGTTCCATTGTCTTTTCTATTCTCAATCGTTAAAGCAATCGACCAGTTCACAAGACGATAGATCACGATTTTAAAAACGAATGAACGTATGTACTTCCAACTTTGGAGATTGATTTTAGAGAAAAATTGACCAACACATTTTACTTTACCATGCGATATGAAAGACTTAACACAAATGGAGAAATTTTAACGTTATAGATTTTATACCTGTATATAAAGAGAATGAATTGAGACTATCGTGCAGAGTGAAAGTAATCTAAGTTACCGTTAAAGTGTGACAACTATTTTATGTCACAATAGAAAGATGTGGGGACTTTTTGCTTAAAAAAGATCTTGTTACAGAAATGACTGTACTAATATTAAGAACACATGTAATATAAAAGTTGTAAGGTGCAAATAAAAAATAATTCTCACGATTTCGGAAAATTTATTTATTTAATCATCATTTTTAGAACTTCAACACAAATTTGCATATTATTTTTTAAAAGAAAACACAATTGTAAAGTCGAATTACAAAGCCATAATGAACATAATTCAATGTTTTAATTTACTATATATTTATTAATACAAGTACACATATTTACTACACATTTATATTTGTATTAATTATGTCAGACGAATTATCTATCACGAGATATTTATAGTTTTGTTTAAAACTACATTTCAATTAGGTCAATAAAGTTTTTGAATTATTCAAATAGCCCGCCTTTACGCAAATTTTCCCGCCCTCTGGATGGAAGCACGCGAAAGCTCAAAACTACGTTAGTCAGAATTTCGTTTCATTTAGAATTTATTTTCATTTCTTTATTACACAAAGATAAATTTAATTTAAAATTAATAAAATTCTATTTTATAAAGTCCCTTTTTTTATACACATATGTTAAAATGAATTAAAAATTATAAAATAATCACTATAAAAATTCGCGTTTGAAGATTGATTTTGACTTACGTGTCTCCAACGAGTGGTGTCTCTCGTGCCTTGAATTCCCAGAATCAGGTCACAACTTGTTGGAAATCGTCAACGGTCAAATCCAGTCAAATCGCAAGTAAGCGCAAGTAGCGTTAGTCGCGCCGTTTCGGGTGTAGTTTTAGGTCCAAAAACGGACAATTTTCATCGGTTCTCAATAAAATTCGTTCGAATTCTTGTTTTAGAATGGGTGAGCAAACATCGTGAGCAGTAATTTTGTAAAATCAGATCGTAAGTGAGAAATCGTTATCGCGAGTGAGAAAACTTTCTAGCAATTCAACTGCGGAATTGTTAACGAGAGAATATTATTTTGTACTGCATTCTGGCACACAATTGTAAGTGAAAACAAAAACAGTTTATTTCATTTATTGTTGATTGTTTGGCCAAGATATGTAATTTTGAAAATTATAGATTATCCTAAAGTTATTTCATATTGAGAGAGCTTAAAAAGTAAATGTTTTACAATGCATATAACTGAAATCGAGTTAAAAATTTTATTTCATATTTTTTATAACCTCAGTTTTCTAAAATTATTTAACTTTTAGTTTTTATTTTTAATTAAATAGTGCAGTTTTTTTTATTTTTATTAACTTTTTAAGCATTGAAGGACAAGAGGATCCTGAAGAAAATGGCTCCTGCATAGTCTTCTCAGAACTGCACAGAATAAAAGGAATCTCATGAAACTGGGTCTGAAAGGATTATGCTATACTATCGCCATCGCCCTGACAGTGAAATTCACAAACGTGAGTCGTTTTTTGAGTTCCTCCTGCCTCCAATCATGTTGCAGGATGAAAGTTCCTAAACAACAAGGAGGCAGGTTGTAATTAATATAATTGAAGATCACATAGTGGCCGCTAATTCAAAACTTCATTGTTTGATTAGCGAGTGGATTTTTCAAATGTGTATTTCTTAGATCAGGTTTTATCTTTTTTCGGTTCATAAAATACAAAAATTTGTTTCTTGTCACGTCAATTGAATAGATTAAAATAGTCTTTTAAAATATTTAAAATATTTATTACCTATATCTAAAAGTGTTAAAATTATATTTATTCTGAAACCAAGAAAAGATTTCGTGGGAAGACTGCGTCTCGAAGGAATTCTAACATGTTTGCAAAAGTATAGTTTTCTTTTTCCTTCGACGCGAAGATTCCCCCAAAGGTTAATTTTTTATTTACAACATATTGCATTCGATATATTTGTTGATTTGATTTCAATTTGCATTTTCTTTTTTTTTTCTACACAAAATTATTTTAAATCAAAGTGTTGAGTTTTTAGTCAGATTTAATTAATTAATTGTTTTAATTTAAATTCATTAAAATATAAAGTATAAAATATAATTTAAGAGTATGAAAAGTAAAGTAAATTTATAATACAAACTTTGTTTACTAGAAAAATTACTAATCTATAGAACAGGATGTCTTCTTCTCAGATATCAAAATATTCTAGTGAATATTTGGTATCAGCGTACACCGTTTCTCTAATTGAGTTAGGCGCAAAGTCTATGTATGGTGTGTATGTTTTGAGAATTTGCGTCCAACTTGAATTTTTTTTTGGTTAATACTTTATGCATTGAATATTTTTATTATTAATCCACTAATTTGTTCACTAATTAAAACTTCATTTTATATTGAAATACAGGGTGCCTAGCGACATTAGAATTCTCTTAGAGTGAACGATTCTAAGAGAAATTTTTAAATATAGACCCATTGTGAATTCGTTTAATACAACTTGTTTTAAATTTTAATTTATCAAATTTGTTAAAATATGGCAAACAGTATCTGCCTTAACAATTTGTGGTTCTGAATTCGATTATTAATTAATTTTGCTTTTAAAATATCTATTTTTCCTTATTCCTCGAATTATTAGTAAAATAAAAGGGGAACGGAGAATATTTCCAATTCATTAGAAGAATGAATTGGGAATTTAGATATGAGTATTTATAACAGATAATAGAGTACTGTAAATTTAATTAGTTTATGTAATTCCAACCACTTTTTGTTGGGCAAAATGCTGCAGCAATATTCTAACCAATTAGCATTATTTATAATTAAAAATTTTTTTCAAATAAAAAATTTAGTGCCTCATTTTTTACAAATAGTAAAATGGTTATTTGATATGTTAGTCACCCTGGGAACATTAAATTCATTTAATTAATTCAATTATTCTTAAAAACGTAATAATTTTTCTAATTATAAACCTGATCATTTAATTCTACTTGTACATATTATATTTACGAGGCTTCGACCGATTTGACTATTTAATTTTTTTTTTTCATTAAAAACGGTGTACGATTTCAGAGTTGCAGCTTTGTATGTGTGTGCCCTAATGTGGCCTATAAGTTCAGGTGTTGGAAACGTCCCGGGACGTTATCCCTAGTTTAGGATTTTTTTCACCTGGGCGGTATATATGAGAACCGTGGAGTGAGTCTGTTGGTGTGATTGTTTTGAAAATTTTATATATAGCTAGGCAGGCAGGTATTTTACTTCTGTGTGAATGACTTTAGTTATAAGTAGGTAGTATTGGGTTTAAAATATCTTCGAATTTTTGGAAAGATATTTTATCCTACGTTTTTGGTTCAAGGATTGAACCAATTGTATTCGCGACATATTCGACCGATTCAAAGAACGAAAGTTTGAATCGAATTCGTTGGGTCAATCGCCTGACGATTGACGAAAGTGGCTATATGCCGAAGAGCCCCAAAAATGAAGAGGGGAACTTCTATGAACGGGCATCTGTTCTTTAATAGATGGTTGTTGATAGCTCCTTTTATCCACGACAGTCACTATGTCGATTTTCCTTGTATATTCTTTCTGTTTTTTGCCACTGTTTTGTTTATAATTTTTTTTCACAGGAATTTATTTGAAAAGAACAATTGTGTTCTGAAATTTTCTAACTCTTTTGCTTTACATATTTTCCACAGCCACTTAATTAAATGGAACTTCGTTTAAAAATCATTAATATGTACTTTTTTTTTTAGGAATGTTGTCATTGTCTTGAACAGGATACTTTAAATTTTTACTATCAGATTTAATTTTTTGAAAGTTTCTTTTTTTTAGAATTCCTCTAAGCAGATTCTTTACAATCTTCGGCTGGATCTATAGGACACTATTTTCAATTAGACAAGGTGTGTGATTCATCTAAAAATTTGAAAAAAAAATCTTTACCACATAATAGATTCCCTAAATTTACTAAAAGTCCTCTATTGCCTCAACTTCATTGTTAATATTTAATACAAATTAAATATTCTCGACACAATTCTTGAACTCTTTAAGTACATAATTAACTGAAAATACAATTACAATTCTAATTTAGTAAGATAAAAAATCTATGCATAAACATTTAGGAAGATTGAAATTTAAAAACTGATTAGTGGTAAATAGATTTATTTCAGAAAACTCTTAATTTTAAACAATAAAACCACCTTACACAAACTAAATACATCAAGGCACTCCTCTCTTGAACTCTTGTCTTAAATTTTGTTCGCGAATGTCTTATTCCTCAAAATACCTTAAGCTTCCACCGTTGTAAAAAATTAAATGTTTTAATCTCACGACATGAAAGTAAATCTAATATTAATAATCTACACTATAAACCATAGAAATCTAGTAAGAGTTCTGTACCTTCTACTTCATATAGTCTCCTAACTTGTGAATAAATTTTAATATAAAAAATAAATTATGTTTTTTTAGGAAAAATTTTCTTAAAAAATATTTTAAAAGTCAAAAGAAAAGAGAGAAACTTTTGTGTATGTTTATAATTTGAAGAAATTTCTTCAGATCTAAATTTTCAAGTCAATGAACTTTGTTTTTTAACTAAATTCAGTGTATTAGCTCTTCAATTTTTTTTAATTATTAAAATTTCAATTAAAAGTATTTCGATTTTAAAATTTAATTAAAAGAATTTGAGAATTGCAAGACCTTAACACTTAAAGTACATTATAATAAAATTATTGTTCAAATTCGAAACAACTTATGAAGCAATTGAAAGTTAATTTGTTCACTTTAAAAGCTTCCAGAAATTTTAACTGTTTAACTTGAAAGCACTCAAAATTGAATTTTTAACACTAAACATTAATTATTATTAAATGAATCTAACAAATTACCTAAGCATCAAGCGTTATAGCGTGATAAAAATTCACTTCCTCTGTATAAAATTAAATCCTATTTTTTAATAAAAAAAGCAGTTTCTTAACCTTAATATAATTAATATAACCCTAAAAATATCAGACTCATTTTAGCACTTTCCTGTTAGCAAAACTCAGGAAAGTACTGTAAAATATAATGATATTAATGATTATAGATCAATTCTAAATATACTGATATCTTAAGTGCCTGAGTTTAAGGTAACAAAAAGTTGAACTAGTTTGAAGAAGTTCAAACCTAGATTTAGGTAAACGCGCGCATCCAATGAATAAATTACAAAAGTTCTAAGAACTTCCATAAATTTTCAATCAAAATAGAAACTATAATCGATCAATCAAGAACATGAATCTGCTTTCTGTTTGAATTTTTCTCGATTCTCTAATGTTGAGAATAGTACGATTATATGACACTGGATTTTATATCTATTTGAATTGTTAACAGAGGATCGAAACACAAGATCATTTAAATATTACTATGGGATTGAACAAGAAATTCAAAACAGTTTTTAAACCTAAGAAGACATCCCTCAAAATCGAATTAAAGTTTATCTGATATCTAAACCGTTTAAAGGATTTTAAATCGATAGTGTGACAAGCAAGACATCCAGCTTCTTCTAAATCAATATGCGGTTTCAATCCTCCGAGCAAAGACTCGCTTTCCAGACCATTATTTAATAATGATCCGGAGAACCAAACTTTATCCCCGGGATAAATATTTAAACTAAAATTTTTAAATGATTGATCCCCGAGTAAAGTGACTTCAGCATTGCTTCCCCACATCCCGCTTTTCATCTTAACGGAAATTTCAAATTCGTACCAATCCCAATCTGCGAGGTGACATCGGTTTTTTCTTTTTTGAATATCGAGAAACGTTCGACATTCACTTTTGTGAACGTCGTTTCCAGTTTTGCAATCCTCTTCCTGATATCGCTTTCCCAACAAGCAAGTAATAGGGACTTTAACGAGCTCTGGAAGTTTATTTACTACTAGGGCGACGTTATTTTTCACTGATTTTAGTCGAACGTTGGTCACGTAGCCTTCCCAGGAAACTGAGATTCCTTCGAGGTGAGCACAGTAAACTTGCACCTGAGCTTTTGAAGATGTTTCTTCCCATGCTGGTTGGTGACAGTGGTTTTGATATTGTTCCCAAGAAAGAGTTGGTATCATTTCGTAGGGACTTGACTCGATTTCCTGTTTATATCCGATTATCAATGGCCATGAGAGAAAAACGCCAGCTATAAATCCGAGTGTGAGCTGGAAAAAATAGTTAGATTTTTAAAAAGTTGAAAATCTTGAAATTCTGAAGAATTCTTAATATTTTTTTTAATTAAATTAAATTAAATCAAATTAAATTAAATGAAAGAAACATACTTGAATGCAGGTGATTATCCAGTTGAACTGTGCAGCCCTGACTTTCCTTAGATACCAAGAAGCCAAAAATGGTAGCCCTCCTAACAAAGCAGTAAGAGCAATTCGCATAGCTAGGTCGCTTTCTGAAAGATATTTAGCTGTTGCCACAATCGGGAGAACAATCGAAGCTAATCCAGCTATTGGCAAGAATAAAACCATTCCAACTAACGCAAGAGTTCCTCTAATTAATCCATACCAGGTCGCTCCTTGCGAAGAAAGAATCGCCATTTGCCACCAGCTTAACGTAACACAATGCGGAATCAAAGTCTTGTAAGTTCCTCTCCATCCTTCCCTTGCAGCCATTTTTGCAAAAACTGCCGGTATCAAAAGATAAAAAACGGCTCGAAAGTTCAGACAAAATTCTATCCCATTTCCAACAACATAGGATGCAAAAGTTGGTACTCTAATGTCCAAAAATCTCCAAGTTTGAGCAACAACAATGTCAGTTTCGTAGGGATATTTTGCCAAAACATGAACTCCAAAACTAAAGAGTGCTAATATATCCGGCATTTTTGAAAAATCTTTCCATGCAAAATTTATTAGAGTTACAAGAGTCAGAGAGACAGCGACGATAGTGAATTCTGATTGCGGAGTCCACTGATGAGCGATGATTGGATAAATCATCAAATTCAGGAGTAGAGCTAGGAAAAAGTGACCGTATGGTTTTAAATTATTGCGACAAAATTGATACTCCGCTTCTTCAGGATTTAGATTTCCGCCTGAATAGTTGAGGAAGAGTCCCGACCATAGGCGAAAATCTGTGAGCTCACGTTTTCGTTGTAGCATTTGGAAAGTGGATACTACCATGACGACAAATGAGACGTAGTAGAGGACCATTGGAACAAAAAGTATGAGGCTTTCGGTTCCGAACATTGAATAGAGGAGAAGTAGAAGCAAAGTGTGAATGTGTGTCGTGAAGAAGAGTTTTCTGAAAGGCATTGACTTTCTGCCTAAAGTCTCGATAAGCCAGAAATAGAGACGTTTTAAAGATGCTAGGGGGTGAACAAAAGGTCTCTGAAGTAAAGGAACTGTTTCTAGTTCCATTTGGGTTGAATCTACTAGATAAAGAACGTTTGAAACAATTGGTAGAAGACCCCGAGCGTAACTTGCTGCTGCTGATACCAGAACTGATTCTGTTATCTTTTCTCCTTGATGATCTGACCAATCTGAAAATTAATTATCGGAGTATTTTACGGGAAGTATAAATAATTCATTGATAAATAAGTAATTTAAAGCCATTCTAAATGGTTTTAAATGTAAGAATAGATATTTACCCGCAACTGATTCACCAAATCGTTCAGCGTCCTC
The DNA here is from genome assembly GCA_904066015.1 of Synergus gifuensis. NCBI lineage: Eukaryota > Metazoa > Arthropoda > Insecta > Hymenoptera > Cynipidae > Synergus > Synergus gifuensis. Next base: position 2,035,618 of record CAJFCO010000131.1, on the reverse strand, counting down.
ATCCTTTTGTGAACTAGAGTTCTCTGGAAGTCCATCTTCAGGGAAAGTATCGCCCAAGCTGTCTTTCAAAGATTTTTGAGTGTTAGGAGAGTAATTGGATCGAGAGTTTGAATGCAATTTTTCTCTACTCGTGGATGAAAAGGTCAGGTCTCGCATTCGTCTCTGAAGCTGTTCAGTTGTTATAAAGTCTTCTCCATTCGATAGGCTATGTCAAATTTAAATCACATTATCTCCCAAATGATTTTACGGTAATTTTCGAGTGATGGCAATAATCTGTATCTTAATTTTTAATTTAAAATCAAAATACCTGTTAAACATTTCCCTGGCGGCACGTCTGGCTAGTTTTTCATCTTGAGACATGTCTAAGCAGCTTTTCACGTCGTAATAATTATGTTCGGTAATTCCACGACCAGACGCCAAACACTTTTGAAGAATTTCGGTTGCTTCTAAATTCCCCTGTTCGGAGGCCTTTGTCAGCCAATAAACTCCCAACTTTGCATTTTCTTCCTTGTCGACGTCGAGTTCTGTTTTCAAGAATTTTTAATCAATTTTAATTCAATTTTGCAGAACATACATATAATTTATTAACAAGGAGGGATTTAATGTGTATATTAAGGGGAAGGTACATTCAATTCAAACTATCTAATTATTAATCTTCTTTAAGTTAGATAAAAGAGAACAAAATTTAGAAACTTGCAGCAGTTTGAAAGTTACGTAAAATTACATTTTTCTCCATACTGCACATCTGCTTAAAATAATTTTGATGCTTTTACCACATTTTTCTTCCAATAAATCCTTTGCCAAAACAACTTGGGATTCAGGGCAACCATCTTCTGCCAATTGTGATCGCAGTCTTCTAAGAGAACCTCTTGGTCCATCTGTAAATAACAAAAGTAAACATGCGTTTAACAAAAATAAGGTTTCAAATTAGCTGTCGCTAGATTTTATGATTAGAAATTATCATAGGATTATTTAATACGAGCAGGAAATTAACATTTTCAAGAATTATTGGACTGTAAAAAACTGGGATTACAAAAATCAATTCCTATCAGTCTTTAAATTTAAAAACAGAGAAATGCACAAACCGTACGTAGAACCAAAAATCCATTTGAAAACAATCTTTGAATTTTCACAATTTACGATCAATGTATATTAAACATATTTTTTAAATTTAAACTTTTTATATACTGTGTCCAAAATATTCTTAATTAATATTTAAAGACCAGGAAATGACGTACAATTGTTTTTCTATAACCACGCAAAATAACACCTGATGTAACATTCCGAATTTTTCTTAGATATTTAATTTCTAAATCTTTAAATTACATCTCAGGTATAAATATTAAACATTTTCTGTGCATGAATTCGTTTCTATAACTATAAACGTCTCGCATCCCTATTCTGTATTTCTGATATCGAATTTAAAGTAAAACTTGGAGCTGTCAAAATTTAGGTTAGAATTTTTGACAGAAACAGTAGTGCTTCAAAATATTTGATATAAACATACTGAAATTTCGTCACGTGGGTGTAAAATATGGAATTGTCACTGATCGATGAAGTCGTTATTAGTAAATACAAACATTTGGAACTTTATAGGTATTTTATTACCGTGTAACGTCCACTGTTTCCTGCCGGATCGACCGGGCACTGGCACGATGCCGGCCATCGCTTCTAGAAAATCAGAAAAATTTTCGAAATCGCGTTAGTTTCTCGCTTGTAGGTAGAATTTTGCCATTGCCCGCCTACTTTTCACCCACGAAAACAAGTTATACAGGTCAAAGATAGAGGCAGGTAGACATCACAAGTTCCACAGGTTTATGCAATTCGACGCGTTAAAATTTCGGTGTGGGTGCGCATCGCAGGGACGTAGAAAGAAAGAAAAATTTTTTTTTTTCATTGTGAAATTTGCTTTTCCCAGCAATTATGATGAGAAAAAATAAATTTAGATTGAAAAATCTTTTTTCTATTTATAGGGTGGCCAATTCAAATTTCTTAGAAAAATTCCGTAGAAAATTTTCCGATTTTTTATAAAATTATATATAATAGTAAATAACGTGATACACATATATTATATTTAAAGGTTCATTCTATCTTCAAAATAAAAAGAGTATTCAGTTTCTCCATATAAAGACAAAATATAGTTGTAAACAATGAATAAAAACTTTGATAAAATATTAAAAAAAAACTCCCTCTAATAGTAAAATAAAATCCACTTTTAAAATATATTATCAAGTAAAATTAAATATAAGGATTGTGGAGTTTTATTAGAAATTCACTAAAATGAAGCACAAGAAAAGAGTGAGACGTAATTTGTATTTATTATTTTTGTTTCCCTGAAAATGATTAAACACATTTTTCTTCATCTAATTTCCATTGGATATATATAACTTTCTGATATGTGAAATAGAGACGTTTCTAACATAAATTTATCACTGATTGTGAAATTTCAATAAAGATTTAATTGTGAAATATTAGCACTTTACCTTCTAAATTTCTAATTCTACTTATTGTTAATTAAGTATGAATATCTTATTAAATTATAACAAACAGTATTAAATATTACCACAATTATAATGCGATCCTCGAATCGTAACTTGAAGATTTCCCTTCGGAGCCAGTTTTAGTGATTTTGCACTTATCTTCGTAACTTCCGCGCCCATTCAAATTTTCGACAACTTCAGCAAAACCACGTCTTAGCTGGCTCCTCGTGTAGTCAGAAATCCGCTCGAATACCAGCGCTATATAAAAATCAAATTTAACGTAAATTAATTGAGATTTAAAAAAAAACACCATAATTCTATTTCAAGTTGACTGAGAAAATTACAAAAAATTAATAAACCAAGAAATGGGCGGGAATATTTTCCAAGATTGATGTATTTCCATTAATTATTAAACTAAAATAAAATTAAAACAAATTTTAGGAATACAAGTAATTAATTAAACATTTTTAACACAAACAATCTCTTTTAAATTAGAAACAAACAAACTTACAAATTGTTGGGTCCTATGTACGGAGGAGGATTTGGACGAACGTACGGATTGGTCCGTTCGGTGGAGATTCTGAAAAGAGATAAATGCACCTTAGGAGGTAGACTCTCGTGGAAAAGAGACCTGGGGAACGCGAGAGCGTCGATTCTTTAGATTTTTTTTGTTCTTCTTCTGAGAAGTTGGGGGGCTCGAGAGACTTTACTACAATTCCCAATGCCAAAGTAGATGCTGGGAAAGGGCCTCGGAAAGTGCCCACGAAGGAAAGGGTTTAGCAGGAGTATAGCATAATATCATATGATTATATATTATCCGTTGGCGATGCAGATGCCTCTTTATTTTTTAAAGAGGCACACATTCCTTTGTGAGTCCTTTTCTATATAACATTGACACATTCTAAAAAATTCCAAAACTATAATTCTCTATTCTATTCCTCTTGGTAAAAATTTTAATTGATATTAAATAAACGCAATCTAAAAAAGAACTTCTTCAGAAACCATCACTGTCAAAATTGACAATTTTAAAGCCAATATAATGCACATTCCAACGTTATATATATATTGTCATTTTTCTAGGTCAAATTATCAAACTTGCCAATTCTGACATAGCCCAGTCGAAAGGTAATTTCAAGAGGTATTAGGAACTATTTTTTTTTCAAAATAAAAAAAAAATTGATTTGATAAAAAATTGATTTTGAAAATAAAAAATTTGATTTTTTTTCTGTCAAAATTGACAATTTTAGCACGAAAATGCACATTCCAACGTGCTTTATGGTGCTTTTATAGGGTATATTTGTATGGTGCGCCATCTTCTCTGAACCAGACCGGAACTAAATTTCAAATTGTAAAAATTTTCCTCATTTTCCTGAATCCGTATTATCTGTATAAGCGTCCACGTGGAACGCCATAACTCAGGACGTCACTCTAAGTTGCTCCAAAAGATCCTTTATTGTATTTATAACAATACTGAAGAAGAATTAAATGAAAATTCAGTTTAAAAGTTTAAAAAGTAAACTCTATTTTAATTCTTAGATATTTATACCAATTAGAAGATAATATAGATAGAAGTGAATAAAATATGGGGAATCTAATTACCAGCAGTGATACTAATAAATCATCTACATCTATAGAAAACCTACCGGATGAGTGTTTGAACCTAATTTTTCAATATCTCAGTATTGGTGATAGAGTACGAATAGAGAGCGGTAAGTAACTATAATATGTAGTAATATACAACAAAAATATTCAATTGGAATGGTTTTTCCGGTCAAGAAGATTCCCAGTCTTTCCCGGTTTCCCAGTCAAGTTAATTGTCACCCTGTTAACAATATCAAAATCTATTGTTTAATGAATAATATTTTTCAATTTCAGTATGTAAACGTTGGCAATATGTGAGTAAGGATTCATGGCGTGCGATCAAAAATTTTGAATCTCTTTTTTATATTTCAAGCAATAAATGTAGAAGAGAAGGAGAAAGAATAAATATTGATTATTGTACCTTAAAGAATATTTTCAATCGCTGTGGAAAATATTTGCACTCTCTCAATATGAGAAGAATAAGATTTATCTCATTCAAAGATGAAAGACATATTCTAGCAGTTATAATTCCTAAAACTTGTCGCAAGCTTCAAGTACTCAATCTTTCATGTTACACAATCGACGTGAAATCATTTAGTGGAATCATTTCTGTTTGTGCAAATTTAAGGAAAATACTTTTTAAAATTACTTTTTCTGAAGATTCTGAGAAATTAATTATTAAATTCTTGAAAAAGGCGAGAAAACTGAAACATTTTTGGAATAAATGGGGTACAATTCATCTGGATTCATTTCCCGATAGTATGGAGGAAATCAGACTTGATTGTTGTACCATTAAATCTTCTCTGAGTGTACGTAATTATTATTCATTCTTAAAAAAATTAATTTTTACATTCTCATCAGAGAAAGTATTAGATTTTTTAACGTACGTTTATCCAATTTTTAATATTTCAGGAAACTAATTTCAACAACATGCACACACTCTTTTTGACGGGACCTAAATTTCTTGACGACGCCTCTCTCGAGATAATATCTACAATGGTTAATTTAAAATCGCTGAACCTGACTTTCATAAGCGAAGAAAGTGAAATTACAATTACAGGAATGAGGCACTTAGGAAAACTAAAGAATCTCGTGAAGCTCGATGTTTGTGGAAATGAAAAATTTTTTACAGACAAAGTGTTGGAGCAAATCACTGAAAATTGCAAAGAACTAGTTTATCTCGATATTTCTGGTAAGTCAAGTTTTAATTTTGTAAATTTATCTCTTGAACTTTTTCGATTCTAATTGCCTATTTCAGAAAACAATAACTTGACGGATGAAGGGATGCATGGACTAACTAAGCTAAAAAGACTTCGTACCTTGTTCATGAAAAAATTAAAGGGCAAGATAAGAGGAGATTTTCTGCAGGGGCTGATTAATCTAGAAACTTTAGATTGTAAGGGATGTCCCAAAATAAAAACAAAAAATTTGTGTAAATTAATTGAACGATCTGTCAATCTTGGAAGAATCGACTGTGTACGTTGTAATATTAATATTAATTTCTTACAAGCTGCTGTGAATGTGACTGCACGTCGTGAAAATGGAATATTTTTACATATTAGTATTGATCTCAAGATTGAAGAGACTATTCCATTTAAAATAAAATCTCGGAATTTGAAAATTTACAATAGTTCCGTGATATTTCTAGAAAAAACGTATGAAGTTAAGTATTCTCGCGATGGTGGATTTGATAAAAACGATTGGAGTAGGAGTATATTTGGAAATAACTATGACATGATTATCATTCGCCCTTTCCATGGCTTCTAGAGTTACGAGACGTCCCTATTTTAGAAGTCCATAAATATTTATATAAATAAATATGTATATAAATAAATAAATATGTATGATCATAGAGTCTCTGCATTTTATGTACATATCTACTTTATGTAGATACATAAAGTTCAACGTATAAATATGCGTTACTCTCGAAGTAGAGTAGAGATTTTCTAACGGAGAAAATAGTATAATTATTATAATACATATATATTACGTATATGTAATATCACGTTTGATAAAGTTGACCTCGAAAAATGACATTCTAACTTTGTAATGTAAATTTTTGCATTAAAATTGCCAATTTTGACAGTGATGTGCATAAAAATATTCTAAAACCTCGTTTTAGACCTTTTTTGAGAGTTGTTTTCAAATTTAAAAAAAAAATTAATTTTTGTTTGACCATACGTCTGCAACTTCAGCGCAATTAATCTCCATACCTTGGACTGCGAGACAAAGAATCACTCGGACTTGAGGGTTGTGCGGAAAGAGATCTCAGAGTCCCTCTACTAGAAGTTGCATACTGGACCATTTGAACTCCATTATTTCCAAGACCTTCCACAGGAGATGGTTCCTTTTTTTCTCTGAAAAACAAATTTAAAACTTTAGAAAAGTGATTCGAAATTCCAAAGTGAAAATGTATGAGTATAAAACTGTTAGTTTCTTTCATCAGATCATAACTATTTGATAAAGGGCTAAAATAATAATCTAAAATCGAAATAATCTGTAGAAAATAGAAAGCAGCATGCAACATTAATTAAAAATGTATTCATACAAAACTAAAAATCTAAAACCTGAGAAAATAAAATCACAAAGTTACAAAATAATGCTTGTTATTATCTGGTTATTTTAATTATCGCACTTTTCGCTTCTCTGATATGATTGTAATCATTAATGCTAAAATGTTATTCTTTTAAATATGCAAAGATGTTGCAATATCAATAAAGAATTTACCTCGCGACCTCCTTCCGATCAAGGAAAATGTTAAAGAGTTCATGGAAATATTGGTCTGATTCCGGATCGGTCCTACAAAAATAAAAATATCTGTTTACCTATTTTCCAACAGATTTTTCATTGTAAAATAATTTAAAAAATCATTAAACAAACATTAAACAAATGAAAAAAATATTTAAAAACAGATTTATTCGAATTAATGTGTAAAAAGGAAAGCTTAACTTTATCATAATAAACGAATTAAAATAAGAAAGTAAAGTCCTTCGATAATTTGATCATATTTTTTAGTGACAAAATATAATTATAATTTCATTGTTAATGCATTGGAGACCTGAAGGGTAATAATTGACTCACTTTGTTTAATCGTCTCATTCACACGCGTCAAACAGCTGTAAATAGATCGTTGCCCCTGCCCTCAAGTTGATTCGTTCTAACAAGTCCATAATAGTGTTTAAATAGTCTTACATATGTGTCTTTGAGAGACCTATAGTAAGACTATCGCAATTTTTTAGAGTCTGATGTCACTGACGATATGTCAGCTACATGCTTACGTGCATAATACATAAATTATGATAAACGCGATAAGAATATTTTATATTATTAGTCGCGTGCATAGATCGGTTTTCTATATTTCTAAGAGTCTACAGCATAAATATCTGTAAGATATATATATATATATATATATATATATATATATA
>CAJFCO010000131.1:2007680-2028032 GCA_904066015.1 Synergus gifuensis | reverse complement strand
TATATATATATATATATATATATATATATATATATATATATATCCTTGAAAACTGTTAGCTAGCCGAGATCTATCCCCGATCATCAATCAAATTTTTATTACTCAGTATCATTAATAACTTAAGATTTCTTCTGACTTCGTAAAGTGACACGATTAAAAAAAAAAAAAAGAAATCGTGGATTCAGATCCTTAGATTTTCTAACATAATCTAACGTCCGAGGAATTTTCAAATTGATACATTTAATTAATATTTAACCTTTGACCTCACACCCTCTAATTTAATTCACACCACGCGAGATTGAAGGTATTTGACATCAAATACCTGTGAATTAAATTAGAGGGTGTGAGGTCAAAAGCTAAATATTAATTAAATTTATCAATTTGAAAATCCTTCGGATGTTAAAATAACGTAAATATTTCAAATATTTTTTTTATTTTATCTTTTTATATTAAAACGATGTTCCGCCCAAACAGAAAGAATCAAAGGACCGGTTATTGAATAATGAATAAATTAAAAACTAAACTGAGTGTCGGATGGTAATCAGTGAGTGGTTAATCCGATCAATCAATTTTATTGTCGTGTAATGAATTGCGTGTCTTCATGGTTCAGAAGTAAAGTAATTGACGCTTGTCTCTTTGATTGTAACGAGCGCTCGCTTTATTCTAATCAAGCTTGCAGCCTCTTCAATAAGAGACATGCGTGTACCATATAGATATATTTTATATATAAATTATAACAATACTCCCTCGTGCACGAGCGATAATATTGATAATAATGATGAAAATAAGCAGATGTGCGTAACTACGCACACACACACACACAATAAAACATTGTTTCACACATTATTACGCAGTGGCGAGCACCTTTGTAGGCATATACATAAAGAGACTCACGTCCCCGGGTAATTGACCGAAGCAACGGTTTACCGGTCACCAGATTGCCATTCGTGTGACGTAATCAACTTATGTATTAATGATCCGCCGTGTCACGATCGGCGTCCAATTGATGTGAAATTATTCATTTAATTATTACTTGATTAGTTATTGGATGCGTTCTTTATACCTGCAGAATTTTAGATTTTAAGAAAATTGGAACAGTTGAAAGAAATATTATATTATGAATATTATAAATATGTACTATGAAAATATGAAATAGCAAAAAAGATTCGCGATATAGTCATGTTTTCACTGGTTTTTATAATTATCGCCTTTTAATGACCTACGGAGTCATTACAAAAGCAATAATTTTGTGACGTAAATACAACTGGAAAAGTTGACCTAGGATACATAAGTCGCTTGTGACGTTGAAGATAAACAAATTGCCGTTAATTTTCACACGGTATTTGCTAATTGTTCATCATACGGCCTTGAACATTTCGACTTATATGAATGGAACTTGCCAAAGGCTTTTTTTTTTACTATTCACTTGTCCTTTACCGCGTTATTCAAGACCTTGGCTTCAACCGGTTCGAAAGAATCAACTAACTTTAGGTGTCTTAATTAAAACAGAAACAGGTTCATCATTGTTGCTCATTGCGGAAATGATAACTGGGAGTGCACGTGGAAGTCTATAATAATGATGTCTAGAACACAATTCAAAAATCGTGACTAATTTCGCATATCTTTTTTTATCATCTTGTTTCGTGTATCTACTCAAGTAATTACCAAGGAAATGATAAATGATAAACGATAAACGATTAGAGGGCTTTTAGCAGACTTACATCTTTTCGTGGTGAAGGCAAAAAGCTGTACTCAGAAGTCCTAATAAGATAAGAAGCAAAACAGAGGGTATAAAAATTGTGGTGACAATTTCTTTTGCGTAGCTTCTAATTGGAACTCCAGATTTTTTTGGTTGGGCCCATCGCCATTCCGAATGCTCTGCAAGACCTGAAGGTGGTCTTCCAATTACGTTCATACTAGGTCCTCGTCTTGCACTTTCCTGATGTAAACTGTGACTCTCTTCAATCTAAAATTAACACACCAGAAATTAATTAATTAATTAACCCATAATTCGACAGCTTATACTTACTAATCTAAAGGAACACCAATCCAAAACAAAAGCAGCACTTCTGAAATGTGTTTCGACACTCGTTCTTTTGTAATCCCTTGGACAAGAAGATTTTTTTCGAAGTGGCTTCACCTCGTTTTCCACACGTTGTAAATCATTCGAAAAGGGTATAGAGCTTCCAAGTTTTAAAACCACCCTGAAACATAGAAAGATAAAATATCCACTCATTTCAATACAAAAATAATTTAATACTACATTATTTTGTTAGATATTGTTGATAGAAAAATCAAAAACCTAGCTTTTTCTAAAGAATAGAATGACTTTTGCCCCAATGATGAATCAGGAAATTTCTAAATGAAAGCTATGACTATAATTCTACAAATCTCTTCGCAAATCTCTTCATGAGTTTCCGAGTTAGTTTCCAATAACTGAACATTCATTTCCGAACAAAGACGGTATCAAATTCTCGGAGATCGAGTGCCGCCGATGACGTGCAACTTACGAGCATAGACTGCTGGCTAATGATTATGTGATTGCGATTTCTCTCGAAAGACGATATAGTGCATAAACTGTATATTCCTGTAAGAATAGACACCAGATTTGCTTCGCTGAAATTAAAGAACATGCTTTGCGAAGCGCAACATGTTATGGAATTCACTTGTAAAGTTATTCACTCATTTCCTTCGCAAAAATTTCTTTCAAATCATTTTACTAAAGACACGAAAACCAATCCTCAGACACGAGTGTCATCATACCAAGGATCGCACGGTTTCCCTTTAAAGTAAAACAAATTATTCCAAAAAGTTTATCATACTTTTACAAAAAGTCCGTGATTCATAATCCCACAATTTATCAAATCAATTTTTATCAAATCAATTATTCTATTTCTACTTTATTATTACTTGTCACTTTTTCCATCGTTTAAATTCTTAAGAAAAAAAAAAACAACATATCACTGGCTTATCATCGTGCGTAAAGCGAGCGCCATTCACGTAAGAAAAGGATTGCAATAATAATTATGTCAATTGAGTGCAACCGTACTCGTGACGATATACAAACTAATCATCGTCAAACTCGAGAGAACAGTGACGAATTAACTTTGGCGCCTACAATCTCTAATTATTAGCGATGAACCGCTTCCTCCTAATCAATTTGATACATATCAGTTCTAGTCAAGCAAGTTAGCCTATTTTACTCAATTAAATCGATAAAGACCTCAACATGTCATATAAATCTCCTATACACAAACTGTCATCCTGCCTAATATGCCAGCTATTATATCACGACCATCCGAATTTATTTCGCAAAGTTCACCGAACGTAAACTACTTTTTTAACATAAATATGGAAATCTACTTTGCAAGAGGAGATTGGTATACAGAAGGTCGGTGATTACATTTTATTTTATAATTGACTAGGAAATGCGTCACGTCGTTTTGTTTTCCTGTACGGGTTGATAGTGCCAATGCCAGGCAAAAGGAAATGTCAACATTGTTTTCTCACTTTATTCATTGAACAGTATTTTGAGCACAAAAAGATACTTGTTACAAAAAACAACAAGATAGTATGTCCCCTTGAAAGATATTTCCGGGAAATACTATATCTGATTAAAATTTGGTTTTCTGAGCTCAGTTAATTCGGAAAGGAATTCACTTGTGATTCATTTTTGGCATATTTCTGGAACTGCTCTGTTTACACTTTCAATCTTTCCACACGAACTCTGTGTGAATTTTATTCTGTTAGTTAAACAGGCTTTCTTACCCTTCCCCTTCACTAGGCTGAAGGGGTAATCGGCCTCCGAGTTCGACTGCAGATGCCAAGAAGGTCAATTGCAAATCTGTGGCTTCTTTCCAAAGCTTTTTCCTGAAAAGAGATTAATGGAGGGAAATGTAAATTTTAGGAGAGGTCGACAAACCCTTGACGCAAAAAATAAATTGAAATTTTATTTCAATTTGAACTAACTTGAAGACGTCGATGAGTTCATCCACTCTTTTAGAATCAAGCATGTCCTCCACGTTCAGATTGTCTATCTTCAATTGTACCTCGTACTTAGTCATGTTCTCGTTTTCGAGAATATTCATATCCAGGATTTTGTGTCTTGTCTCGAAGGTCTTCTTATCCAGTGCAACGATTTCTAACTAAAATTGTATATGAATAATTACAATATGAAAAGTTTATGCCCCTCGAGTTTTGCTATCAACATATTTCTAAATAATTATTCACCTTAAAGTCTTCTTGATTTTTAGGAGGGACTCCATAAATAAATCCTTGCGCAGCTCTTTCACTGTAAACGTAGTGAATCCACGAAGGCAAGTCTGGTGAGTTTAGTAAGGAAGATTGGTAGGAAAATCGACGTGTGTAAAAACCTTAAAGAGTTATTTTCATAATTAGTTTCGTTTAAATTTTTCTGAAATATTATAATAGGATATTTTATTCTCTTTTGTTTTTTACCTTCCATATTCCAACCAAAAACGTCTGGAGTGATTGGAATGACAAACACCTGAGACATTAGAATGTCTTCGGTGCTGACAAAGGTCGTCAAACACAGCAAAACAAGACTCAGAAACATGTAATTGGTCATGTCGATTGATGGCTGAAAATACAAAAAAAGTTTCTTGTTTTAAAAGTTGTTACGGCTGTCTGGTTTCGAAAAGTGTTAATCAGGCTTTGAATTTATATTCGTAATTTGGTAACAAAGTTTCCATGAAATTCCGAATCTGTTCAATGCTATCCAGCATGGAAAATAGAGCAAAAATCCCATTCATCAAGTTTAATTCAATCTTGGAGACTTTTTTAAATTCAATTTATTTCTGAAAATATTATTTTCAAGGACTGCACGTAGTCTGACCTTGATATTAAATAAAATCCCGCATATAGCACTCCATGCTCAAGAATACACTTTGTGGCCGTAGGACATTGAGATTGAATATCACATATTTTATGCGTCGAAAAATTAACCCAAGTTAAATAAAAACCAAGGTTTTTATTTAGTAATGATTGTTTCTTTAAAATAATATGTACTTCTTTTCCAGAAATCGTGTCCACGCTTTTGTGCCACAAAGTGTATGACGTAAATGGAAACTAACTGGATTATAATATTCACACTGAGAAAAATTGATGTTGAAATTCAACGTCTTCGATGTTTAATAACATAGGGACAGTCATCTATAAGATGTTAAGGTTGAACATGATAAATTTCAATATTTTTCTCAGGGAATATTTAAAAAAAATCGATCAAGTATTTACTTATAATTTTTTAATGACCAACCTCACTTCTGATTTCCACTAAAGAGACCTAGGCTTTTTTGAAAATTGATTTTTTTAAACCGAATGAAGGCAATGAGAACAGATCTGATTTCTACTTTTACAATAAATAATAATTGATAAAGTCACTGAAAATGCGACGTAAAACGTGACTGTGTTATTTCAAAAAGACATGTCGGAGCAAAGGTTTTGTGACACATGGGGGATTGACGTAAGCTATGATTGCACCGTATCATTTCAGAGATATGCGAATTATATAGAATATATTCATAATGCATATCGGTTTTAATAAAATAATAAGAGAGAAATTACTTGATAAAAAGATAGTTTCGAGTGAGATAAATGAAAAAATTAGCCTAGTTGAGTTAAAAAACAAATTATAAACGAGACTCTTCTCATTCCTGTTTACTTATATGTATATCAAAGTTTCGCTTCACCCTCATGAATAATCGACAGGTCTTTATCAAAAGGAACTTTCACTTCGAGTGACGTGAGCAAAAGTATCAAAATGGGCAAAAGTAGAAAACTAGTTCTTCTAGAATCTAAAATTATTACTTAATGCTTTTTATTTTGCAGTTCCTGGTATTAGGTCGAAACCGTATTTGCTATTCGCATTTTTGAGACCTTTGAGACTTATAATTTTTTGATTTACGTAGTAAACTTTTTTCAAAATTAATAATAATATATTTAAACATAGAAGTTGGATAATTTAAAACCCTTAAAACTGCAAGACATTGGAAATTTAATTATTTTGAATTAAAATTGTTCGAAATTGATTAATTTAATTTATTCAATGAGAGTGTAAATAAAAATAAATAGAAGTAAATATAAATAAATTCAATAGAAATAAATCAAAGTCAATTTTATATAAAACTTACGCAGACTTTTGTTTTTTGTAATTTAAATTTAGGTATATTATGAAACTAAAAATTATAATATTTAAAACGTTTATCTATCTCAACCAAAGACAAAAACAAGTGAGCACCCTTTCAAAAATATTTTCAACTGCTAGCTGTCATTTTTAGCAGACGACAAGCTTAAATCTCTAAATCCAAGACAGTTTCAGACAGGTTAGGGCGAGGTACGTGAAACGTGAATGAAAGCATGAAAGAAATAATTAAATTGTAAGAATAACGTAAATATGAGAACAGTAAAAATATTACCTCGTCGTTTGATGTAACTGACGAGATCAATTTAACCTTGGCGAACCCTACTCCACCGAAAAAACCTCATGAAATTTAATGTTCATCGACTCAATTTCGTGATACATTCATACATAGTGTCACCGACCTCAGAAACTGTAACAAATTTCCTCCAGTTGCGGCTTGCGGCTGCGCCAACCTGAATTCATAGCTGAAATATGACTGGGTAAATTTGAGCACAGGGGCGTTTTTTATGTGAGAAAATTCTCTGGAATTTCAGTATAAAAACTATCAAAATCGATTGAAAATTTTTTGGTAATTTTATGTCATTGTTGATCATTTTGAAGAGAATTTGAACCGATTCAAATTGAGGGGAACCGGTCCGAATGAATTTATCGTTTTCTATTCATAGGTACAATAATTTTGTTCTATGAGGGAATAAAATGCACCAGGTGATAAAGTTGAGGATTTATAGCAATGAGAAAAGACAATAGTCGAAGAAGTTGAGGTCAAATGTCAACAATAGAAATAGCTTCTTTGAATGTTATTGTCTGTCGTTTGTTCTCATTGTTATAACAGTCTTAACAATTTATTTTATAACAATCTCTTTATGGTATATTAAAATGAATTTGTTCCAATTTTACTCTCAATTTTAATAAACGGTCACAATTAGATTCGTTCGAAATTGCACATTTTCTTTTCATACTATAAATTTGAATGATTTGGAAAAATTGTTTAGTAATATATGGATAATATATATTATCCATTTATCGAACTAAAAATAACTTTATTAACTATTTCCTGGACGAATAACATTTTACACACAATAATTATTTATAATTGTAGATTCGTTAAAGACTGTTATGCAACCTACAACAACTAAACAATGGAATTCTTGTGCGATAATTTCATGTAATTGTAAAGACTGATTCATTATAAATTAGACGCTATTATTGTTAGACTCAAGTGATGAAGTTGTAAAAAACGCAATAAAAAAAGAAATTCTATTTGTTCAGTCCATTTAAACAAGTAGTTTCTTATTCCGATTCAATCGAGTTAAATTGGCCGACCAATTTTTTCTACAGGGGGAAGTAAAAATAATAATTTTTTTAAATTATCGATCACAATTCTTCGTAATGCATATGTAATATTAGCATCTCCTATGGATTTACATTAACAATTTGTTGGTTTATTATTTATTTTTAAAATACACAGTGTTACCTGGTGTTACATTATTCTATATATCGAGAACGAAAAAGGGCGCGGGACCAATTAGATTGCAGGAATCGTCAAGCAAGACAATCAATACTTCAGGCGCCAATTTTAATCATTTTACTGCTTTTTATAGCAATAGCTTATTAAAGTATTATTCATTCTTATTTTAAATGGTTATACAAGAATCATAAATTTCGATAACATTCAAAATTTAATTTTCATCCTTTCTTTGTCTCTAAAATCTACTTGTGTTTTGCTCACCAACATAAAATGATGAAAAAAGAATGATATTAAGAATTAAGCACAGGTCGAGTACTATCAATCATTAAAATTAATATGCATACATTATACATATCACCAAAGAATCTTTGATATCATACATCGTTCTCAATCCACCAATCGTTCTTTTTGCAAAGAAATATTTCTATATAAACCCAAAAACAAGCACTTGACTTGAAAAATATTTTAAATAAATTGTTCTCAGTCAAAAAATATAAAGGGAGATAAAAATAGATTTTTAAGTAACAAAAGTGGATATATTTGTATCTTATTGGATCATGTTTACTTGTTTTGATGAGTGTTTCGAGGGCCTTGGGTCGCACGCCCAGGCGTAATCTAAGAATTACGGCACTGCCTATTGACGTCTGCAGTAGGCGTGGTTTCACTCCAACCGATAGAGGGATATATTTACCACACACAACTTTTCTCGTATGCCAGCGACTTGCATTATTCGATTAATATGTATTTGCAGTACACGCTTAGATGCCAGCGAGGTGTGGGTTACGACCGTGGCCAATTTTCGGCACCCCGGTTGAATCAAGTGTCATCGATCGTTAACGAGGTGCTTTAAAAAAAAGGGTCACGGGGGTGTTTTTTTGATATAGTGTCGTGCACTTGTGTACTTATCGTGTCTTGTGTCGGTGTCTCATCGGCTTCTTCGGCTCTAGTGTGTTGGTATAATTGGTATAGGTGTTGGTATCGAGAATCGAGGCGTGCAACGAGAACGAGAGACGAATCACGAATCCTCCACTTCCCGTGGTCTATAGAAAGGGATTTTTATTTTTTTCGACAAACCTCTTGTTCTGGAGATTTTCGACAATAATATCATAAATAATGGCGGGCGTTCCCGTCGTACTCGTCACAGCCAATGTCGGCAGCATTTTCGAAGAGGTAGATACTGAATTTTCTCTATACTCAAATTAATTTTATTACTTTTGAAATGAAGAAAATTTTCATTTCTATCACTTTTAGAACTTTTGCACCCTTATCACCCGAATTTTCGCCTTTCTCTTAGATTTACTATTTGAAAATTCCAATTTTCCAAGTGATTCTTCTTGAAATCGAATCTACATTTTTCGTTAGTTGACTCATTTTTTCATTTATCATATTGTTCTTTTTTATGCTACATTTTATGGATTCTAAAGTATTTTTTGTTTCTTATCTTTTTTTAAATCCCCGGCACGCTATTTATGAATGAAATCGAACGTCAATCGACCGCGTGTGAGCTTCGATCGAAACCGGTTCGGAGTGTCTTTTGATTTGATTGGATTGAGCCGGTGTTTAAAAAAAAATGATTATTAAAAACATATAAGAAAGAAAACTGGACTTCTTTGTAAAATTTCACTTTGGAGAAAATGAAAGAAAAGCAACAAAGTCTTAATTTTTAATAATTCAAAAATTAAATTCGAGAAATTGACACATATGACACATGTGTAAAATTGGGATATCCATGTTGCGTTAAACCGGAAGGTGTATCATGTTTTCACAAAAAATTTGTAACCCAAATCTTAATTTGACACGTGTTTGTCAGGCCTGAATCATTCAATTCATGTATAATTTTATTAAAGGCATGTAATTGGTTGTGACCTTCTGACGTCAAAAATTACCAACAATACATTACCGAAATAACGGGGAATATATTTGAGTATGTTTGTCTGCTGTTAAAATAAAAATATGTAAAAAAATTTTGGAAAATGTTGAAAAAAAATGATTTATTAAAATAGAAACTAAAAAATACCAGACAGGCATACCCCAATGTATTTTCTATTATTCTAAAAAAGTTACAATATTATATTACAATATTATAACTGCTGTACAAATAATCCCGAAGAATATAATTATTTGCTCGTTCGGTAATTTATGACGTCGTTGGTATGTATATACATTAAACTCTCGAGAAGGGTATAAATTATATATACATGAGTATAAATTGAATTGAATCTCTTTACCTCATTTTAACAAGGCATTTCTAAAAAGTGAGGCTCCTTAACTTTTATGGAGCTCTTTTGTGTATTTTTAGATATTTTCATTCTTATTTTCAATCGACCTTATCACTAAAACCACACATTAGAGATAATTTTTATTTGCCTTCAAAATCAAACTTTTCATAAAATTCTTTGTTATATCTACCTATTTTTTCTCGACACATTCAAATTAAATAAATTATACAAATTTAGTTTAATTAAAATGAAATATTAGCACAAAATAATAAATTTTTAATTTAGTCCAGTATTATTAAATTATTATTTTTGCAGTGTAATTTTTATCGGAAGTTCTAGAACAGCAACAATGTTTTGTTTCTTTATTTTTTGTAAAAACAAAACTTTGTTTGTAGTCTTTACAAGCCTTAGAAATAATGCGGAAAGCACATGACAGAAACTTTTTGCCAGAGCACACCTGTGGTTTGGCACGTTCGTATCTTTTTGGGGCAAAGCATGCATTTACGCATTAAAGATCGACAGAAATAAGCATTTCTCACTTCAACAAAACCATACGTATCTCGAATTGAAAATTACGTCACTTACATACGTCATTAAAGAAAAATATGAAAGTGATTAAAAATATATTTTAAATAATAAATAATTGAAAGAATGTATTCTTTTATAACTAATGTTATTGTAAGCTAAGTATTTAATTTTTTAAAGTATCATCATCATTATTAAGTGACTCTTTAATTATTTATATTACTGTATTATGTATTTCATTTCATAAATAATCATTACCATTTAATAAGCATAACATATTTTTGCAGCCGAGTGTTATGTTGAAAATATGGACTGAAGAATTTTTATCTGTAAGTATTTATACAAACTCTGGAATGAAATCGCTCTTAGGTTAGACGAACTTATGGAACTGGATTTAATTGCTTTAATTATTACTCTATTTTTAGACAATATCTCGACTAGATCCTAAATTCATAGCACTCCACTGCCAGGAAGTGGGTGGAAAAAATTATGAACAAAGTATGAGGCACGTAGAAGACTTCGTTAGGTACACAAATTAATTATTTAAGAATCTCCTTGGAAAAATAATTCAGAAACTAAGGAATATTTTTGTAGAATTTAAAAAACTAATTTATAATTCTACATTCCAATTATTCTCCATCTGAGTTTTAATTGGAAATTGTTTTTGATTTTTAAAATTGAAGTTATACTATACATCATTCGGAAGTTTGGACATCTCGTTCAAATGCAGTTTGACCTAATTCTCTTCGTTTACTCAGTCTGAAACTTTCATGAATAGATAATTGAACCGCTGCTTCATAGAAAAGGGTATACAATTTTTTGGTCCGAGCTCAAACGGATCTTGACAGTTTAAAAATGACAAAAATATTTTTTTGTATAATGCAGACAAAGTAATTTCTTGAAATAAGTTTTCAATAATGAAAGTGCAAAAAAAAATTTCAAAAGCTGTAAGCGCTCGGACCGAAAAATTTTATATCCCCTTCGACGATGCAGCAGTTCTATTAAAAAAGTGCTTTGAGCGATCAAAAAAAGTGTCACGCAATTTTAATTTATAAAATTACTTTTTTACTTTTTTTATTGGTTTTTTTATTGGTTTTTTTTTATATTTTGTAATATATTGTTAATAATTCAGGAGATTAACCAGCAATAGATATAATATAGTTTAAAAATTTGCAGAGGAAATTAAGGACATATGATACACATTACCATAAGATCAACTTAGTGTCACCAACTTAACGTTTGCAATAATAAATATTTTTCACTAAAACTAGGTCATTTACCTCCATCTGTATGAAATGAGATAAATGGCCTAGTTTCAGCAAAAAATATTTATTATTACGAGTGTAAAGTTGGCTTGATGTTCTAATTTGAATATAGTTATTGAAATTAAATGTGTAGAAGAACTAGTTTTTTCTGAGGCTTCTACTAAACGCCTTACTTCTTATTTAATTAACCGAGTATTAGAAAGCTTGAACGTTTTAAAAAATGTTAACCGATAAACTACAAGTTTTTGTACTTGAGATAATTAATAATTTTTTAATTTGAGATAATTATACGGATTAGCTTTAATAGTTTATACAAAATATTAAATTTAACACTCCTCTGCACATTTTATTTATTTATGTATTTTATTGAAGTAAGAATTTTTTAATTGAAATACTGATACCAGATTATAACTGCAAGCATTGTGCATAATATAATTTAATGAAGGTAGATAAAAGATAAAAATAGATTATCTAGTAGCAAGCTGCGCTTCAGTGAGTTACTTCAAAGGACACGCATTGAGTAGAACCGATAAGTGAACAGCACAAAAGAAAATTGATAATGTATGTAAAAGAAAAAAAATTAAGTTAGAAACATTTAGAAGTGTTGTAACTCTGTGACACGTAGGAGATAAAAAAGACTAGTCTGAATTTCTGAATTATTTTCCAACTCTAAATTGTCTTTAGAGTTTAAGACAGTCCTCTAATAAATCACTGATATTTTATTTATTTATTTATAGGTTGTTAATGTCTTCAGAAGAACTCAGGTTATTTGACAAGGTTCGAGTTTTTCTCGACGAAGATTTTTCATCAGCTGAGCACTTTACGGTAGAAAAAATCATTCATTAAATTCAGAAATGAATTCTAAAGCTAAAAATCAAGTTCTGAACAAATATTTTGTTACAGGCACTGGGAAATTTCTACTTTGTGCATGACTCTTTAAAAGACGTATTATTGTGGGACTTTAAAGGTATGTCGGAAATATTTATAAACAATTATTTCCTATTGCAAGAATATTAAATAATAGAATATGTGGAATTAAAATTTAATTTATGAATTATTATTCCAGAGTGTACGTTTACGCCAGTTCATGGAAAAGAAGTACACTCGGGAAATATAGAGGCAGTCACGACCAAAGAAAAATCAAAGTTCCCTCAGGATTTTTTTCCAGAGTGCAAATGGTCCAGGAAAGGATTTTTGCGGACGAGATGGAGCATTAGTGGAACAATATTTGATCTCATAAATATCCATTTATTTCACGACGCTAGTAACTTTATCGCGATGGAAACGGTGATTTGATTTTTTTTTTCACTATTATTTAGATACAGAATCTATTAATTTTTTATTGAATTTAAAACTGGGTCTTTTTATTGTAGTTTCCATCAGTATACAGTAAAACGCGAAGGAGAGCCCTGGAGCATACTCTAGATAGGTTTCATAACGATCAGTATCTAAATGCACCTTATTTTTTGTTCGGGGACTTCAATTTTAGAACCGATACATCCAGTGTTATTAAGGTAATTGATTCTCAATCACTGAAACTAATATTTGTTTGAAAAGAGAATTTTCATCGATTTTTTAAATTTTAGAAACTGACAGAAGACACGCAAGAAAGTCAGATGTCGACTAAAGGCAGCATTTCAAAGTTGCAATTCCGAAACAAAGATGATGATCTCATTTTAACGTTAGGAAAAAAGGAATTTGCTCATTATGAGCACCAAAATCTTTTTGTCGAAAATGGAGGCCAGTGGGTAAGTACATCAAAGAATTCTCATCGAATAAAATAAAATGAAATAAATAGAATAAAATTAATTCTAGGATAAATTTCTACTTTATTTGCAGTTACGAGAGTATGACAAAGAACTTGAAGACTTCAATGGAAGACTCTTTGAATTTCCAGTCAAATTTGTACCCAGTTATCCATTTGAAGAAGACATTCAGGAGGGAACAAATTACATGCAGACAAGAGTACCAGCCTGGTGTGATCGAATTTTGTTGAGTCCTGCTGCGAAATTGCTAGTCCAAGATGTAAGAGGCGCTTTCTTTTATATCACATTTTTCTTATCTAATTCATTTTAAAAGCTACAACAAGTAATTCATATTTGAATAAAAATTGATTTTTGTGTCAGATTCAGTCAAATGCAGTTGAATATGGAATAATAGGGCCCACAACATGTATGGGTGATCACAAGGTAATGCCATAGTTTCAATGATTCAGTTGGGTAGAATGAGGCAGATATTGAACCTTTTTTTTATTTATTAATACTATACTACTGGGGACATAGACTTACACATTTCTTGATTCTTATTCTGATGATTCACTCTTTTAATGATTATGGTGCAGCCTGTTTTTCTGGAGTTTCGAATGAATATCTAAACACTAAGGTACCTATCTACAAACTTCTCTGTCTATTCATGTCTTGGTTTACCCTCGTTTTTCATGTTTCCATTTTTCCTTTTAAGCATTTTTATATGAATCATCAATATTCGCGCTTGCTCAATGTAGTGTTGTCTTTTATTCTCTTTTTTATATCAATCTGGGTTTTATACCTTTTCTTCTCTTCGCTATCGTTATCATGGAATAACTCATTTTTTTCCAATATTCTATTATCTATTTATATTTTTGGGTAACGATCTCTAACGAGTTTATCTCGACTATTAAAATTTTCAGTAAGATGTAAAAAGTATTAAGTTTTATTTGATAAATGACTAAAGTTGATAATTTAATACATATCTGAAATATTGCTTTTTCAATTTTGGAAATTTCAAACTTTAACGTTTTTTAAGAAATTGTAATACATACTCTATCAGCTCTTTCTAAAATTCTACTTGAAACTATACACACTACACTGAATTCAATAGATGAAACTTAATATATATAAAGAGGAAATTCTAATAACGAAATTGTAATTTTTTTCGTAGATAGCTTAACTTCTTTTCTTAAAACAAATGTAATTTCAAAATTTTGATCCGCATTCTAAGATATAAACACCATCTAGTTTCTCCATTATCACCAGTATCTTAATGCATTAGTATAAAAAAATCTTACTTTAATTTTGAAAAAATCTCCTGCACGAGACTGAAAGGAATCAATAACCCTTTGCAAGACGTTGCTCCTTGATAACGATAGACTAGACACTCAAGGCACCGGCAAAAATCCCACTAACTATAGTAGTTTACCAAGAAACCAAAAAAATCAAAAATGTTAATAAGAAACACGTAGTAAAAGTAAAAAATCAACCCCAAAGTATTAAGTATCAAGTATTTATTATAATCAAGTATAATCAAGTATTGAGAAAATAACTAAAGACAGAGTATAGTCCTCATGTATTAGGTACTACACTAGAAACTCCCAAGTAGAGCTCTGATTCTAAAAAGCCTCCCAGTTCTACCCTCTCTCACATCAATATTACATTTCCATCGTGAATTTTACCCTTTGCAGCCAGTCTACCTGAGGGTTTTACTCGCCTCCAATGCAGGTATGATAAACTGCTGCAACTTGCCACATTCTCCTGAGTTTTGCTTTCGAGTGCCAGACAGTTACTTGGAGTTGTTGTCCATGTTGCCTGATTACCATAGTTGTGCTAGAGCACGCGTCACCGATCGTTCATCTAATCTTTTGCACGCAGCACCTGTTAAGCATGATCCTTACACTCCAGATAGTATGGACAGTCCAAGTCCAAATGCGCTTGTAGCTATCAGCGAAACTCCCGATCTAGATTTAGAACCAGGAAGCTTAGGACACATAGAATCAAATTCAAGACTTACCAAGAGAATCGATCGAGCAGTTTCACCAGCCCTACTCAAATCAAAATTAGAATTGATCGTCAAAAGCAAACGACAAGAGTCCCAGGATTCTGATCAGGAAATTGAGATTAGAAGAAGTCCGAGTGAATATCGTCTTCATTCTTGGTCAGACATGGAAGACCGTCACTGGGACGTCAGAAAAAACAGAAGCAACAGCGATGTTTCCTGGCAAAGGTCCCATCTTTTAACCAAAGCCTGGGTTCAAGGAAAAGGTCATCATCATGGCTATCACTCTTTTGGGAACTTTATACACAAATCTACTACTGAATTCAAGCCTGGAAATTATCCTGGAGGTCGAGCTTGTGATCTGATTATCCCTAGGATTGCGATTATTAATGCTAGTAATCTGGAATCGAATGAAAGTTCCGTTCATCTTCATGATGATAGGCTGAGTTGCTACTCTGATAATCATTTGAGCACTTATTCTGAAATCAGGACTAAGACTATCAGTGGTGAGGGATCCTTCCAGGAAAAGACTGAAGATCTTTGTAATAAAATTGAAGAGGAGGGAAGCGATAAATTTAGTTTAAATACTGAAGAAAATGTTGATGAGTCTCATGTTAATAAATCTAGGGATGAGAAGATTCACGAAGAATCGAAGATTGATCAAAGTGATGATCAAAGTCTTAATACTGCTAAAGCGCTTTCTGAAGGTTTGAGAGCTTTTGAACAAAGTGAGGGATTGAAACCAAAAAAACTGGAACAGGAATGTGATAGAAATGTGATAGAGAAGAATTCAGATACGTATGCTAGTAACGAGATAGAAGTTTTAGGTTCAGATGCTAGACAAGAGATGATTGCTTCGAAAAATACGACGAGGAGTAATTCCACCCAGAGTCAAGATTCTAATGAAAATACAGGGAATGTTAAATTGAAGTTGAAAGCTTATAATAAGGTAACTGAAAGATGCAAAAGGAATATTGCTAATGAGAAAGGAAAATGCACAAAATGCTGCTGCGTTATTTCCTAATTCTTATTTTGTAGAATTATTTAATCTCAGGATTTTGAAATTTCCATCAGTCTTGGAATATTTTAAAACCCCGAGGTATATTTTTATTTATTTTTCACATTTTTAAGCTTGCCTCTTCTTCAATAGGTACTTTTTTCTGGTCTTGATAGTGATGAATGAATGATTTTAAATGTAGACTGGTTTCTTCCTGGTTAACTTCGAAAGCCTCCATATTATTGTAAAATAATTCTTATAAAGATCAGATAAATTGATTTCAGAGTTTAGGTATTATTTATTTTTGTGTGGTCGAGTAAAGCTAGCAATCAAATTAATCTTACTCGCTACATATTTAAGTAGGTCTCACGGAATTTTCCGTACGATTCTATAGTATTAATTAGTCACATGAAATGTGCCTTAAATGGTTCTCGTCGAGACCAAAACTGCCATTTTCAAAATTCGTTCTAAAAAATCTGTTGTCTTGGAATTCTAAACATTGAATTATAAAAATCATATTATGACTTTTAATAATTTAAATTAGAATAAAAATTCTATTTGAAATAAGGTAAATTGAATTTAGAATATTAATTCAATCTTTCGAATTGATTGCTTTATAAGATAAATCAAAATGATGAATCCAAAGTTCAGTTTTAATTAAATTTGGCATATAAGCATGATACTCGAATTCGAGCACAGTATACATAGTTGTTGATAGTAATATAATTATTTCACATTAAAAGTTATTACCGCTATTGAATTTACATGAAAATATTTTTTCTAATCTACATATAACCGGTGAAATGACTGTAAGTCTGAAAAAAATATTTTGTACATATTTAGAAATATGTTCAACAGTAAAGAATAGTCGAGAGAGACGGAACAACTATTTTCATTGTGTCCTATAACGATACAATATCTATAATTTTATGAACGCAGCAGGTATTGTTTCTAACTTTTTTTTTTTTATTAAAATGAGAATCAAAATGCAAACTTTACTGCTGTGTTTCGTTAACGCGAATTGTTCTAACTTCTTAATTAAAAGCGAACTGCCAAAGGTAGAATTTATTGTATATCTTCCATGAAAACGGTGATAAAATTATGAATTATTTTATAACGGAATATTGCTTTGAATTCTACGCCACAGGACGTAATTCACAATTTTGTGAAAATCATATTTGTAGGGAAAAATTAGACAACGAATAGAATGGTACTCAGTATTCATTGTATATGTAATTGCATTTATAGATTTGCCTTCAAGTATAGTTGATTGAATGTGAAGTTGATTGCCCGACAAAAATTTAAGGTGTCGATGTTTTTGAAAATATAGTTGTCATCAGTGTCATCACTATTATGTGGTTACAGTTCCCATTTTTCTATAGTTAAAAATTTTAAATTAAATTTCAATTTTTAAAGATTTATAAATTTTTAACTTATAAATACATTTTTCTTTTAAATTTGACATCCTGAATTTTCTTTAAATAGTTGAGCACTTTTTGTAGCAAATGCATGCTTTTGAATTTGTTTTTACCCTATTTTATAATCGATAACCAACTTAATAGTGGAAGAAAATCAATGATTGTGTATAAAAATATCCTCATTAGAAAGTTTTGAAGTTGTACGAAAACTTGATCGTTTTGTTCACAGCGAACAAGAAATGTAATTTATAATACATCAGTACAATTACTCAACCATCTACCTCTTAAATAATTGCGATTCTGTAGTTAAGTTTGTAAGTAAATTCATTGATTGAAAATATTTAATATGATATATTTAATTGCAAGTTTCATCACTAGAGAGTATATGTAAAGATTGTTTATTAACATATTAATTTCGATTTGTAAATACATAAACAGATAATTTTCAGATATTTTGATTTTTTATTTGCAACCTTTTGTTCTTATCAATTTCCTTTTATTTATTTTGACTTTTGCTACAGTTTTTACTTTTTTTAAGGTGTATTTTAAAACTCACTAACAGTTTGTGGTTAATCTTTGTGTACAAAATGCATTCTTAATCAAGTTTTTTTTTGTATCAGGTAATTATTTATTTTCGCTTTGTATTTTTTTTTTTTTTTCAATTTACTACATATAATCTTGTTTTTAATCCAAAACACATTATGCACGCATTTTTGCGCTTAAATTGTTAGATGTTTAGATTTAGATGTTTCAGATCGAAGAAGCAGACCAAAGAAAGTGAGCATTTTCATTCAATCAAATTTAAAGTTTCAAAATATTATTTGATGAACCAAAAGCCTAATTTTATGCCTAAGTCCTGTTAAATTGGACCAGTCATAGTTTTGATTCTTCAGTTCTGCGAAATTACACTTCATTTTAATATTATACATTTTCGAATTGTGCCTTTTTTTGGTCTCCTTTGAGAGTAATAATTGTAATGCCAATTTGAAGAAAAGATCTGATTCCTGGTACAGACATGGTGGAGAGGAATAACGTGGAGAATCAACCTCACAATTCGGATTCGATGATAACAGGAAATCTCCAAGAAGTATGCAACAACGGCACAGCAACAATAACTCGATATATTCACATAAAACATGCGGACTCATCAGTGAAAATTTTTCGAGAAACAACAGTTTGATATTTATTTGACGTTTACAATTTACAACATTCTACGAGAGTGTTAGAGTATATAAATTGTTAGTATATGTATATATATTGTAATCGCCTAGGAGATGGAAGGTGTTTAATATTCTAAGTGTCTTGGTGTTGCTAAGCTGAATTTACAAAAATGAATTTCACATTCTTTAATACTGCAATTTTTTAAATTTGATCTGCTTTAAGTTCTAATTTAAAAAAAAAATAGGACTTATAACTTCAATATTACCCAAGACGTAAATAATTTGGAAGGTTTTATCAATTTTTTGTCAAAGCTTAAACTTTTTGTTTTTTTTGTTGAAATTGGACCCTATTTTAATTAATCTTAAAGAAGAATTGTTTATCACTCTTGGAAAGATGCCGTACCATTTACGAATTTAAAATTCATACTCTACTTGCAATAAAATATTCTTATCTTATACACACAATGTAGGGATTTTTAAGAGGCCATCTTTTTTAATGATTCAAGGTATATATAAGTCTTATAGTATATGTGTACTTATCACTCAATGTCTAAATT
The DNA here is from genome assembly GCA_904066015.1 of Synergus gifuensis. Taxonomy (NCBI): domain Eukaryota; kingdom Metazoa; phylum Arthropoda; class Insecta; order Hymenoptera; family Cynipidae; genus Synergus; species Synergus gifuensis. The sequence continues at coordinate 2,008,513 of CAJFCO010000131.1, read as the reverse complement.
ACGTCTACATCATAAGAAATCATATTTGAAAAACTTTTCACAAACTAACTACGGAAAGTTTTGAAAAATCCTTCCAATATTTTTTCTCTAACTTTAAGAGAAATTTGAGATCATTCTTTCAATTCAGATCTGTTTGAATTGAGTTAAGTCATTCCTTCTATGATAGCTGTTAAAAATGAGCCAATGAACATTCTATAGTACATATTTTAGATAGGGTTAAAGTTGTTATTTAGAGGATACAGTATAGTTCAAAAAGTGGTAAGAAGGACGATTTTTATTTTTATTAAATATTCTGCATGTTTTCATCTTTCAAAAAATAAACAAAAGTAATTATATTTGGTGTTTACTGAATTTTTCTGTTTCTGATCGCTTGAACATTATAAATATATATTCAATGCTCTAAGTATTCAAATGAATTAAATTAAATTAATTAAAAATCGATTTCGTATTATGTAATATTTAAATTCACTAATCATCAGATTGTCCATAGTTGTAACTGTTAGAAAATTATGGAACCAATATACAAATCTGTTGTTACAATTTTTATGGAAACTATATCCGATTTTAATATACATCGTAATTGATAAAATGGTGTATAACGACGAAGCCAAGAATTCATGAATTTTTCCATGTTATTTTTTGATAAGTAAATGCATTTTAAACTTTTGAGCCAAATATATTTAAAAACATTACAAATTGTAGTCAATAATTGCAAAAAAATTTTTACTCAATGAAGTTCAAACAACTTTAATTTTAAAATTTTCAAGTTCTAATTTTTCCTATTTATACACGGAGAAAACACTATGGTTGGCCCAACCCTAGCTATGGTTGGG
>CAJFCO010000131.1:1983309-2007580 GCA_904066015.1 Synergus gifuensis | reverse complement strand
CAACAATATTCGAATGGCTGCATCAACCATAGCTGTTCTTTCCGTGTAGAATATGGAAACTAAATTTTTTTTGCAAAATAATAAAAATTCCAATTTTAATAATTATCAGAATATAGAACGAAATAAAATAAACGCGTTCCACATTTTATGGCAGAATTAAAATAAGTTCGAAAGGGCCAACTTTGTATTAATGTATGTACTTTTATAAATATGACTGTATTTATATTTTATACTGAAATTATTTCTCAAAATGTGAGTCAGATATATGTGACGTACTTACAAATAGTAAAAAATAAGAAAGAAATAGAACAATTTTAAACATATAAACTATTAGTTATAATAGTTATATAATTAAATTTAATTAACAGTTAGTATTTACTGTAGTAAGCATAGCGTAGAGAGGCGCTGGATGTGAAATATTCATTATAATAATCACTAAGGGTTGCTTCCATCAGTCTGGAATCATTTCTGGTTTTACATCTTTAAACTAGTCAATTTAAGGTTTACAACTTGGATTTAATTTTGGTGGGATCGATCCTTTTTGTTCAGTTCAACTCATTGTGATGTATGTAATTTATGTACGTGTTTTATGTACTAGTCAATATACAAAAAAAATAAATAAATAAAGTACTTCCTCATATTTGGTGTAGAAAGAACGAGTTTTCTTATTTTTTCTATAGGGAATTTATTTTTAAATCAAATACCATATTTACCATTTTTTTATTTTAATTATTTTAAAATTATTTTTGACATGCTTCTTTAGTTACATATTGAAGAGTTCCTTTTCATAATTTCATTTTCTGTTTGGTCCACATCTTCCAGTTCTGCAACTTCCAAAACCACCGTGTTTTGCCTTTGGAGGTTTCTTTTCAGGGTTGTCGCATCCTGTATAGGGCTTTTTACACGAGTCAGGTTGATTCTGATTCTTTCTTCCACATCCTGGAGGATGTTCTTTGTTACATTTAGAAGTCATACTTTGAAACCCAGGTGTGCTTAGAAACAAATTGATTGGTAATTTTCGAATAAGCGGTATTGAGCGGTACATATTTAATTTTAATTTGAAATTTAATTAATTATTTTCTAGTTCAGAAAATAAGCTTTTTTGAAAATAAAAAAAAAATACAAAAGCTATTTGATGACGAAAATAAAACAACAGCCGAAAAAACAAGACATTTTTTAAAACATTTGATGAGGTATACTGAATCAACTTCACTTATATTATTTCAAATTTCAAATTAAAATAGAAAAATTGTTCAATAAAGTTGAGTACAGACTGTTTCTCGTATCGGTATTTTAATACAACTTTAGACATTCTCTTGCTTTGATTCTTTGGGTTTAATATGTTCATTTATCCAATCCATATAACTGTAAACACGTGTAAAAACATCTGGCTCGCCTTTAGCACATGGTTTGCCCCAGGAAACAATGCCGATTTGAATATCGTCAGCAACCAAAGGACCACCAGAATCTCCCTAGAAAACAATAATTTTTAATAAATATTGATCAATTTAATTTCCGCGATTAATTCAATTTAAAAATTGAAGTTCAATTTTAATATTGAAATAAATGATATAAATTCGAACTTACGTGGCAAGCTCCTTCCCCTTTCTTGTTCAGCGTGCAAATATTATTATTAGTCACTCGAAAACTTGCATTTAAACATTCCTTCTGTGGAATTACATTTACGTTAATGTGCTGTAAATCGTTGGGTGGTTTTCCAGGATACTAAAATTAAAAGCAAAATACTCAATTAAATTTATTAGAAACTAATAAGCATTTTTCAACCAGTGAAATTGAAATTAATTACAAATGGAAAGTCTTACCGAAGTAGTTCCCCATCCGGATAAAACAGCATTAGTTCCAGACTTAGTAAAATCTTCCTTAGGTAGACCAACAGGTTTGATTTTATCATTAAATTCGATAGGTTTTTCCAATTCAATAAGACCGAGATCGTTTCGGATTAATATAGAACTGTATTTTGGATGGCCCATAATTTTTTTCGAGTTATAGACTACGCCACCTTTATCCAAAGTATTTGTTCCAACAACAACTTTTATATTAGTGTCATTAAAACTTGAAGGAGAAAATAAACCACTATTCAAAACATTTTAAATGCTTAAATAAAAAATTGATACAACTACGACTGAATTTAAATAAAAAAGAAAAATCTTACCCCGATAAGCAATGGGCTGCGGTTAAAATCCATTTTTCGTGAATAACCGAGCCTCCGCAAAAATGTTTATTGTTCAGTCGTAGAGAAACTTGGTATGGAAATTGTCCTTCTTTTGCAATTAATCCACCGACAATTTTTGGCTCGTTATTTACTTCCTCGGCTGGAAATTTTACATTATCCACAAATTACTTTAAAATTAATTATTGAGTTTGAGAATAAAATAATTACCTATAGCAAAAATTGTTAAACAAATATTTGGAAAATAAAAGGACAGAAGTAAAATAAACTTTTGCTTCAGCTCCATTTTCTATTTTTTCTTCTATAAATTTTGAGAAGTAAATGCAGAGAAGTGAACTATGTTCAAAGAAAATTGAAAGCGACTGATGAATCGAAAAAGATCTTGAAATATATATACCTTGATACTGATAGTGTTTGTAATTAGGCTACATTTGCATTTAAACAAGATAGACAAGGTTTAAAATGCAGTTCACGATCAATTCATCCTTATTGATAAGTAAAAGTGTTTTCCGGCCGGAAGACTGTAATTTGATAAAGAATTGAAAATTTTCCTCATAGATTGGCGGAAACGAATATCGTATCTGTATAAATTGTATTTCCTGATTTTTTAAAAAATTTTTGATTTTAAGCTTTAATCATAGAAGATATTTATTATAATAAATTTAATATAATATTTTGAACTGCAACAAATTACTGTTATAGTTCTTTCGCTTTTATGTTATATTGTTGTTTAAATGAATATAATTTTCACGTTTTAAAATAAAATTTAGGTCTGGAGTGACAGAAACGCGTGGCCGGTATTAACCTTTTTATTACTCGTCTACTTCCAATAACAAAAATATATTATCGTAAAAGAAATCGAAGCCAATTATCCTCGGTGAATATGGCTACTTGGTACAGAAAAACTAATTAAATTATTCTACAAATACAGACAAGCGAATGCCGCTTGGGACTTGACGGTGCGAAGAAGTGCATTTATCTCTGTGGACTTGAAAACTTGGAAATTCGTACCTGGTGGGCGTTTTACGACAAATCTCAGAGTCTGCTAGATCTTTTTTTTTTATTTATGAATATGGAAGTCGTAATTACTAACAATAGTGTATGCCTCTATCACCAGTAATTATGCTAGTTTAGAAAAATTAGTGGACAAAGAAAGTTTAGCTTTCGGAAACTTCATCCTGCACGAGGTGCCCGAGCAGAGGATAGTCTCTTGAGTTTTCACGCCTCGTGAAATTTCGATTCACACTTTACCTTTTAGAAAATAAAATTAGGATTTCGTGGACGACCAACAATAACAGCGGCTGTAGCAACAATAATAACAACAACAATGTCAACGATAAAACTTTAAACGAGGCTGGGCATTTGTTTTTTAGTGGTGTCGAAATTCTTTGAAAACCACGAGTACTTAACGCTCTTTTAAAAAACATGTAAAATGAAGGTACAAGGAATAAAATTAATATACCCATGTTAAAATATAGAATATTCTAATAATAGGATTTCACAGTGCAGTCATATTAAAGCGTATTAAATCAACTATCGTTGACAATAAAGAAAAATAGGATTGAATATAAACACTTCTTCCCATTTCAAAACGCAACGCTCGACGCATATACGACTGCTAAATCACACATTCCTAATTGCTCTCAAAACAAGTTCAACAATATGAACTTTCCAAATTCAATTCAACTTCTTTACAATTGCAATTTAAACCACATAATGTTCATGTTTTCTCCGGATCGCAATTGCATTTTAATTGACGCCTAATCGATCGAAGAAAATAATAAAAAGCAAACTTAAATCTTTCTACGTTATTTCATAAAGCTATTCATTGTCTATATCTATAGCTGTTTCTGGAGTCGAAGCCAGATATCTTAGCACCTACGGCAAGAAGTGAATTCCGCTCTTATTCCCTGCCTTATCCGAATTCGACAAACGAAATAATTTTTTAAATCTAAAACCGAAATAATAAAAATAGGGTTCTTTTTATCAATCGTAATGAATTTCAGATGATTTGGTTACGACTCCGATCTTAAGATAGATAATGCCGTATAACAACTACAAATACAAACTTAAACGCTGCGATGATACTCCTTAACGTAATATAATAATTTGCTTTAAAGAAACGTGCCAGTACTTCGGTTGCAGATTCACAAAAAATTAGTCCACACACCAAATCTTTGTTCTCTCGATTTAGATTCATTTTTGTCTCTTTTTTTAAAAACTTAAACACGATTACTTCGGGTGATTTGACATACGAAAACATTTGAGAAAATAAATTAACGCGTTTTTATCTACCATTCTAGGATTCTAAGTGCGAGTTGTACTGTAGAGGTTTCATTTGGACCGCTCTTTTTTTAATGCAGGTTTGATAAAAGGCTGAGTCCCTAATCGGGGAATTTTGTAAGCTAAAGCTAAACGAAAGGTGTCAAATCTTACCCGTAGCATCCCAATCGCTCAACTTATCCCAGATATCCAAGCGTTCTAGCTTAATTTACCCCGTAATTATTAGACATAGAAGCGAACGATTACAGAGACTTCCACCGCATCCGCCAAAGTGTGTCTATCTCTAGATTCTATGAAATCATTCATTCGTAGACAGCGACAGACGCTTAATCGATTTTACACGGCTCCCCTGGGACCGGCTTAGGAAAAGGACGAATTACCCAAGACTTGAATAAATTTATTCAACAGATCACCTGGGCTCGTCAAGGCATAAACCTCTAATTAGTACAGCAACTTTCAAGCGCCACTGTTTTTATATATTTTTTTTATTTAGTAGGTTTTTACGTAATCGAACAATGGCTAAAGATGCAACTCAACCGAAGGAGTGCAACTCGGGGCAGGTCGGGGCGACACGTTCAAAATTTCTTCCAAGCGGACGACTAGACGACGTGAACTTCGTATTCTGACCAGTCATCAGAATCCGAGTCTGAGATGTTGATAATGTCATCAAATTCGTCAAAGCTGTACATCCAGCGGTTTCCTCTCTCATCCAGAAAATCCCAAAGAAGTAATTGCTGTGAAAACATTAGAATATTTTTCATTATAGCCGGAAGTTTAAGTTGTCGTTTTTCGAGTAATTTAACTGGTGACATTTATTTCCACTCTCGAACTCGTTTTTGAATAGTTGCAGCGCAATTTTATTTGCCAATTAATTGAATTTAGAAATGTATATTTCTTGAAATAAATGAAAGAACTTTAATGCAATAATGAAAGCGATCTTAATATTAAATTTAAATGAAGTTCAATAAGCAACTTAATACTCAGTAAATTTCAGGGAAAGCTAAAATGAATTGAAAAATTTAATTTATTTGGACTAAAATAATTTCAATTTCTTCAATTTGCAGCGTATCATTATCTAATACGCGTAATACAGCTTTTACAAAATTAAAAAATCCAAAATTATTATAGAAATAAATTGGTCACTACTTTGATTTTGCTCAATATTTTTATTTAAAATCATTCTACTTATGTTTCAAACTTCTCTACTCTAATTTAAAATAAATACACACTTTTAGAATTTGATAACTGACAAGTCACCATATCAATTTTATAAGCATTATTTCAATAGCTCACGTCTCACAGTAAAACAGAAACCATAAATTTCTTTTTATACTTTTCAAACAGTCTGATGAATAGCAGAGTTTGAAAACCTAATAATTATCTAAATGAATATTTTTAGTTCTTAAAAATATATTCTCAGTAAAATAAAACATTTAATTTAAATACCAGTCTAAGAAAATCACTTGTGCGTAAAGAAACACTAGATCAAAAGATCTATTAAAACAATTCTATCTGCCAGAAAATACGGAAAAGAGATAAAAAGCACCAAAGCAAACACACAACTGTAGCATAAGAATAATATACAAAGTTAATAAATACGGTGCACAGCAAATAGAAAATGTTGAAAAGTAAAAAGCAGCAGTAACCTGGTATTCGTCGACTTACATGAAAAATATCAATGTCCGAATCGGCATTCCGACGTTGTCGTACCGGTGGACCCACGTCGGTTTTAGTTCCATCGGGCAGTGCGTGTAGATAAAAGCACTTGTTTCCGAAGGGACATTTACCCCGGCCTTTTTTGAAATACTTACAATCTTTGGTACTGCAATAGATAAAAATAAAAACAAATTAAGTACATAAACTTTTAGATCTTTTAATCCTTCTTAATAACGTAAAGAGAGTATCTCTTACCTTAAGGCGTCTTTATAATCTGTTATTAATTTATCCTTTTCTTCTTTCGTATCAACCCAATACATACTCGGACAAACAAAATCGGAGGGGATTCGGCACTCAGGACAGGCTCTGATGATTTTGTTCTCGAACTGCTTCGCTTGTCTCCATTTTCTGATACAAGTCAAGCAAAAGCAGTGATTACAATTTGGCAGTATACCGAACCTCTGCTCGCGTGACGCTTTCTCCATAATTGTCTCGAAACAAACTCCACATGATTTATCTCGACTACGTGCAATTGCGAACGATATCTCCATATCCACCTCGTGTTGTTTAACGCAAGCCTGTAAAAAAACAAGTACATGTAACATTTTAATTGACTCGGTGAAAATGAGTAGTCAGACTGAGGAAATTATAAAATGCTTACATTTGTGTGCTTTTTTCGACTCTCTTCGTTCATCGGATGAAGTGCGGCACATCCACATAGCTCGCAAATATCTCCATGTAGATATGTACAGTTGAGTTTTTTGCAAATGCCACTAGCTTCCGCGTAAGGACAAAGAGGATCTGATGCAGAAATCGAAGTTTGACCAGACGATGCGTTGACTACTTGCGCGTAAGAAACCGCGGACGTTACGTTTCCACCTAAAGATACTCCTGATCCTTCAGCACAATACGAAGCTGCAGCGGTTGATGGGATAGATGATGGTATGAATTCTGGAGCATTCGCCCAATCATCGCTTGTGACTACAGCATCGCTACTAGGAACAAAGAATTGAAAAATCAATTGTTAAACATTATACTATATTCTACAATGTTTTGGAAAGTTTTCTAAGAATTTTTCACCGATTAATTAATTCTATCATACATTGACATAAAACTCAGCTCTGATGTTTGTTTTTAAAATATTTAGGGATAGAACTTACATTCTTTCTGAATCTGATGTGGAGGAGCTGTTAGAGGTGCGAGGTTCAGGGTTTGCAGTCTCTATGGTAGTGGAATGGTTGATAGAATTATGACTGAAGCGACATCGATTCCCGAATTTGCACGACCCCATAATGTAGAAGCGACAGATAGACGTCGATTTAAGGTAAACAACTTCTGGGTTTAAGTCAGGGTGGCTTAAGTTTAGGTTGTTTTGACTTCCTTGCACGTGTCGATATCTGCAGTTGTTTCCCTCACGACACGTTCCATTTTTGAAGTACCTGAAATTAATTAAAGAAGTCTATATTAGTCATCTCTCATCTGTTATTTACAAAAACTATTCATAAAAATAAAATTAATAGACAGTAACAATTCTTATAAAAGAAAATACAATAAAAAAAACACAAATTATCTTGAAGAAATGTAATCCTACAAGGGAGATCCAAATATATTTACTAGCTTCTTTGAAACACGAAGACTCATATTCCCCATGTTAAAAAGATTAACTGCCGTTCTTACTCGCGGTCATTGACTTTACAAAAATCAAAATATCAAATTAAGATGAACAAAAGAACCCAATGTTTACATTGAGTATTGTTGTTGACACTCGGAATAACTTCCCTGCCACAACATCGCCGTAATTATCGTTCACTAGAAAAACTTGACTCAGGAAGTAAATCACTGACAACTTGCGAGGAAGACGAAAAAAGTCAAGGGACAAAATGGAGACGATGCGGGTAGCTTCAGGTCTGAAATCAAAGCCAATTCTTACCGGCAAATCATGTTCTGAGGGTTCTGTGTCCAATTTTCGGCCATTTTATCAAATTTCCGTCGTAACAATAATCAACGACGCGCCCTTGAAGAGCTGCTTATCCCTTAACAACGAATCGTATGCAGACGCTTTTCACAGTAGCACTTCTTCCAGGGACCAAGGACACCGACCAACCCTCGAAGATGACGATTCGAAGCAGAATTCACACGGACAATTCTTGTTTTTTGTCCTGCCCCGAGTTTACGTCCTTCGAACTCCGAATTCAGCTTAAAAACGCACCCTCGCTCGTTCATCCAATTTTCGGTTAACCCAGGAGTTTCTGTTCTTCGAGACAGGCTTCCAGTGCTTCAACAACACACGCTAAATATGCTGCTATAATCTTGCGTGATCTTACGGACGATTTCCAAACCGATGACGATGCCAGACGGAGACGATGTATTATACATCATAATATATACATATACATACATAACATCTAACCTTAAAATTGTTGACTCACTATATTTTCAAACAAAATGATTGATAAAGCCGTCCGAATGTCTACGAAAAGTAAATAACAATAATTTAGATATCTGATGGGAGGTTTAAGCGTTCACATCAGGTTCAGATTACAAATTAAAAAAATTTATTGCTTCCTTCGAACAAACAGAATAGAACTTTTATTTAAACTTTAAGGGCGAGCTGCCCTCTGATTAATACGTCAAATTCCGCACAGTGATCAGTGATGATGACTAGGATGATAAATGAGCATTGAGCACCCATATAATCCTGTATGTATACCGTATACAATGACATACGGATATTACGGCCATTACGCACAAAATACAGATGTGTCCGTATAAATACGGATGTTTGGACACTCTAAATCTATTATAATAATTAGTATTAAAGCATATCATATAAAACCCAAAATTGATTAAACTAATATATTTGATTAAACAACGCTTTATTTAAACATTTACAATTCAAATTTACCGCGTTTTAATTTTAATCAGCGCCATCTGAAGGAAGTTTGATGAACTTGTAATGAACATAACCAATAAACAAGCAGAAGCTTTTTTGGGATTTCTGACATTTCTGTCTTCTGAAAGAATGAAAATTTTTGACGTATTAATTTTTCTCGTGGATTACAAAGCTCAAATATGATGAAGTTGTCGATGGATATAAAATTAAATTACTACCTGTAGTCTTGTCACAAAGGTAAATCTAAATTAAATTTCTAAGTACATATAAAGAGTTCAAGTAGTTTTCTTCTTCCAGAAAGTTATGTGTTAACTTTTTTCTTTGTATTTATTCTTGTGTGCTTTATCTTAATTATTTTTGTCCTTATACATATTTTAATGAACTAATTGTGTCTTGGAAATGACACCCTGTAAATTTAGTTTTTATCAGGAATTATAGTGGAAATATAAGTTTGTTGTTTTTGTATGGTATATATGTCACTTTTGTCCAATGAACAACATTTACTTTTCTTATTTATTATTTTATTTTATTCAAAACTCAATCAATTCTCTTAAAATAAATATTTACAGCCTTATATTTATAGTTTAAAATTTGAACGATTATTAAATATTTCAAATTGATAGTCTTGATAGTTCTACTTTTACATTAAATACCCAACAATAATGAATGGTGTATTGTAATAAAGTAATCATTTAATAAGAACATAAAAATTGTATTTTGCAGAATTCTTTAATGTTGCCATGGATACGGGAGCACATTGTGGACGCCTGGCATAGCAGAAAGAGTTCAAGGGCCCAAAGGAGGTCCTTGATTCTTTCTTCCGTCAGATCAGGGGTTCCTGAAAATCATAACAGCGTCATGCACATGCCATCGTCTTCTGCATCCGATATATTTACCGTTAATATTATTAGGTCAATATGTTTTAAATGTTCAAATAAATAAATAAAAATAGAGGTCATAAATCTGAAGAAAGGCTGCAGAAAAATTTCATTATATTGAATAATTCTCTTTCTAATTTATCATCTAGTTTGGAAGGATCTGTCCTGGAAGTGACCGTAAAACCAGATTATACAATCGAAAAAGTCAAATCCATAGCAATTAAACACTTTTACGACCAAGATGAATCCAAACCTGCTTCCAGCTTTCGACTTGTACACGCCAATAATTTAAAAGTACTTGCTGATGATAAAAAATTGACTGAAGAAGACTGCAATAGTTCTGGTAAGTTTTGAAACTAATTTTCTTTGTGAAGAAAATTTATGACTAATAAATAGCTGTTTGAAAATAAACATTTTAAACGAATAACTGAATGATTGATTTAGATGAACTACTATTGGCGGAAATCAGATCGTTTGAAGGAAAGGAAAATTTATCGGATGAATTATTAAAAGGACCGACTGAAGCGGAAATATTGCGCGCAACTGCTGATCTGCCTATAAAGAATCCCCCGCGACCCATGCCACATACAGATTGTCCTGTCGATGTAAATATTCTTCAACTGTTTTCGCTTACATTTTTCTCTATTTAGTTTATTTTTTTTTTAATAGAAACGTTATTGTGTGGCAATTATATATTTTTGCATTTTCCTTTGTAGAAAAATTCAGAATTAATATTTCCTTAGATATAATCTCTTAATTTATAATCCAGTTTCAGCAAGAAATCCACAAAATATTGACAACCCTCGTGCAAGCTTCTGCCAAAATTCTTATGTACAGTCCAGATGCAGACAAATTTTATAAAAATATTAGAGAGAGACTAGAAGCCCGATATAAACTACCGAATGACCCCAAGGCTGTAAAATATCTTATGGACATGGGCTTTACAGAAAATAAAGTCATCAAGGCTCTACGCTTAAGAAAGTCAGTATTTCAATCATTGTTCTTTAATTTCAAAGGCTGGACTTCAAACTTCGTTCAACGCATCATACTTTATGTAATTAAAAGTGTGCATTCGGAAATTTCTTATTTTTTTATTCTATGGAAAAGTAGAACATTTTGTAAGGTCTCTTAATCTTCAAATTCAGAAGGATGCCAATTTTAAAATTGTATAATTCCATTTACTAATTTTAAAATCAATTTCTTTCTTTATTCAATATTTTGAAATCTTGAATACTTTTAATTTTAGAATGAACACAGCCGATGCTCTGGAATGGTTAATAGAACACCAAGATGATTCTGATGAGGAAGATTTACAACTTCCAGTTCTTGATTTAGATGCAATGGTAGCAGGGCCAAGTACATCGGGTATCTTTTTTTTAAACTCTCTTTCTAAAAATATCATTTAGAGACATTCATATGACTTGGTTTATTTATTTTTTATTATATTCCAGGCAATAGTGATGTTCAAGCAGAGCCAAATCTTTTAAACATTGTAGCTCTCACTTTGGAGAGTTTCCGACAATACAAAAAATTGGAATTTAAACCTAGCCCTAGAATAATGCAGTCTCTTCAAGAAATGGGTTTCGATGAGAAAAAAATCGTTGAGGCACTGAAAGTCACTGGAAACAATCCAGCTAATGCTGTAAATCATAATTTTAATTTCTTCTGAAAATTTTACTGCTAAATTTTAAAACAATCTAATAGGAAATTAAAAAAAATTAATTAATTATTACTATTTTTAAAGTGTCAGTGGTTGCTCGGAGATAGAAGACGAAGTTTACACGATTTGGACGAAGGCCTTAAACCCGAAGAGCCAATCTATAAAGCAATTATGAGTAATCCTCACATACAGCTTAGCCTCACCAATCCCAAATTCTTACACGGTATAATGATTAAAAATAAATAAATTTACTTCTCGAACTTTTGCCAATCTGAATAATCTAACATATTTTACAGCTTATTTATCGATCCTCGAAACACCATCGTCGACAAATTTATGGATTAACGATCCCGAAGTGTCGCCCGTACTTAGTCAAATATTTAAGACATATCATGCCGAAAAACATGCCATCGACATGAGTCGATACAACAGCTAACGTATCGAGAAGTTACGTTCCAGAGTTAATAGATTGTCAATATTTTCGTATAAATTTACATAAAATTCTTTTTAAATTCCTGCTAAAGTAACATATGCTGATGTTCATCAGATTTGGATGATTCTTAATTAATATTCAAATAGATTTCGTGAAAAACTATTACCTTTTTAGTTGAACTTTTCTTTTTGGGTGTCAAATATGAAAAATGATTAATTGTAACGTCAAAAATCCTTATCTGAGTCATTTGAATGTGGTTTCAATACAAAAATGGTCGATATTTATTATAGATTATAGAAATCCTTAAAGTCAAGACGATCCTCGAAGTCCCCTTGAAAGAAAGTATTCATAGAATATTTGCAGATTTAAATTTATTTACGTGAAATTATTCCTTGACAAAAGAATTTTTTTTTCGAGAATCGACTCGACTTTTGTGTTCGTGCTCGGTTAGAAAGTCATTGAATATTTATTAACCGAGTGATAAAGTAGACTATCATGTTGAAAGTTGACACTAGTCAGATGAAAATAATTACGCGATTGTTAAAAATGTCCGCTATTGTGAATCATTCGTTTCAAAAACATTCGTCAATAACACTGCTTCTCGTGAGTCGCGATTTTTTTTGTGATACTATTGAATTATTAAATTATTATCCTATGTTTTTCACTACCTTAAAACTGTAGAATTACTCTTTTTCTACTTGTAAATTTACCGATTATTTATTACGTACAACGCATATTTTACGATATGATTTCATATCAGTATGAAGTTTTATAAATTTGATGACTAACAGATATTCTGCAAACGCGACACGAAATTTTTCGTATGAGCTTTGAGATTCGGGAGCAAAGAATAATGTAGATATATACATATTTGAATGTTTAGAAATGTGTACCAAGTTGATTCGAATAATTTTATTTAATTGTCTAAATTACTTTAATTCGATATCTGATTTGAATTTTTCTTTTTTCATTTAACTAAATGATATTTCTAGTCTATTTTTAAATTATTGAAGTATGAACAAAATACAGTACTTTTTTTATAAATTGATAAACACGAAGTTTTATTTTTACTCGTGAAAACTTCAGAACTACGTTATTAAATACAAATAAATGTTTACTTAGATGAAATTTTCGAATTCCAGTTTACAAATAGTAAGGATTGATTATATGTCCAAAGAGTTATCTATTTATATTAAATATGTATATTTCTTTCTTCCAATAAACAATAATTTTTTTTAAGACACGTAGTTATAAGTTGAAAGAGAACTGATAAAAGAAAAATTTTCAGCAAACAATTTTTTAAAGGTAGTTGAAATATTTAAAATGCGAAAAAGTAATTAAAATGCCGATTTTTTGTAGTCTCTATGCATTTCGTATTTAAATTAAAAGCTTCGAGTTACGCATTATTAGTTTTTTGGACATTGTTGATACCTATATTTACTCATTTGTTGCAAGAAACGCCAATGCTATGTAATTGAATCTAAAGTAGAAAAAAAATATATTTTTAGAGTTGAAATAGAGCCTTATTTTTCTCATTATCCTACTATTTTATATTTGCTTTTTTCTTGATATTTCTATCAATTAAAATTAATTGAATTATTTTGAATTTGGCGCTCAGTGTATGATCAAAATGAGTTTCCGGTTTCATCATCCAAGTTTTTGGAGAAATTAAAATAGAATCTTTTATAAATTTTATATTAAATTTAAACCAAAAATTATTAATTTATGAGTCTGTTTATTAATTATATATTTGCCATCATTAATAATCTATTATTTTATATAAAAAGATAAATGAGTTGATCCATTGACTGTATGTATGTATGACATACGCAGTCGCAGTCATACACACATACACATATCAAACCGAACGGAAGGAAAAATTTTGCTCTATTGATATTTATATATTGACACCTTTTTTCTTTCTTTAAAAAAATATTTGCTAAATTAATTCATTCTTTCAGAAATGGTATTTTATTTTGAGAGTGACGGTAAGCATATTTTATTTTAATCGGTTGTCCTATTCATTTTGAAAATACATTTTTTTTAGTTCAATTACACGAAAAACATTGTTAGCTTGGTTAGAATTATTCAATCAATTTTCTTTTAAATTTCAGTGGTTCAACCACCTGTAACTTTATTTATGGGAGTTGACAAGTATGAAAGTGAGTATTTTTATTATTCTTTTATGCTTAAAATAATTTCTGTGTTTTGTAAACTATACACAAAAAGGTTTGAGAAGTTTTAGCGTTTTAGATATAGTCATGTTTTGAAGGTTTAGAATTAAACATAACCTTCCCTTTTCTTCAAATTGAATATATAAGATTTAAAGGATTTAAACAACAAAATGATCATAATTGTTAACATTTTGCTAGAAGTGGTTCAACTTTACTCGAAACATTTTTATTCTAGACGAAGATCTCATAAAATGGGGTTGGCCTGAAGATGTTTGGTTCCATGTGGATAAATTCTCATCAGCTCACGTTTATTTGAGACTTCGATATGTAAGTTCTGCTTTTGAAAATTATGCAATAATATATAATATATAATTATTAATAATTGCAAGTTTCACTTTTAATTTATTTATAGTAAACTAATTTGTTAGTTTTTTTATTCTTTGCTGAAAAATTTTTCGTTTGGTCATTTCAAATTTAATAAAACTTTTTAAAATCTACAATAGCATTTTCAAGTAAGGAATATTTTATATAATATCATATTCCACATAAATTACAGGGACAGACGATTGACGATATTCCCACCGCAGTTTTGGAAGATGCCGCACAATTAGTTAAAGCAAACAGTATCGATGGTAACAAAATGAACGACATTGATGTCGTATACACGATGTGGTCCAATCTTAAAAAAACTCAGGGTATGGAAGTTGGTCAAGTAGGATTTCACAAGGAGAAGGAAGTGCGAAAAATACACGTTCCAAAACGTTTAAACGCAATAGTAAATCGCCTTATTAAAACTAAGAGATCGGAGGAACCAAATTTTAGAGCAGAAAGAGAACAAAGAGACAGAAAGGAACGAGAGGACAAGAAAAAGATTTTAAGAGAACAGAAGGAGAAGGAAAAGGCGGAGGAAAAACGTCGCCAAGAAGAAGCAGAAATGAGGTGAGCCTTAGTTTCAAGGTTTATTATAAATTGTGTATAATAAATTTTGAAATTCAAAAATAAGTAGTAATAACTATCTTTTTTCCTCAGGAGTTACAATTCGCTATTTAACAGTGCAAAAATGACCACGAATACGGAAAATTCGGGTTACGACTCTGACGATTTTATGTGATGAAGCCTTTCCTTAACTTTTAGAATGAGTGAACTACTCTCCTGGATTTCAAATAAATGTTGCAGAATAACTCGTGGAAAGGGGATTATTAATACATAAACGTTTGCGAGAGATTATTTTATGTATGTAAATACTTAGAAGATTTTCCCCGAACTCTGTGGTGTTGAAAATTCTGGCACGATTCTGGATAGTAATATCCATCTTGTCACGTGTCTCAAATCAGTAATTATTAAGTACTTAATTTATTCTCTTTACTTACTCTGAAAACTGTTCTTTTATAATAATGCATTTCAGAAACAATATTTCAGAATTTCGATTCATCTTATAGAGGAAAAGAGAAATGTAAATGTTAATTTAAAGAAGGAAATTATCTTGGGCAATTATGTTTGATACTTAAAAAAATATATGTGTCCTGAGGAAGAAGTTTAGCAAGTTTTCAATTTGAACCTTGATTTAAAAAAATAGTTATTCGACTAAAGTATGGATCAACGTGTTGAGGATTAATGAAGTCTTGAAATGATTTTTAAAAGAATGTTAGGTATGGTAGAAAGTATATTTTCATAATTAGCTTTATTAAAATTCGTCAACATAAATTAATATTTACAGCTTTCAAAGCATCAACAATCCAAGTTGGATAATCTTTTGTTGGATACAGATTAGACATAAAATCTTTTACAAATTCAGGAAATTTTTGAGTTTCAATACTCTCTCTTATATCCTGCATCAGTCTCATTTGGAAAGCAATGTTGTGAACTGTCAGTAAATGGCAGGCGACTGTTTCCACAGTGACGATTTGATGAAGATAGGCTCTGGTGTATTCTTTGCAAGTACTACACTTGCAAGATTCGTCAATCGGCCTTTTATCGTAAGTGTACTGGTCTTGTCTCAGATTTAATTGTCCAGTTCGTACGAGAGCGCAACCGAATCGCTGAAAAGTAATCTTTTATGTAGTTTTTTGTGATGGAAAACATTTAAATAAGATTTTGTGTATAGATTTTTTAAATATTACTAACTGCAGTTCTCGTTGGGAATACACAATCGAACATATCGACACCTAGAGCACAGCAAACAACTAAATCAACAGCGAATCCAACGCCCATTAAGTACCTTGGTTTATTTTTTGGAAGAATATCAGTTGTGAGATGAACCATTTTCCAAAATTCATCTTTACTTTCCCCGCCACTGTAAACAAGTATTATTAATTTTACAGAAAATAATTTTGTTTTCTGATTGAAAAAAAAGAACTAAAATATATTAAAGCGAACCTAAGTCCTCCAATCGCATAGCCATTTACTTTTCGCTGTATCAATTGATGTGCACATTCCGTTCTTAACCTTGGATCCAAGCCTCCTTGGACAATAGGAAAAATACTTTGTTCGTGTGGTCTTTTATGAGCCGATAAACATCTGTCGAGCCATCTCGGTGTTCTATAAATGAACCAGATATGTAGAAACTTTCTTGGTTACATCTTAAAATATTTGTTTTCAATTGAATATTTAATTCATTTGAATCAAATTTCTACTGATTAGGAAAAATTTACCTATTCATCGCTTCTTCTACTCTTGGTCCAGTTGTAAGAGTGCTAACTACATCATCAAGTTGCATAATAATATCAGCTCCAATTGCATTTTGAATTTCAATCGAATGTTCAGGTGTTAACATACATTCGCTTCCTTTTGAAATGTTAAATAAATCCGAAATTAGCAAAAAACAAGTCAATAAAATTAGATTAAATAGTGAAAAAAAGTTAGTTTTTATATACCATTGTAAGGAGATTTAAAATTGACTCCCTTTTCTGTAATTTTAGCTAATTGAAGCAACGATACCATTTGAAAACCACCAGAATCAGTTAACAAGGCTCTATTCCATCCCATAAATCTGTGCAAGCCTCCTGCTTTTTTTAAAATTTCTGGACCCTAAAATAATTAATTAATACAATTTCCTTTGTTTTTCAATTACATAACAAAATCATTTTAAAAAAATCTTACTGGTCGCGTTCCAAGGTGATATGTGTTACTAAGAATGATTTGGCAATTTAATTGCTCTAATTGCTGAGGTAATAGACCTTTCAAAGTTCCCTGTTAAAATATTATTATTAACATTATGAAGAATTATATATTTTACATAAAGTATATTTACATAAAATCAAATATAGCCAACCTGAGTTCCAACCGGCATGAAAACTGGTGTGTCTACACGATTGTGTATTAAGGTCATTATCGCTCTTCGTGCTTTAGAAGTTTTGCATTCTGCAATTACTTCAAAAATTAAAGGAGAAGGCATTTGAGCCATTATTTTCCTCGTATTAATTTATATTGATACGATTTCTTATAATAATTATGTGTAGCTCCAACACCTAAACAATTGAAATTGGAATTATGGAAGCTCTCTCGCGTAAATTCTACGAGTAATCTTAGCACATTTAAAAAATTAATTATTTCCTAATTTTCTAATAAAGTCTTAATTATTTTTAGACAAATTTAACAATCATTCAATAAATCTCTCAATCTCTCGATCAAATGACTGTCAACAACAATATACGTAATCTTAATTTATGTATTCGGAATTTAGATCAATATACATATGTAATTATATATGAAAAACATTACTATAAATTAAGATACTACAAATTATTTCAAGAAATAATTAAATACCTAATATAATTTATAATTACTTTAATATATTTACATTAACACATAAATCGCAAGAAAACAAATTTTTACACACTTTACGAGGTTAGGTATAACTTAACACATTGTTGCTGTCATCAGCTGATAACTTGACTGACTGACTGTTGACTGACTGAACTTGACACTTTGACAAGCTTTGATGATTTTTGATGATTCTGTTTTTGTTTACATTTGCAATTACATTACGATATCACACTTGGCTAACAATTAGAAACAACACTTTGGATTGGTCACTTTCCTCTGAAACTCAAATCATATTGATTACTTTTGAAAGAATAATCCAATCGCCAGAGTTTTTATATTTCCTAACCTATAAAAATTGTTCGAAGTCGAGAGCGTCGAGATCGAGAGTGATCGAGAGTCGAACGACTCAACGACACTTGGCCGTCTGCTGGAAATATCCCAAAGTGTCACGACACGACAGCGGACGCATGAAGCATTTTTCACGTTACTTCCGTGTTAAAAACAGCAGAAAATGATCTTTCGATACATTTTCCAAACTATGTATTAACTCTTTTACCAAAAAAAATGTGCAAGTGAAATAGGGGAAGGGAAACTGTACAAAGAGTGGTTCAATTGTTTTCATTTTTGTGATCGTGCCGTGGAGGTATATTGATGATTCTTGTAAACAAAATACAATATAGTTGTGACAAGAAAATATAGAAAATATCTTCACATCTTCATGTCACTGTGCACGCGAGATCGGTGATATTTCAATATGGCATCGTTAGAAAACGAATCTTTTCATGAAATCAAATCGCATTTCGTTCACTCGAACGAGAATTTGGAATGGGTTCCTCTTTCTTTGACTCTGGTTGAATATCCTCAGGGTGAGTTTTATCAAAAAAAGTTTACATGTCCTTCTTCAGAATAGTTTTTTTTTTAATTACATATTAGGGGCCATCCATAAACCACGTGGACAGTTTTTCACCAATTTTTGACCCCCCCCCTCCCCCTCCCCCCATAGTGGACAGCATTCCATTTATAATTTTTTAAATACACATGGATCGTGGAATTTTGTCATACCCGCCCTCCCCCATAACCTGTCCACGTGGTTTATGGATGGCCCCTTAGTGGTTCAGTTTATATGGTTTGGAAAATTTAGTTTAATTATATGTAGCCTTTTTTCTGATTATTTAATAGAAAATTTTAATTAATACTATGTTTTTTCTTGTTTGCATTATAGAATATATGTTATTAAACACAAAACTATTTTTTAAATATCCCGTCATAAATATACCATTTAATTTTTAAATTTCAGGTGATGCGTTCGGTAAACTTTTAGCCCTTATTAGTTTATTGCCATTTGTTGTCGTAACTGGTTTTGTTACGTTGATTATCTTTAGGCGAGACATTCATACAGTGAGCATTTGCAAAAGAAATAATAATGAATTATAAATTATAGTGTTGATAATTATAAAGAGAAAATCATAATATCTTTTTTTACAGATCGTATTTTTTATTGGAATGATCCTAAACGAAGCTGTGAATTTTTTGTTAAAACATACAATTTGTGAAGCAAGACCTATGAGACGCGATGTTCTCTACTCTGAATATGGTATGCCATCATCGCATTCACAATTTATGTGGTTTTTCACAGCATATATGGTACTTTTCGTATGCATAAGGTAAATTGTATTTCTGCAATGACTACATATTATAATAATATTCAGCCAATAAAAAAATAGATGATCACAAAGCAATCCTGATTAATCTAAAGAGCGCAAGTCGTTAAGTCGCTTTTGAAAATGTTATTGTTATGTTTACAGATTGCACCATAATAATAATAGTTCTATTTCGGAAAGATTTTGGCGATTATTGACAATAGTGCTTTGCATTACCGTATCAGTACTAGTAGCTTACAGTAGAATTTATCTACAATATCATTCAAGTGCTCAAGTGCTGTGTGGTATAATTCTTGGTAGTACATTGGGAATCGTTTGGTTCACAATCACACATTTAATATTGACTCCTTTTTTTCCTGTGATTGTTTCATGGTAAGCTTCATTGTCTAATATTTTTTATGTTTATTTTTTTGTTATCGACAATTTACTCAAATAGAGTTGTATTAATAATATTCCTTTTGTCCTAGCAATAACTAAAATATTAATAAAACCTTTTAAATTATAGGAAAACGTCCGAGTATCTGCTTTTGCGAGATACGACTCTCATTCCAAATGTTTTGTGGTTCGAATACACAAATATTCGCACAGAAACAAGAGCTCGATCTCGAAAGCTCGTTTCAATGAAATCTCAATGACGCCTGATGGTGAGCCAATGGGCCGAAAGCAAGTAAAAGAGAATTAATATCTTGTTAATTGTTTATGAAAAATTACACTAGGATATTAAGTGTACATCGGAAAGCTTAGGTAAGAATGAAAAATATTCTAAAGAAACTCGAGTTTAATTTCTAAGTCTTTAAATTTGAATTATTTCCACATATCTTTCGATTTATACAATCAACGATTGTTAATTCTTTAGTCATTTTTAAAGTTTGTATATAAAAATTCTTATCCTTGCAGATAAAGCTGCATTTTCAACTCGAAGGCAATAATACGAAAAGCATTTGTCGTAAGTCAATGTGAATACCAAACAGACTAAACTGTCGAGCTGAACTTAAGTTAATCTCTGAGAGTATCTGATCTTTATTTTTATTTTTTTTTATTCCTTACAAATGCGTAGTAAAATTGTTAATTACGTATTTCCAATTAATAATTTATTTAATTAAGTCCTTCAAGATATATTTTCTAATTGATAAAGATTTGTAGATTTTTACACGTTCAGTTGGATTTTTTACAAAACAATAATTCTCAAAATTATTGAGTATTGGTATTATTCACATAAGGATAAATGAAAATAATAATAGAAGCGTCGACACACATGTAACATATCACTTTCCTAATATTCTGAACGAATCAAAGAATCGAGTAGAGGTTCAGGTCCGATTGATTGTCGAATGACTGGAAAATGAGTCAGTATTGTGTATAAATCAAAACTCAAGCGAGTGTAAAGCTCAAAATGTTCTGAATTACATATAGAATCAAAACAGAGATGACCAAATGTGCTATTTTGTTTTTAAAACTACAAAATAGATTTTCAAAAAATGGTCAGCTCTATATCCGCTTCTTAAAAGTAGTCACTGCCAAACTGCTGAATTCACCCAATACATAATATTACTCTTCATATTATCCTTTTGTAGATTTTTACAATTTTGTAAATAGGTTTGTCTGGTAGATATTTTTATCAACATTTTCAAAACTTATACATTTGAAAGCTTATTGAAATGCGGAGCAATATGCAAAATTGTATTTCTTTCATAAGTTTTCTGTATGATTTTTAATACCTTTATTATGAGTTTTTTAATTATTTTATAAAACCACGAAAATGAGAACATTGACTTGGATTGTAAATAATTTTCACAAAATGTCTGAGAACGCAACTAATCGACGTAAAAGCGCACAGTTCCATAAACTTAAGTGCTTTGTTATCGATTAAAAGAATTTATCAAAGTGGAAAATTTTCTTATGTATGAGAGTGACAGGGATAAAAATATTCGAAGTTTGAGTGAAAATGATATTGAACTATTCTACTTTTTTGTATTTGAGATCAAATAAAAGTACCTCCCGAAAAAAATT
This sequence comes from Synergus gifuensis, assembly GCA_904066015.1. Taxonomy (NCBI): domain Eukaryota; kingdom Metazoa; phylum Arthropoda; class Insecta; order Hymenoptera; family Cynipidae; genus Synergus; species Synergus gifuensis. The sequence continues at coordinate 1,985,976 of CAJFCO010000131.1, read as the reverse complement.
AATTTCATATATTTCGTTAATTATTCATTTATAAGTTTTTATTATAAATTATATCAAATTATATTATATTATGCATACAAATAACTAAGACAAAATAAAAATAGAAAGACAGATTTATTTTTAAACATTCAAAATAACAGGATAACGAATTTACAGAGAACTTGTATTTATATATCCAATTTTCATTTTACAAACTTTATATTTTAATAATTTATTCATTTTCATTCGTACAGAATTTACCATTGTAAAATAAAATTGTTTATCGTTATCTCGGAAGCAGCGACATTTTTAAGAACTATTATTGATTTGTTTAACACAGAGGTCAATTCTAACTAAATCTTCGTTATCAACATCTTTCGTATTAAAATAGAGTTTTTTACGCTTGATGACTATCTCGCGAGTGTCATAAACGTCTTTTTCAAATGGTAACATACCTTTCATACTTTTACAACTACCGGAGATTTTTATCGAGACCCCGTACTTTGGCAAAGGAGATTTTACTGATATTTTTTTTGTGTAACCAAGTTTAATAACAGAAACTTTCAGTTTTCCTTTGAAGATACTAATCCTGGCGTAAAATAGCTGATCGTAGTAAGAGAGACAAATCTGTAAAAATATTGTACAATTAATTATAGATGACTTTTTGTAAGTTTGAAATCTAAAAATTCAAATATGTATTTTAAATCAGAATGCTTTGAAAAGAATGCTGTCTAAACTGTTTACTACTAAAATTTATGTGATTAGCAAAAAGTAATTCTATATTCTGTTATCGTTCAGAACTTTATTTTTAATCAAGATTTTTTGAATTTATTTTCTAGAGGTTTATCAATTTTACCGAGTATTGGGCATCCAATGTTTCTGCTTTTATACGAAAGTCACAAATCTCTACACTAACAACAAAATCCTGAAGAACTTTCAGCTGATGTACAGTTGTCATATGAGATTCAATTTCACCAACTGATCCACGCCAACGACAATTTCCCAGTTCATGAGGGCACGTTATTAGCGAAAAATTGCAAATTTCTTCATGCTTGAATCTATTTTCTGCGTTTAAATGAACGTCACAGCCAAATCTGTTAATAATTAAAAATCAGAATGAATTATTTTAAAATTTTGAGGAATTCCCAAAACAATTTGTAAAGTTATCTAATAAATTATAATTGTACCTAATATTTCAGAAAATTCGCAAGAGATGAGGAAATCTATTAAATTAATGAATTTAAAAAATTCTTACCTCCAGTTTTTACATGGAAAGATTAATTTGTCCAGAAGCCTTTCAATTGCTCGATTTCTTTGCATGGGTAATGATGTTCTACAGAATGCACAAGAAATAAGTCGAGAAGCACAAGTACCACAAATTAAATTCGAGCAAATGGAGCAGGATTGGATTACACAACCCTGAAGAGGTTCTAAACAGATTCCACATTCTGTTAAATTAGGTAAAACTATACAATTAAAGCATTCACATATCTTTGATTTAGAATCCTTATTCTCAATCAAATTTGTACCTGCAAATTAAATTAATTCAGTATAATTTAAAAAATCAAAAGGTCAAATTTCAGAGAATAGTTTCTGATTTTATGAAAACTATATATTTTACTATAAAATATTTGAAAGTTAAGTAATTACATATAAATAATATAGGTACTCTTAAATTTTTAAGAGTAATTTATTTAAATATTTACCATCATGGGCTAGAGGACATTCGTCTTTAGACATTTCCAGTAGTTCTTCTGCTTGCTCAATTCTATGTCTAATATCACATAAACTCACAAATGATGAATTTGAGTCTTTACTTCTATAATTAAAAAATTCTAGTCGCTCAAACTAAAAATAATAAAAAATGATTCATTATTAATTGATATTATTAAATGAAGTATGTATAGCATATCCAAATCAGACTTATTATTAATGATTAATGTTTTCAATAGAGTGTTTTTATATCTTTTCAAATTAATTAAAATAAAATACAAGCTTATTTGTTTGGAAAGAACTAAATATACAAATATATCGAAGAAGATACTTTGTAATGGAACAATAGTCTCATAGGTCAAAAGTTCTGAACTTCTTAAAATGATAATTTAAATAGATTCAGGCCTGAGATTATATAGAGGCTATGGAGACCCGAGCCCACTTTCTTCAAAACGAAAAATATTATTCTTATCAATTCTTTGAATTCAACATCTCTGGAATTCAAAAATTCATGAATTCATGAATTTTGAAACTGGTTTAAGAACTAGTTTCATGAATTTTTGAATTCTAGAGATGTTAAATTCAAAGAATTGATAAGAATAATATTTTTCGTTTTAAAAAAAAAGTCCGCGGGCCTCCATAGCCTCTATACAATCTCAGGCCTGAATAGATCTATATGAAGAAAAACTTATAATACAAATGTTATTCGATCTTTTTTTATTCGAATACATTTTAAAATATAGTCTGATATTAATTTTCTACCAATTTTATTTTGCTTCCTCATAGAGGAAGCTTTGTGGTGGTGACAAAATCCAGTTTCCTAAAAAAGGTTTTTTTCAACATATTTTAATGTCAATATATCTAATATGATGTCCTGAAAAATTGTCCGGATGTGTGTGTGTGTGTGCGCGCGCGCGCGCGCGCGCGCGTGTGTGTGTGTGTGTGTGTGTGTGTGTGTGTGTGTGTGTGTGTGTG
>CAJFCO010000131.1:1801458-1983209 GCA_904066015.1 Synergus gifuensis | reverse complement strand
GTGTGTGTGTGTGTGTGTGTGTGTGTGTGTGTGTGTGTGTGTGTCACGATCCAGCAATTTCTTGAAAACGCGTAGAGATAAATTGATGAAATTTTGCATAGTTATTTCATTATACACCTAGTTGAATTTCTTACAATGGTTTAACAAAATATTTAATTTTACAAGTTTTATGTACTTTTATAATTTTCTTAAAATTCATTATTTCACTATAACTTCTCAAATAATCAAAATTCAAAGATGATGTAAGAAAAACGTAGATTCCTTGTGTCGAAACGAATCGATTGACCTATATAATTAATGCATTTCATTAAGAAATAAGGATGTTATGGTTAATTGTATTTTCAAAAATTAATTTTTAACTATAACTTTTCAAATAATCAAAATTTTAAGTTGACGTAAGGAAAATAAATGTTCCTTGCATCGAGACGAATCGATTGGTCTGTAATATTATTTCATATCATTGAAAAATAACAAAGCATTAGTTTTTCAACTATAACTTCTCAAATATTAAAAATTCAAAGCTGATGTAAGGATAATAAAGGTTCCTTGCATCGAGACTAATCGATTGACCTATAAGATTAATGCATTTCATTCAAAAATAAGAAAGTTGTGCTTTATTGTAATTTTCGAAAATGAATTTTTTGAATATAACTACTCAAATAATCAAAATTTAATGATGATGTAAAGAATAATCAATGCTTCCTCTATGAGGAAGCAAATCATATTTGCTTACAGGAAGCAAAGTGCTCATTGAATGAGCACAAAAGTTGATACTTCACAGCTAGTTTTAAATATTGCTAAATTTATTTTTCTACTTGAGAAATATATGTTGCAATACTAATTAAAAATAAAATACAAAAGATAAACTGCATTTACCCATTGTCTTATAATTTCCAACATCATTTTCTGATAATCTTTATTATAGTAGTGAAAAACACTATATTTTTTCACTCGGTTGGAATTATTGAATCCTCTATGTTGAACTCTATTTTGCACTTTTGTTGTTCACTTAATTAAAATTGAATTGAGCACTTTGTATTATTGTTAGGACAATTTAAAATTTGGCTAATAACTTCCAGAAGAAATACATGCGACCTGGGTGAAGTTTGACGACAACTGTTTTCACAATTGCAGAATCTTGAATTTAGGAGGTACAATTCTGTTTGGCTATTAGAAAGATGAATCATCCTAAAGGGAAACTTATACCTGCCTTATTCTTAAACTTTTAAAGTACATAGGCATGAGACATACCTCTACCCTTGTTTATGATTCATAATTGCTTCCTCATAGAGGAAGCTTTGTTTCGATACATTTTCCAATATATTTATCTGTTATAGTTGCTTGCGATAGTGCTTTCCTTTTTAATAAGTCTTCAGCTTTGTTCCTGACACTATTTTTCATATTGTTGTATTTATAAGTTAAGGGTGTTGGAGCCAAGTTCTAATCTAAAAATTCGATTTCTTCATTTTACTTAACAAATATTAAATTTGGAATTTTTTCCCTCTGTAGAATTAATCAATTTTTAACTAGAATTATGCGTACAGAGCGAGAAAATATCTAATTCAAATATTTTTTAAGTAAAATGAAAATATTCAATTTTAAGGTTTTTATTTTATTTTTTTGAATTTTTCGTTTTATGCAAAAAGTATCGAAATTAAATACTTTTTCGCTCTGTATGCGATCTTATATTTGAAAAAAGATTAGCGCTACAGAGCTTCTAATATTAAAATAATAATTTTAAAAAATAATGTAAATAAAATAGGTAAAAAGACGCCATGATATTTATTAATTTTGTAAAATATAAATATATTTAAAATAACATAAATATTTTTGAAAGTTATTTATATATTTGAAAAGTGTAAAAAAAAAGCTTTAATTGAAATATTCAATATGCTTAGTTCACAACAGTTCACAATAATAATATAGAAATTATAATTTCAAAATTAAATTTGGAAAATTTGTTAATGCACGCCCATGGGCATGGGCAGTGTTAAAAATCACCCTCTAGCGATCGATTTAGTAACCAGAAGAATTTTTCTGCTGAGAGAGAAGAGAAGAACAGTATAGAACCGTATAGCATGCCGTATAGAACTGTCAAAAATCTTTGGAAATTGGAACTATAGAAGCAGATAGAAGTGTCAACTTTGTCAAAAAAATTATAGTGTTCGTTATTTTCCTGGAAAAGGTGAGAATTGTAACAGGTATAATTATATTTTTGAAAAATTCTATAATCATTTTGACATATCACAAATCTTAACCATGCAAGTAACTATATATATTTGCTTATATTTTTAGCTGAATCGATCTGCAGTTTATTTAGTGTGTAAATAGTTTATGTAGTAAAAGCAAATGTTTTTTCATTTAAAATTATAACTAAAAATCAAGATTTTAATTTTTCTTTTCTTAGAGAATATGAACGTTATCGGTGAATAAACTTTTGTATCGATCGCTTTTGATGGTTATGTATACATATATATATATATATATATATATATATATATATATATATATATATATATATATATATATATATATATATATATATATATATATATATGTATTCTATATAAAATATTGGAAAGCATTATATATGTATATAGGTATATTGTTTATAAATATTCTAGTTTTTAAGTCCTTTCTTGTATATTCTTATGCTTAGATAACATATTACAATTATTTAGTTAATTAAAATTAAACAAAATTATATGTAACTTCATTCGACATCTTGTTCTGAATTTTCATTTTACGAACATAAATTTCACTCTTCTCTTAATATTTATACAATTTCTCAACTTTTCTTTAATTTTGTAGAAGATTAAGATTACTTAGCTTCCTTTCAGGAAACTGAATGATATCTCTTTTTTATCTGGAATAACCAGAATAATTATTTATATTATTTGAGTTATTCAAAAATGTACTCTTTTATTTTTATACATAGATCGCAAAATGAATGAGGGATCAGGTTGTGAATTGCAACAGCTGGTTCAGGAGGAAGAGGGCGAAGAACGATCAAGTCATGGAGGTGAAGCAACACCTCCATCAACTCCTGCCAGGTCATCAAATCGTCCAACTAAGAGTGAAGCTCAAAACTCCTCAATATCAGTGAGTGAAAATAAATTACTTCTTGCAATTTATAGTTTCGTAAAATTCTATTTACTCGTTATTTGTATTTGTACTATTCTATTTAATTATATTTTTCTTTGCAGCAACAAACTTTATGGGAGAATAACATGCAGACTTCGCCTGTAATTAGCAAAGCTAGCTCTGGTCAAGCGACGACTAGTCAAGGATCCATGGCTTCAGGTAGAGCAGCTAATTCCTCAACTCATGCGACCAACCAATCTCGTCTTATTTATCTAAATGAGAAGGAAAAGCCAAAACCGAACCGGCCAGAAATTCCGAGAATCAGTAGACAACCGAAAGGTAAGTATTTTTTGTAAATTCGACAAAAAGATCACGAGTTTGTGAACACATCGCTTTTAAATAGCATCTTACACTTTTGTTAAATAATTTGTTTTATATAATTGTTGTTTTTATTTTACGTTATGAAGTTTAAATTATCATGCTAAGTTACGTTTAAAAAATTTAGTTTATTATCAAACATTTTGTTCTTTGATTTAATGCACTATGTGTTTGGAGATTTTCCTTTGTTTCTTGGGTTTGATTTTTCTTTAAGTTTTTATTAAGTAGTGTTGCATTGGTGTTGTCTTATAAAGCCATGGAATCGTGCAAGCACCATTCATTTCTGTCAGAGGTGCCCGATGTTAGACGCATGGAACAAGCATTGCTACAACTTCTGGAAGATTTTCACAGTGGCAATTTACGAGCTTTTGGTAAGCGTTGCTGTTTAAAAAATAATTGAATTTTATTAGCACAGAAGTTAATTGTTTTGTAGTTTGGAAAATAAATATTAAGCTTTTGCTCGAATTTATAAATATGGCACCAATTAATATTTTAAATTAAAAAGTTATTGAATATTTACTAATTGTCTTCATCCGAAACTAGGAAAGGACTGCAGTATGGAGCAGATGACAGAGATTAGAGAACAACAAGAACGTTTAGCCAGACTCCATTTCGAGCTAGGACAACGACACGATTTTGGAGGAGATAAGTCCGGATTTCGTCAGTCTAGTTCTAATATGCGTAATCTATTGCATCGTCTACAGCAATTGAGTGTTTGCATAGAAAAATTGCACAACAAGTCCTCGTAAAGCTCTCTTTCATGTGCTTCTTGAAAAAAGTAAGACATTTTCCTAAAATCTAATCGAATTATATATACATATTTAACATTAAGACAATGGAACGACGAATTTGTTTATAAGGTGCACAATTTTTTTATTTAGCGAGTAAGAAAAACGAAAAGGCTTACATTATTAAGAATCACAGATCGTTTTAAGGGTAATTTTAAATGTGATTTGTTTCAAGAGTCACTTTTACTATAGTGTCTTTGTTATGGGCGGTGTTTTACCTTGCCTTTTGTAATTTGTTATTATGCGAATTATATTAATTCATGAGAAGTCTAGTTGTATTTTTTAAATCAAAACTTCCACAAATAGGATTATTTGTTAATATAACTTCTTTTTGAAAGCAGAAGATTACATTATTCCTTTGAAGAACGACTGCTTATAAGTTAATATGAGAAAGTAACGGAATTAATTAATTACGGGTGAAAAACATTTCTAATCAAATTTAAACTGCGCGCCATGATTGAGGATGGTACATACATTTTTTCACCAGAGGTCAGGTGTGTCGTTTTAAGGTTAAGCTGCGTTTATAAATTATATATTTTTTTCTATTTTTTAATTCTTTTTTTTGCGGTGTATACACGTGGATCGTGTTGATGTGTGGCTTGTTTTGAAATTATTTAAAAGTTACATCAAAATCATTAAATGATATTTGATATTTCTCGAAAAAATATTATTTTATTTTATCCGTAAATGTTTGCCACAACTCCACAATGAGTGTCATTGAAGAGATTTTAAAAATCAAGAATAAGCTTTCTAAAATGTCAAACGACAATACAATGGGTAGCGAGACGGTGAGTTAACAAAAATAATTAATAGTTTAATTTATATGGACTAAGAAACGAACTCTGAAGGAATATATATTTTCTAATATCTGACTAATTAAAACCAATTTTGAAATTTCAGTGCCGAGATCAAGCGTTGGACCTTCTCAGAACTTTACAGAAAATGCCAATGACTGTAGAGCTTTTGTTAAAAACAAGAATCGGATTGTCGGTGAACACTTTCCGAAAGTCAAATGTAGACTCTGAAGTCTTATGTTTAGCAAAGGAAATCTTAAGGGATTGGAAGAAGCTTATACCAGTAGATATAACCAAGAACCGTTTTTCATCTGATATTACTGATACGAAGAAAATAGAAAACAGTGCAGATAACATTAAGAAGAATCCGTCTTCAGTAATGACATCTGATAATCATGTTGATTCTGCAAGACTCAAATGCAGAGATCTATTAGAGAATACCTTAATTCTTTATGCTAGTATCCTGAAGGATTGTACTTGTCCGAAAAAATTGGCGGCGGAATTAGAAAATATAATTTACCAGCACCATAAAAACAGTATGAATTCTTGTGAAAAGTGCTTACAGCGAAAAGAACGAAAAGAACGCAGTAAACAAATGGAGGCTGATTTAAGAGAACAAGAAAAGCATTTAAGTAGTGCAGTCAACTTAGAACGATCGCAAATTTCTGAAAACCAACATACCCAATTGCAACAACAAGATTCTAAGGTGTTTAATCTCTTGCAAAGTCTTAAAGAATTACGTGCCTCGTCTGTAAATAAGCAGAACAACATAGCACAGGATATAGAATTCATTCCTTGAAAAAAAGACTGAATATAATGTAAGATCTACTTCTCTTTAATATTAATACAATGTATTTTTATATTGTATCATTAAGTCAAAGATGTTTAAATTGGTAATTATTAAAGTGACCATTCGTTCTGTATTTCACAAAACAGTCCTATTTTTAAGCAGTGTGTCCTGCTAAGGTAAGTCTCCCGTAAAACTTCCCATATTCGAGCAATATGTCCTGCAAAAGGTTTTTCTTTTCTTCTTTGAGGACACTTCTGCACTGCGCCGAGGAATTACGATTTTTTTTTTTTTTAGTTTTGTATGGTCACTTTAGTAATTATTGAAGATTTTTTTAAAAGAATATGTGTTATTATTTCGTTTAAAAATGTGTCTTATTATAATTTTTTCATTGTCGGAGTTTTCGTTTTGTCTTTTGTAATTTCTTACTAAATAAATTGTATTAAACAATAATAATAAAAATTCAAGATTTCGTTTATTACCATATAGTTTTGTACAGATCAGTTTCCTTTCCCAAATATAGGTTTCCATCCAAAATTCCAAATATTATAACTTCGAGGTGTTTTATAAAATTAAATTGTTTTTTAATATTTATTTTATTTATTTATTTATTTTTTTTTTAAATATTTTGTTTGCTTTTTTTTATGTTGACAAATGTCCAAGCCAAATGGTATGAAATGTTTGACCTGCCTATTTCAACCGGCACTTACTGCTGTATAGCCATTTATTGAAAAACCGCGCCAAAAGTCCAATCGATCGTTGTAAAGGCAGATTCACAATTTGCGATTTGTTTTAAACTTTTTAAAGAGAGAAATTACAATATGGCGACAATCACAGTGAATCGCAGTGTGTCTGTAACCTCAAAATACTGGTTAGGCCCATTTAAGTATAGGTTCTAAAGCCTTTATTCATTTAAAAAGACATTTTATTAGTCAAATATCGTTTGGAAATAGCGTAGGGAATAAACATATGTAATACCCTGAGATTGTTAACAGGAAATTTTGGTTTTAGGATCCATGGTTCTCTGGTCTTGCAAAAGTTCACCGATGCAGTATGAAATGTACAAAGAAATGAACTTATAGTAATGCTCCCATCGACTGGATATTTTAAAACAATCAATTGCCCCTTTTACGAGAGCGGCTCCTGTGATAGACCCTACTGTCACTTCAAACATGCACGAAAAGGTAATTCCTTCAAGATTCACATGTTTTTATCATACAGAGTAATTCGTACCCCAAATTTTCTAACTTGCATTCATCGAGGATTTTGACGTCTCTTACCTTTTTTGTCAATGCTATTTTAAATTCCGATTGTATTTTAGGATCTTAAGAATATTTTGGTCTCTTAGTTAATGAGGATATTTATTTATTGACGTATTTGTAAAATCTATTTAATTATGAGATTAATAAATTGAGTTCTTAATTATTTCAGATTATAGCTTTATAGACCAACATAAACATTTTTCTAATTACTTATTAGAAAGTTTTGAGAAATTTTCAAGAAATTAATAACGAATTTGTATTTGTACTTTCTTCTTATCTTCCCTTTTCATTGTTTATATTTCCATATTATTTAATTTAAGGCCATATGATACTGTACCATAAGATCAATTTAGTTTCCTCAATTTTTATTTTACGCTCGCAATGCCCTTAAAAAAATTCATTATATTTTAGCAAAACAAAATAATTTCTCCTGGTCTACAGATGACTCAGCGAATGTCCAGGTATCGTCAGCAGTGGAGACGACTCAGATCCTGGCGAAAAATAATGAAGTGGAAGCGACCACCGCCGCCGTTGCTGCTCCAAACCCTAACGACTTGGAAAAACTAGTAACAGAAGCTGTGAAGAAGGCGCTTGCTGGACAAGAAGTCGCCAAGTTTCCCGAAAACATAGTAACGAAGGTCGTGGAGGAATTAAAACCAACACTCACAACCGGATCCCTCGCATCTTCTTCCACAACTCCTGATCCTCCTCTTCCCAGTACTATCGGGAAACACATCGGCGTTCCATCTTGTATAACAAAATGTGTCTACAATCCAACACCGATTGCCGAACTGAAAAAACGCCATATACCCATCGCTACTTACATGTCGATGAGAGAAAACAAATTGGCTGCAAAGAGAAAAACTTCACCAGAAAGAAACAAAAGCTGGCTATCTCTTATCCACGGATCTGGAAACAATTACTCGACAAATACAGAGACTTATAATCCAATCGCAATTGGTTCTTCCGACACAAATTCATCGCAGAGTTATGTTCCAACCGCAAGGTCTTCTCCTGCGAATTCTTATGACGATAGCAATTCTAATGAATACTTCCCAAAAAAATCAAAAGAAGAGTACCTTCCGAAAGTAAAGAAAAGAAGAGAAGAATATGTACCTCGGAGAGTAAAACATCCTTTGAAAACGGTCCAGCAATTAGAAGAATCAATGGAGGATGAAACCATTTTGGACGAATTCACAAAAAAATTTGAAACAGTCGACAATACGATGATGGTTGCGAAAGTGAAACCTGTCTTATCTAGTAATGAGGAATCTCAGGAATATGTAGATATAGAATCTAAGTTTTCTGACGAAGAATTGGTGAATGATAGTGTAGTTGCTTTAAAAACCGATGTGAGAGAATTGAAGGAGCAAGTATCGAAAATAAAGTACCAGGAAGAAAAAGAGAATACGGATGTTGTCCAAATTGAGAAAGAAGAGGAGAAAGAGCCTTTGAGTCATAAAAGTAATTCTAGCAACTCTCACAAAAAGGAGCGTTCTTCGAGTGATAGTTTAAAGAGTCGCTCTGATGAATCTAAGAAAGAGAAGAGTAGATTTGATAAGTCAGAGAGAGAATCATCAAGCCATAAGGAAAAAAGCAAAGGGGGCGATAGAAGTAAAAGTAAGGATAGCAAGAGTAAAAGTAGCAGTGAGAGTCGTAGTAAAGATAAACATAGTAGCTCGAAAAGTAAGGAGCATTCGTCTTCTAGTAGGGATAAAGACAAGGGTAAGGAAAAGGATAGGGATAAAGAAAGGGAAAGAGATAAGGATAAGGAGAAAGAAAAGGATAGGAGTAAAGATAGTAAGAGAGACTCGAAAGATAGTAAAAGTAAAGACACTAAAGATGTGAAAAGTAAGAGTAAGAAGGATTCTCGAACTGATAAAGAAAAGGAAAAGGAAAGTTCAAGAGATAGTAAAAAGGACAAGCACAAGTCGGATAAATACGACAAGCACAGATCAAAATCTAGTTCATCCAGTTCGAAAACGAATAAGCACAAGTCTCATAAAAGTGAGGAGAAGCATCACTCAAATCATAAATCCAGCAGTTCTAATTACAAGCACAGTAGTTCTAGTAAAAAATCATCGAAATCAAAAGAAAATAGAGAAAGGAGTGAATCTGATAATGATGATCGAGATGATGAATTACACTACAATTTTGAGGAAGAGGAGAACCCGATCGAGTTTTCGGATTCAGATCATGATGTGGAGGAAGAGTGCCTCAAAATCTTTCAGGTAGAATTTTCCAAAAATATACTACATTAGAATGTTACTGAATTAAAAAATAGGGTTTTTTAATTCAGTTTCAGTTTCGACTGAAACTTAGAGGTCTTGTAAAGCATGCTTAGTAATCTTTAAAAAAAACAGAAGTAATTAATGGAGCTAATTAGAACATAATCATAATTAAAATATTATATTTTGATTTTGAAACTTGACAACGGGTCGAATATTGTTAAAAAATAATTTGTGATTTAGGAATATGAAGTGTCGGACCATACGAAAGATGCACCGAAGAAGGAATCTTACAAAAGACATATCGATGAAATTGAAGATTCTGAAGATGTTACACGACGGAAAAGGGTTGCACATCCTTCTGCAGTTCCGACATCGGTGCGACAACCTGTATTTGATCTGAATAGAAAAGTTGTAAATCCTCATTTGAAAATGTACGAGCGTTTGAGAGCGTTGAAAGCAGCAGTTGCGAAAAAATCTGCAGAAAAGGTTGCTGAATACGTTCCTGAAGAAGTAAAACCTTCGGCGAGTAACAACTGGGAAATGGTACCTCCTAAGAAATTGTATGAACCAAGTTCGTCTGCGAAAAAAGATTCGCATTTGAATGGAAATGGTAAAATTAGGATAGCTCACGTTCCTTATGCGATGTCTCTCGCTCTAGCAAAGAAAAAAGTAATGGAGACTGCATCGAAGTCGGCGGAAATAAAAACGGTTGCACAAACAACGAAAGGTGGATTGCGAGTTGCCCACGTTCCGCAAGTGGTATAATTTTTAATTTTTATATCAATTTGTTCAAAGTACACGTTTCAAGATACAATGTCGAAATGAAAATTTAATGTAATTTATAATCCTTATAGGTAACTTCGTTGATTCGTCCAGAACCTATTGAAGTGACATCACAAAAATTCCCAGTGAATATTCGCCAATTTTATGTGAATACCATGCATGATATTTGCGTGCAAATTTACACTAATGGCGAAGACGCTTCTCAACGAGCTATTCGAGAAGAATTCGCGTGTCACGAACGTTGTAGAACCCTAAATGTGTACAAAAGTTCCTGCTCACTCGCAGCGCATAGATTGAGAAAGGAAGTTGATCAAGGATCGGAAGCAGCATCTTCGACAGTGCCTGTAAGTGGAATGGTTTCACATGAAGCTGTCCTTGCAGGAAAGTCGAAAGGTTCCTGGAGCGTTATTAAAACTAAGAGAACTATTCAGGATTTACATGGCGTTTCTCTGTATCTTATGCTTTCAAAGTGGATTTTAACAAATCAACAATTGAGTGACAATGGATTTCCTAGGCCCCATCCGGATGGACCAAAAGTAATTGTACTATTTGTTTTGACGGTGTAATACATTTTTTATCATGTCAGACTTTATTTTTACATTATTTGATTAAATTTTACTACAGGGTCGGGCGAAAGTTTACGTAACAAATACTCGGAATCAATCGATCTTATCAAAAGTGCCTAACGAAAGATTCTGCAGTCGTTGTAATCAGTCCTACATGGTCAACAAACATGGAATGCCAGTTCGACAGGAGAATTGCATTTATCATTGGGGTCGTAAATTCACAATTCGAGGTGAAGGTCGTTATAGTTGTTGTCAACAAGATGGTTCTGCTAGTGGTTGTTGCGATGCTAAAATGCATGTGTGGGACTACGTAGATTACGAAAATCTTCGCGGTTACGTAACTACCTTACCTAAAGGTAAATATTTTTTACCTTTTGAAATATAATACTCAATTTTTTCATAAGTAAATGACTATTTTAATAAATGAATCAATATGGCTGCAGATATTCCTAATGAAGAACAAGGTGTTTACGCTATCGATTGTGAAATGTGTTACACGACTCAAGGCTTGGAGTTAGCCAGAGTAACAGTAATTAACGAAGACTGTAACGTTGTCTATGAAACATTCGTAAAACCTGATAATCCTATTATAGATTATAATACGAGGTATTGCTTTAGTTTTGCAATTATTTGAACTATTTAAATTACGTTACTTACGTTATTTCTGTTTACAGATTTTCAGGCATAACAGAGGAAAATATGTCTGATGTTTCAACTAGTCTTCGTGACGTTCAAGCAACTTTACTTACAATGGTTTCCTCTAAGACAATTTTGGTGGGGCATAGTTTAGAAAGTGACTTTAAAGCACTAAAACTTATACACGACACAGTCGTGGATACCAGTGTTATGTTCCCTCATCGAAACGGTTATCCACAGAAAAGAGCCCTTAAGAATTTATGTTCGGAATATCTCCAAAAAATAATACAAAATGATGGTAATTAAAAAAAAAAGTAAAAAAAAAGTAATAAAAATTTTAAGTAAAAATTGAAAGCCATTTAATTTAAATAATAATTGTTTGAATTTATATTTTTTCAGTAGGCGGTCATGATAGCAATGAGGACGCGGTTGCTTGTATGCAGTTGATATTATGGAAGGTAAAGGAGGAAGCGAAGTTGATGTAATTTATTTCTAGATGCTTAAAAGGTATGATTGATAAATTTCGATTTAAATGCGCCTAAAAAGTGAAGTGCATTGACTCATTATATTAGAAATGTTTCGTGACTGGTTATTTTATTCCTGGATAAATAGTATTAAGGCTATTCTACTGCCGAATGTATTATAGCTTTCATGTATAAATATGTAATATAAGCGACTTATCCTCGTATAATCGTTTTTTCGCAAAAAAAAAAAAAAAAATACACTTGTGTAAGTTGTACATGTACATTTAGCGCAGCGTGTTGATCGTTTTGTCCAAGCGGACAATTTGCGTTACACCAAAAAAACATTCGGGATCCGACAGCTGTTTTGGAATACCTTTTCGAAAAAAGGTCCAAGATGTAATATGACATCGTCATTTGTCCTAATATTTCGATTAATATTTTTGTACTTCGTTACCTATTTATATACTTTACAAGCATTAAAACCGCCAGATAAGTTCAATATTATCTTCTCATTAACGTAAAGTTTTGGAAGGCCTGATATTTAATAAAAAGAAAATAATTTTCGTAGAGAATATTTATTTATCAGATATACATTTTTATACATATTTGTACAAATTTACAGAAGGGAACGTGATGTAATTTGTTTTTGTCTGTAAAAATATCAGTTTTGTTCTCGAGATTCTACACTGACTTAAATCTCGTACCAAATATTTTTCTACCCATTTTGAACGTTGATTTTATTGTCCCTTGTGCTCTATAATACAGAGTACAACATATTAATCGTGACTGGATTATTGTAAAAATTTTGAAATCGGTCTTTTAATTATAACAACGGTTAACAAATCTTGAAACTAACGAGGAAGTAGGCAATATACAAATATACAAAAATATACATAAATAAGGGAGACGAAGATCCTTCGATTCTTAGGGCAAAACATGATCTTAAAATACTTAATCGATGCACTGAAAAAATGTCATTCGAATGTTAATTTACTTGTAAATGCTCGGAATATAAATTTCTGTATAAAAAATAGGCGACCTTTCTATAAAATGATTAACTGGTTATTCTTAAACTACTCAGCAACGCGATTTTTTCAGTGCATTTGCTCGCAGGTTTTTATTTATGAATATAAAAGCTTTTATGCTGGTAAAAGCACTCAATGAAAAGCTACTTTCAGAACATGTCTTGGAAACTGGATAAGCGAGAAAATATTCGAGTTTCAGATGCAAGACCCTGTAGATTCCAAATTTTCCTCGCACTTTAATACTGTAGCCATTCACAACAATCTGATTTTCTTTCATAGAGGCTAAATATTAGTCTCCTAATATTAAACATATTATTTTACTAGGCCTTATTTATAAATATGTACACATGGTTATACAACAATTCTCCTTTTTTATTTTTTAAAAATAGTTCTCTATAGACTTAACTCATCGATTCTAGTTTTGGCTACGCAGATACGAGACATGGAACAATATTGAAAATATTATAATCAAGAAAGAAACGGATAATATTCACGAGAAAGCACGTGAGTTTAATTTTATAATTGATTTTGTTTATTATATTTTTTAAAATTACTGGAATATTCATTTATTCGTTTCAATCCAAACATATATTTATTATATTTTTTATGATAGATGTTTTACAGGAATTATTACACTAAAACTAATTTTTAAATTAGTTTTTTTACATATATGTATAACCAGGGCTAATTAATTCCAATGCATTTTCAGAGTGGGAATTGTTATATAAAAATATTGGGCTCGAAATAAATCCGAAATTTAATGAAATTCCAAAAAATTGTCCGCGAATTTTGAGTCAAATTTTCATTTCATTAGATACTGTGATTATTTTTTAGACTATTAACGTTGAGTTTTTTCAAGTTATGGTAATTAAATAATTTTATTCAATAAATAAGAGTATTTTTTTAAATGTTGAACACACATTACGGAAGTGATCTTCGAATTTGAAGACTAAAAGCATAGAAGGACAATAAATTAAAATTTAACAATATTGAAACTTGAGAATAACCAATACAAAGCTCAGCAAACATTGAACTAACACCAGGCAGTAACATTTCTTACAACAAAAACAATCTAATTTTATTATGTCTACTATTCCACTCGTTATCACAACTTTTGGACTCGTTGCAATCTTTCATATTGGTATCCATTCAAATATGCTTTATTTTTCTGAAAATTTTGGATTCAAATTTATTCGAGTTGTATGTATTTGAAGTGAATTTTTTATATAGCACATTAATTTATTATTTTTACTCAATTTTATTTATTTTATGTTTTAAGAAAAATATTTGCGGAATTCTTTGTGCGTGTTAACTTTATACTTTTGCTTTCCTGTTACTCTATTTTTTTTCTTTTTTTTTAATGATTCTTGTTTCTGACTATAAAAAATCAGAAAACCATTATTTAAATCTGGATAAATACTGTTCAAAAATACGTAATTCATTATCAATCAGTGAAAAAATGCACTGAAGTTCATTCGAATTTTCATTTCCTAAAGCTCCAAAAATTAAGCCAGTTTTATTAGGCTGTTTCTAAAATTTTACTACAATTTATCTTCTACCAAGGCAATTAAGCTTCCTATCACAAGGAAAGGGCTCACATATTGACGACTCGGAAGTTCGATAAGAATAGTATTAATCTTGGAAAATTTTTTCGAGATTAATTTTTTTTTACCTCTGCTCTCTTATCGAAGCACGGACCAACTTCTGATCTAATCAGATCGTTGTTTTTTCCTCTCTAGCACGTGCCTGCAACCGAGTAGGGATGCCTTCCAGTCTTTATTCCTCCCAAATAAATATCAAGCTTCCTGTTCGAATTCCCACCGAAACTGGAAGCACTTGAGACAATTTAAATTTGAATCAAGGTGGCCGCAAAATTTCATTTTCAAAATTCCTTGATAAAATATATGAAAGAAATATACCTGTTGATTAAGGTTCTAAGGCAGTATCAAATTCTTGATCGCCGACAAGATAGAGAAATTGAAAAGCAATTGCGAGCAGACTGATTCCAAGGAGATCACCCATAGAAGTCAAATATGGAATAGCCGAGTTGTCCGGATCAATCTTTCTTTTCCACATCCAATGGATCATAATATATGCTATATATAAAAGCGCTGCTACTTGCAAAACTGCTGCGCATAAGTAAACAAAAACAAAGAGAGGAGTTAGAGAAGTGTTGCCATCCTTCATATAATTGATCAAATAAATAAAGATGATGTGGCCTGGAATAACCATTGCCATTAGAACTCTCGTTGTCCTTGCATGTAATCCTATAAAAACAACAGAGTTTTATTATAGTCTCTTGAAAAAGAGTATAGGGAAGAAAAATATTAGTTACCTTTTCCAAAAAAGTTTGCAATGGGTGTAATAAAAATAACAGGATGAGTAAGCCCTGGTGGAATTAAAAGTGTTCCTAGTTCTGCTTGTTTGTGAAGGGCTGTTGATATTCTGCTGGCTTGTACTGCTACCAAGTTTCCACCAACTCCATTGATCACTGGTTGAAAAACGGTCAGGTTCTCAAATCGGGAGACCATAAATTCCAAAATTAAACCGCCACAACTGCAAAGAAATGTATGTTTAATTGATATTTTAGTGTAGAGATCCTTCTACATACTTATTAACATAGTTTAGGCTTCAGTATAGTCTTTTTTTCAAATTTGGAAGTTGTTTAGAGAAAAATTCAAGGAGTCCGATATTCGAATTGAAATAATACAATTCTTGTGCACCTGAAAGCTTATACTCGCTAAAGTATTATCACTTGTAAACTTGGGTTTCAATGGGTTGAAGAAAACGGTCCAACTCGTCTGAGTAATTGGTACCGTCAATAGAGATCGTTTAAGTCTCCAAGGTCGTTTATCCAATTTTGGCTACCACGTGCATTGAGAGGAAGATTTCATTTAGTAACGAAATTTACAGTGTATCTGAACAAATATTGTAATTTCTTCTCATTGAACATACCATCAGGTTCAAAGCTATCAAACCAACTTCAAGGTGTAATTTTTAATTATAATATTCATTCAATCTAATAATAGATTTAATCTAACAATAGATTGAATGAATAAATCCGTTTTAAATTTGAACACTTTTATTGAATCAAAAGACTGCTTTGAATATGTGAAACAGTTGGAAAGTGATATCTTACCTACTAATAAGCATTGCAACCATAACAGGTGTCCATCCTGTATAAAGGACGTCATTAGTGTACTTGTTTTTTTTAGCTATCCAGACCCAAAGTGGAGTGATGAGGATGTAACAGGCAATGATAAGAGGCCCCAACCAATCCTGTTTATCGATCGCTTCGTAGAGGATTGTTGAGATCCAGGAAAGCAGAGCAAGTGAGGTGATATCGCCTAGACTAGCAGCTATTGGTGTGGCTACATTGTCCGGATTGATGTGACAATGACGAGACAAGACGATGACACCAGCTGTAATTAGTCCAAGGACGAAGGATGCTAGTGACGCTGTTACTAAACTGCTGGCGATGAGGAGGTAGGCGTGATCTAATGAAACTGTACTGTTACGTATTGCGCCCATCACGATAGCAACTACTGAACCCAAAAATCCTACGACAATTGCTTGGCACTGTAAAAAGAATTTGGTAAAAAGATTCATTACATTTCAAAAAATCAGTGAATCAGTTTTCGGAAATTTTAGGGGGAATCGATTGAGATGAAAAAAATATTTCATATTTGGAAAAGATAATTCTTTCCAACTTTTATATTTTATGCATTGCGAGTTGCAATATATGTTTTTGAATGGAAATTTTATTTATACAATCTTGTGTTTAAACAGTAAATAAAGATTATCTCTCAGATGCACAAGGTCTGAATGTTTGAGAATGCTAGAAGACACTTAACTATTAATTTGAAAATTAGTATTTCAGTTTATATGATTTCTTGTCTGATTGGAATAATCCCAAACGCACGTTTTATCTTGAGATTTTCTTTTATGAGGAAATCGTTAAGCCAGTGTGAAACGTGAATCAAAGACAAATGCAAATAATTTAGTAGTTGTGATTTTGAAGGTTGATGATTATAAAATAAAATCTTGGCGCCAAAGATAAGCTTCTTTAAATGTTGCGTCTGATTGTTCAGTGAACATTGTGGTGCTTTCACAAAGAAATCGAACTTTATGAGAAATTAACTTAATAACTAGAATTTTCTGCATAATGTGAGAACAAAAATAAATATGCAAGTTTAAGATGAATTTATTCAAAGGCTAAAAAATCCAATTATTTAATCAGAGATCTTAGACGTTAGAAAACTGTGAACTTGAACCTGCAAATTTGCCGTGATTCTTAAAGTATTTTTAGAACAAGATAAGGAAGCTTGATAACTGGCGAGACTACTTTTCGTATTTGTATTTAAGTGGCGATTAAAAATATCTACAGAAGTTTGCACTAAACTTCGTTTATCACTTAAGTACCGTCAAACGGGGCATCTTCGGGCATGAGGAGTAAATTCAGACATCACTAAATTGATAGTTTAAGTTATTTAAGGTGATTATAACTAGGATCTGGAATCAATTAAGATTTTAACTCATTCCATGTTCTAGTTAGACCCGTTTTGAGTAATTTGAACTAATACAATTTAGAGCTGTTCGAATTTACCCCGCATGTCCGAAGTTGCCCTGCTTGACAGAATTCTGAAATAATTACATAATTTGGTTTATTACTTGGATTAAAACGAGATTTCCAACGATCATGTACCACTGCTGCTTAGGAGTGTCCATGTGACCAAGGTTTGCTTGCGTAGAGAGCCTTGAAGCGAGAGTCATTTCCAAATTACCCTTTAATCCCAGTAGTGCTGGCACCAGTATCATCAATTCGTTCACTCTTTCAAAAACCACCCAATGCTGAAAAATAGATACATCAATATTTAGTGTTGATTCGTTTTCATTATACTCAATTAAAATAAATAAATCTAACGGGGATCGAACCCCACTCAATCTCTATTGATCAGAAATATTGTACTTGTCTGTATTGTCGAGTCAAAGTTCGATAACTTCGGAAATATGTAATCGACTTTAGAAAATGATACAAAATTATAAAATTATGATAAAAAAAGAGCTCACTTGTACTAAATCGAGGACGAGACCAGCTCCCACCATACCGAGTCCAGCGATAAGAAAAGGGATGAAAACTTGAATGGTGATCGCTAAGTAAGATTCGGGTTCCTCATCGACACCGTAGAGTCTGCTCTCGGCGACGAGGTCCGGTAGGCGCCCACCAGTGTCGGCAGGGTCCTCGAACAGCGTTACCTCGGAACAGTCCTCATTTGCATTAAGGGCAGCTACGGTCGCTCCCGGATTCGATACCGAACCAGTTCGCGATCGGCCACCCGTTGGTGTCATCCTGTGCGTATGTTGCTTGCTATGCAACAAGGGCTCTTTACATCGCCCACTAAAAAAATGTTTATTATGATTAAATTATTCCTCTTTTAAAACATGTTATCTAATTGTTATATGACTGAAATGTACGTGTTACATATCTGAAACATAACTGTTATGTAGATCTCAACTCCCTTCTAAACCGATTAAATCCGATTAATAAATCATTTTCATTTTTGTTTCTTAATCGGAACTCAATTGGTCAATCGTTCCCAATTGGGTCCTATCAATTTTTTTAGAAGGGATATCTGCAGTATAACTGTTATGACACTTGCCCATTCTAGAAATATTATTGTATATTGTACATTTTTCGCCTAAATCTTATGAAAAACGATGAAGGAAAAGAACAACGATATCAGATGATAAAAAACATTTGTGAAACACACTTGTAAATATTGTTATCAATCAAGGCAACCTTATCTTTTTATTTTAATTTGAAGCTTGTCAGGTGAATTCGAATCACGTGAACAATGATCAAATATAGCGTTTATGCACTTATACAGCTATATGAGTCTTATGAAGACACTATATAAAAAAATAATTTCCCCACATTTAAATTAACGATGCACTTAAAATGTGTAATAATTTGTATTTGTAACTAAAAGATCACTTTATTAATCAATTTTAAAACTGCTTTCTTTCAGGTGTCAAAAAATTGTGTAAATTACGATATTCAAGATTTTGGGAACGTACTTTTCAAATTTGACGGCGAGACAGATTTGGGAATTGTGAAGCTGTTTTTCCTGTATCTGTACAGCATGTCGGTTCACCATCTCACTACTGGGATTCCTCTATTGTTCGGCTGAATACACAGGTGAGTCTTTTCAAATGATAAGATTCATCAGAGCTCATTATTTGTCAGTATTATTCAAGAACATGGGTAACGAAATTACGTAAGGCAGAAAGGCAGACCTGGTACACTTGATGAATTATATAGAGTTTGCCTGCTGTTGACTCGTTTGTCTGACAATAAATCATTCAGAAACGGATCTATTCCCGACAAAATTCGCGAGCAGAGGAAAGATACTACGTTGTTTTGTGAAGGAAATAAGCTTTAGTGGCTCTAAGACTGTTTTTATAGTTAAAATAATAATGGAATTAGTGAAAACAATATAGTTAAGTGATTTAATTCATAAAAATTCTAATTCTTCGACTTTTTTCCATAATAATAATTTAATTATAAAATAAATTTTAAATAAATCTTCAGAAAGAAAAAGGTACCTACGCAAACAAACTTAAGGAAGAAAGATCTTCTTCTAATGCTTTAATTTCTTTCTACATATTGTTTGATTTAAACAAAAAAATATGGAAGACATCCTATTTAAAAATGGAACAACTTAGGTATTTTAAAATGTATTAATTGCTATGAATTTCATCTCTGTTGAGGTCATATTAATATTAATATTGATTAATTCTTATTAATTATACAGTAAATAATGTAATTAATTATTTAATATTAGTTATCTAATATTAATTAGTTGACTAATGAATCTCGAATTGTAATTTATTTTAAAATGCCATAATATATTTTCAGCTGCACTCTACGTTGACTCTTACTACTGAAACTTTGAGAGGGAACGATATCAGTAGCGATACTGTTGTTTCACGAGACTTTAGTGTAAGTACATTTGACTCCTTCTAATTAATTCATAGACTTAGTCAAATTATTGAAGATGATAATGATAATGTAAAAATATATATTAGAAAAATGTCGAGTAGAATGGGATTTAGTATCACATATGTAGTTACGTAATTCTAACGTCATAAAATTTAGAACTGATATCTTCACGTTTCTATTTCAAATAACGTTATTTAAAAACGATTAGTATCACGTATTTTCTCATTTCTTCCATTTTCTGATTCACAATAAATTCGTACTATAAGCATGTATTTCATTAAGGTACAATTATCTATTCCTGTACCGATTGAAGAGGACTGAATTCAAGGACTCTAAAGATCTACTTTTTATGCAAAGAACAATCCTTAAGAGTATAAAAAGTGCCTAGAAAGTTTCCTGATCATTTTACATAATTCATATCGTGTTTTTTCTTATAAAAGGGTCAGATAATTTCAAAACAGTTTCCAAGATCTTAAAAACTTAATAGAAACTTTCTCGAAATTGGGTGCAATTTAAAAATAATATTAACAGATAATCCGTAAAGTATAGTCTTTTTTTATACAACTTTGACATATGTTGTCTCTCAATCTGTTTGATCAATAAAAATCAATAATATAAAGCCACTTTACATCGTGATGCAATTTACGAATATTCAGTCTTCATTTATACTTATATGAATAATACATCAATAAATAATAAATTAATTAAGTTTGATTAAAAATAATATATTTCAGTCATTCGTAATTGCGAGACAATCAATTTTGAATGAAAAATATAAAATATGGGACCACGTGTTTGAACTTTACCTGTCTTCCTTGTGATTTACAATCAAAGATGTCGTCAAATCCAATTTCAGAATACCGGCTTTGCCTTGGGTTTCTATTAGAAGGGCGTTTTTAGCCATTTTAGGGTAAACCAAAATGTTCTGGATATTTTTTTCGGGTGCGAATTTGAGAAGAGATATTAACCTGTGTCCAACATTGATGACGGAATCGGCGGCCGCACAGGTGGCCGTTTTAGTTCAAAGGTTACATCGTGACTGATTCAAATCGTTCATGAAACGGACTTCTTGTAGATCGGGTTGCTTGTAAGGGCTTCATTATGGGGCAAGCGCAAATTTATCGATTCCCTCGGTTTTACTCTGATAATAGTAATGTTTCAATATACAAAACCCCCTTATGATTTACCCTTGAAAATGATGGTTCAAGAACCTACCGGTTACGTGTGAAATAACAAATTTAATATTAATTTTTCATTAAAACAATAAAAGATTGATTTGGGATTATTGGAACTACTTCTAAAGTGCATTCTATATTCTACAGTTTCAAAGTTTTACTTTTGCTTTTTACGGGTAATTTCATTAAGTAGAAAAAATCGGATATGGCCAGACATATGAGCTATGTCAGATATTAATTGTTAATTTAAATAATTTAATATTTTAATACTTTTTAATAATCTCGTATGTATAATGTAATGTTTATTACTCCATAGAGAAATGATCAAGACTAATAATGAAGGGAAATTACCGACAGTAGAGAAAATATCACATAGTCAGACAAATTGGAAGAAAACACTTTCATTAAGTAAAATTATTCTATTTTTTTTTATCAACAAATTTAGTTTAATTTAAGATGAGAAAACAGTCGATAAAAAAACTATGATATCTTCTCTGCAAAAATCTTAACAAAAGTAAATACTTAAACATTCCCTCTTTTTTAGGTGTAAGAAACTTGGAACCTTTGGTGATAAAATTGATAGTGAAATATAAATGTAAAGGTGAATGAGAGCATCTTCTGGGTCGGGGTCTTGCTCTCTATTCACACAGGGACATTTGTGAGTGCTTATATGTAGCTACTTATCATCGAGCCCTTTAGCTCAGTCAATTTGGATGTCGGTGTACCGACGCTCACGAGCAAAATGGAAACGTTTAACCGGGTAATCAGAAAAGTGGGCCTCCATAGATGTGACCTAGTCCAGAAGTTACTAGAATACAAATTGCCCTACCCTACCCGTACCCAATGTATAATACCGACGCTTGTGGACACTACCACGTCACACTTCATCTAGACATGCAAGTGCATCTACGAGTAGAGCGAGGTACTTTAATGGCGATAAGCTCAAGTTGTAATGTTGTAAAAAGACAAGCTCTCTATGGTGACCCCAATGGATCCCTTCGTGGTCGAAATATGCAGTCAGCTGTGATGCGAGGCAATAATTTGTTTCGTGGCCTTGGCCACATTGCACGATACCAGGTGATAGTGCACATCTGCACACTGATTTACATATACAACATACAATTACACACATGTATGTCATTTTTCATATGGGGATCAAACTGGAGTGTCAGTTTTAATACGGACTATCATTTTCTTTTACATTTCTAAAAAAAATTATTAAAAACATTTCTTTTCTGTTATTTAATAGAATTCTCTACTGCAGACTGGATGATCCAGTGTCAACTCGACAGTGTAAAATTTCACTGAGAATCAGTAACTTGCTCTTAAGGATTTCAACCAGTAAAATCTAAACTTGCAAGAATTGATTACTTTACAAAAATTTCTCTTCAGTATAGCTAGAGAATTTTTTCAGTAATAGAAATTGCAGATGTAAACCCAAAGAATCGTTGGTCAGAACTACTAATGTAAGATAAATGCTATTGCAGAAATCATAAAAATCATTAACAACTTAAAGACTCGCGGTGTAAATTTTCGACTCGTATGTCGTTGAAATTGTGCAATCGGTTTCTGAATGAGGCACAAGAGAGCGTTAACTCGCGTAGGCATT
Source organism: Synergus gifuensis (assembly GCA_904066015.1). Taxonomy (NCBI): domain Eukaryota; kingdom Metazoa; phylum Arthropoda; class Insecta; order Hymenoptera; family Cynipidae; genus Synergus; species Synergus gifuensis. The sequence continues at coordinate 1,960,624 of CAJFCO010000131.1, read as the reverse complement.
GTCTCTAATCCTATCATTATCTTCAAAGTAGTTCCCTTATTAATCTGATCAATTATTGTGCAAAATAAATGTTTAAAATTTAATAAACTCAAAGTATTAGTCAAATAAAGTGCAATACTACTGAATTAAAGTTTGAAATCAAATTATCATTATTGAAGATGTGAGTCAATATTTTCTTGAAGATATAGAAGCTTTCAAATTACAAAGATAAGATTGCCTATTGGAAAGATTTTAAATTATAGCTAAGGAAATAAACAATTGATAAAATAATGTCTGAAATATGAAAGAATTAATTGGATCTAAAAGATCTTTTACTTCAGCAGAAAAGTTTAAGCGCTGAACTTGACCTTAGGGTATTTAACTTTGACATTGAAAAGCTGGAAGAGAATTATGCAATCGGAATAGTAGGTATTCAAATCTGTGGTAATCCGTCTACACTGATTTCAATCGTATTAAGCGAGAACAATAGTTACGAAATCATTAGTTGCGGATGTCTCTTTAACAAGGCTCACGTTTTATAAGAATCATCAAACCTAAACATGTGACATTCCAGATTATTTTTTATCTTTTGCCAGAATATATATTGATTCTTTTCCAGCTTATTTACATTTCATCGATTTTTAATTCAATTTATCTCTGCAATATAAAAGATTCTATTTTTGAAATTTCACTTATTAAAATTCGAATCCATTGATTTTAATAATTTTATTTTTTTCTTCAAATGATTCTGTTTCTAAATATGTGAGCAGAGTGATCATATGTTGGTTGTTGACCCCAGACGTGACATAGGTCTTACACCATTGAATCAAGAGTATGATGAGCGGATCGCTTCCTAATTTCTAATTGTAATTAAAATGATACAAAGTGCATTGGAACTCGGAAGCGGCCGTGAACATGGTTGCAATGTCAATTAGATCAAGCTAAGCCTATCATAAAGAGTACACTACGTTCAGTTTATAGGCATTTAACTCATCAAATACCCCGCTCCTTGGTTACAGAGTCACTGTCGATCGTTTATGTTTAATAAACCCACATGGACCTTTTCAGATTTCTCTGTATCTGATCTCTTGAAGTTCTGAGTAATTGAGGTAAGGAATGCTTCAATTTTTACGATTCTGCTCTAAATTTTAGACGTTTCTTCCTATTTTTATCCAACTGCAACAGAGTCTCTAACAGATGACTAACAGAGGCTCTAACTAACTAATTAATGAGTCAATTGTTTAAATTAAAGAAACATTTAATGAAATTATCTCATTAATCTGTGGTTTTCAGGTAAAGACCTGAAATCTTTCGTTAGACGACAAGCGTAATGGATGTTGAATCAACATCTCAGCTGAACTCTGAAGCATTTTAGGTCTTGGCTTTGACTTGGGTGGCTAGCACAATTTTTTGAAATTATTCCTAGCAATGGTGTCTGCTTCTTCAATCCCAATCTCGCTTTTTATAATCAGCTATGTACACCTCGTGTGTACATAGAGTGTCGCCCGTCTATGTTTACACAACATTTCAACACATGTATATTATATCGATTTAAAAATAGATAAGAATTGGTAAAAAACAGTACAAACTAACGTACTTCAGTAGCCCTATAAACCATTAGAAAAAATACTTCCGTTCTGAAACTTTATCATATTCAGGATACATGTTTCAATGTCGAATTTCTATTTAATGGCAATCAATCATCAGTAAATGAATTGTACTACTATTTGAATCAGTACTACTCACTGATTCAAATATTTAGAGAGAAGATTTTGATTAAAAAAGTAAAAGTACATGCAACAATAGTCAAGTCAGGAAAAAATGTGAGATTAAGTTATCAAATCTCAACTCACATTGTCAGCTAAAGCTGGATTTCCTAAAGTTTTGTGAACTCATCACGAGCGGCCAAGTGACGTCGCACTTAAATCATTTTCTTCACGAAACTCAATTGAAACTATTCGCATGAAAGAACATGGCTCTTGCACACACTCGACACACCGCTAGTGTCACACTTGATACGAACACGAGTCGATGATTTAACACCTTCGAAAAATTCAAATAGGCACTCTAACTTATTCCTAAATCCATTCACACGAATGTCTCAATTGTTAAGTTACGAGTCCGACGAGATTTTTTCCTGAAATATAAAAAACGTCTTGTCCACAGCACTGTCATTTAAATTACTTTTTATCTCCTGAGGGATAACTTAACTTAACTGAGGGATAACACTTAACTTTTCTTAAATAACACATTTGGTTTATTAAATGAAGACTCTAAATTCCAAACAATTACTAGAGTCAATACCACTAATATTCTCCTTTCAGTTCATAGAAAAAGTAAACATAGATTATTTAATCTATTTCTTTATAATATGATATCTTTTAATATAAAGGTACTTTATAATAGTAAAGTCCTTTTTATAGTGAACTCTTATTTAATGAATTCTATTGTAGAAATTGGTAACTTTCACACTCGCGGATGCCCCCTAATGCATATGACACAGTGTCATTTGAATTTACACCGAAGACAGCGGAAATGACGAATTTCCATCGTTTGGAAGCCGAGGTCGAAGTGCGTTTAGAACAAGATTCTAAAGAGACCGAAGAAATTCTTTTGTTTCAACTTCCTTAGATCACCTTTGCCAAAGAATTCTCTAGACTCTAGAGTAGAGATTCCTCTTAATTAAATCCTCGTGTCCTGATTTTGATTAGAGAAGATTTAGGTCTATTTTCTTATTTCTTCTTTAGTGGATCATGGATTGTGATTTATGGTAAATTTATATTTTATGGACGAATAAGAAATTTAACTACGGCACTAAAACGACATTGATAAAATCTAAACACTCCGCTATGAGCGGAGGGATAGTTGGCACTGACAGATCTAACTATTTCATTCACAGTTGCGCCGTCCTATCGACACGTGTGTGCACACACGGTTATTACTAAATAGGCATGTATATATACATATATATGTATATATGATATGATATATGATAGAGTATGTGATTACAGGAGGAGACAGGGGTGTAGGTGGTCAAGCGAGCAAGAGATGTAACCGCAGCGCTAAACTGATGCCAAGATATACACGCACAGTGACGAAAGGGCTGTCATATCACTTGCGCTTCTATAATAACTCGTTTGCCTGCGAATTACATATTATGTTTTATCACTCAATGAGCCCGCTAAGAAGATGCCTGCTTATTTCCAGTTTTTAAGCAAAGCGGTAAGAAATAAACATCTGCTTTTATAATATTTAATACCTTTATCAGTTGTATGACATCTTGTTGTATGACATTTTTTTCTATGATTCCGCAAGATTTTCAATCGTATATAGATTCTGTACTAGAATTACATAGATGATCTGATTTCTTAATGCTTCTAGATTCATGTAATTACAATTTATATGAATATTAATTAAATAAGAATATTTGTTTCAGATTTATAAATAATTTTTGTGAACATAATATCATTATTTATTATTTATCACATGTCATGTCATAATTTTCCCTGATTCTCAGTGGGTTTTCAGTGACTGAAATCATGAGAAAATAATCATTGAGAATCAGTGGAATTTGACTGATTCAATTTGCGAGAGTACGTGTATGTATATATTTAGGAAATGTTTCCTCTATCTTACAAGATGATTACAGGATATGGTTCATAAATATAAATTTAATATTAATTAAAATTTTTTATTTTTTAAATACCATTTTTATATGCAAATAATATTTTTTAACAGCGTTTCTTGCCTAAATTATTTTACAAAATTATATTTACCAAAAAAATCGCGCCAATGCTTAGATTTCCAACCTTGCTATAAAGTCGAGCAGGTTGCAGCACAGTAGGCTCTACTCCATGATAAAGTTTTATGTGGTAATATTAAAAGAATTAACTAAATTAATTAAAAATAATTGTAAATCTTCTACAAATTTTTTTAATCCGACTAACTCCATTTGAACTGCAATATTATAAATATTTGTTAAGTAAATTGCAGAAATCTGCATTAATGACTGTTGACAAGGTACATTCCTGCAGTAATGGTAATTGTCGGTCCCTATTTACTGCCTGTTAGTAACTACATGGTTTATTCTTATCATTCTTATATATCAAAAATATTTTTATCTTCGTTATATGTCTTTGCCCTTGTACCCCTTAGCCAATCAGTGGCTCATCCACCCCTTTAGCTTCTATGCCCTTACTTTCTGTCCTTCTTCCTGTCATTCCTTCTTATAGCCCCTCCCAAACATTTTACCCCTTCACCACGTGTCATCATTACCCCCTCACCCTTTATCCCTCTTGCCTCTTTCCAACCCCCTCTTTTCTCTGTCCATCTCAATCCTTACTCTCATCGGGGAATTTTTATTCCCTGTTATTAGGAATTAATTATACTGACTGTTTGGTTTTTTTTTTTTTGTAACATTTTGAGTTTTTATTCGAAAAAGATTATTGACAGAGATGAGAGATCTCATAATTGTCTTATCAAGTGAATAAAAAGATAAGGGCCTGTTTTACAAGATAGTGCAATGTCCCCTTGAAGATTGCGATCATTTGAAATTTAATGCTGATAAGCAAATATTAGTCGTGTCTAGTGACGCAAATCACAATGCAAAGTCATGATTTGTCAGAATTTCTCTTCATCAGTTAGATTAAAATGGAACATGAAGAAGATTCGGGTAAAATTGAGATTTGCGATCTATAGATATTGATTGATAAATATAACTACTATGCTTGGATGATATTCAGTAAACATGTGATATGGTTGAATTAATTAAGGAGAATTTTTGCTGTCGGTAATGATATGATAAGATGCATATATATATATATGTAATTCCAGTTCCAGTATATTCGAAATGATAAATGACTCTTGATTATCTATTTTACCTAATTATAAAAAAGCAGATAATGTTCATGTCAATGAAAGGTATTATATATTTATTTAATATATGTAATATATGTATATTATAATATACGTAGACATAGCAAAATTAATTGTTATGAACTGACCAGTTTAATTGGATGCGGAATATATGTAAATATAATTTTTGTAACTTACCAGCAATTGTCTTCTGATGTGCAATATTTTTCCCACATCCTAAGGAAATGCCACATCTCTGTTAGGATCTCTTTCGTTCTTCCTCTCCGTTTGCGTTAATCGAATCAAAAACTCACATATGTAATCATAAAAAGCGAATTTAGGTGTAGAATAAATATAAAAATTACTTTCATCCATTGAAAACATTCAGAAGTTTTCGAGATGAAACAGCAATCGAATGAATAGACGAAATACTATTAAAGTGTAAAATCAACAGAAAAGTTTAATAAAGATTTCTGTAATTGAAGATACGGGCCTCTTCAAAGTCGTTCGTACTCTGACGTTCAAGTCATTTCAACCGAGCTATTAATAATATTATCTTCGTAAATCTGCGATTCAGAAATCGAAGAAAAATGATCTCATTTTCATATCAAAGTCTAAATAATGTCCATTATTTTTATTGTTTATCATTCTCTTGAAATCTTTATTACAATTTCAGGTTTATCTTACATGGCTTTGGACAAATAAAATAAATCAGGTAAATAAGGTACGAATGAGTAGTTTCATGCATTTTTCGTATGCTTGAATTGGAAGAATTACTTTATCTTAAGATAAAAGCGAACATAATTATTGAAGAGACATTGACATTCTTCTAATGTTTTTTATCAAAGACATGACTGAAGAAGATTAACAGATTATAAACTTGGCTGATGTTGTTTGTGTGTAGCTAATTAAATAAATGATTCGATATATTTTTTGATTTCACGCGTATTTAATATACCATATATTTATTTTACAATATTTCTAATTGTAGGTTTATTTACTATTTTAAGGATTATGATGGCTTTATACATCTTGAAGGCTATATATATGTATATATGTAGTATGGAGAATTTTTGTAAAAAAATTTGAAAGTTAAACATGTTGAAATTCAACCGCATAGTACATTTAAACGAATTTGCATAAGAATATGCGAACACCATTTCACTGTTTCTCCGTATATAAGGAAAATTTCGTTTTGCATATTCGGGGTATATATCCTATATACTATACATCTAAATCTTCTATTGAAGTTCATTTGGAAAATGAGTACAGTAAGTTTTACATTTCAACTTCTGTTCGGATAATACGTATGTCGAAGGGATGAAAAGTCGTATGGAACCTAAAAAATAGAAAAATGGAAAGGAAATAGAAAGAAGGAGCACACAATTTTTATGCATATATATGGTAAATTTGTTTAACTTCTTTTTTTGAAATTTCTACCGAATATTTATATCTAAAACATTCAGAGTCCAAAATCCTATTTATAATTCAAGGAAGTTTTTACGCTTTAATGACATTTGATTACGTTTGGCTCAGTGATACCGTACAATCGAATCTAACGTGTCAGGGGCGCACCCACATGACCGGAATTCGACTCACAACAATCGGAATCGGAAGTGATTCCGGCATGGTGTTCGGCAAGCGTGGATCCATTGTTATGAAACGTCCAAACGTCCCTGAGAAATTATTGTCTACTATTTACTTTACTACCTAGTGATTATTCTAAGTCAGTAGTTTTTCCATTCATCGCTTGGAAAAATTGTTTCAGCTTTGCATCGTGAAATAGACCTGATTCAGTTTCTGCCGTGTTTCTGTCAACATACCCTCTCAACTCTCTCGTAACGTCTCGAATGAGTTAATAAACATATTACTATACATATAAATTTATCTAAAGTGCTTTTCTCTGAAAAGAATTTTGAAGGACAGCTACAAATTCGCGGTAGAGAGAACTTTGTCCGGCTTCGTGAATTGTTACTCTTCAACAATATTTGCTGACAATCTAGAACGTGAGAAGTTTTAATTAAATTCCGTCCGGTTGGCCGAAAGCGCTTCAGGAATGAATTATTTAACGAGAATTTAAACACGCAAGTTATTTATAATATTTGGTACAAGTTAGTAATTATTTATATCATATCATATGTCTAAGCAATGTTTACAATCACGGGATTTGCTTTTTTTTCTTTATTCTAACACAAGTTAAAATCCATACAAATTAAACATAAATATAAATTTAGTAATATTCGCTTTTCTTAATCTTCAATATATGATTCGTAATAGTTCAAAGGCAAAAAAATCAGATCCCTTGATTAGAAACAAATTGTTTTGAATCACAATGTTTTTAGGAAAAGTGAAATAGCATCAACTAAGCACACTGCACATCTCTTTCAAAATTCCAAGCACATGTCTCTGTCTCCTTGCTTTCAGCCCAGGAAGTGATTTTCTTTTCATACCTTCATATCGTTTCGGTGATGCACGAGAAAAGCCGCGCGAAGATGAAAACCGAGATGGATATCCATTGAGTGATGGTTAACTTTTTCACTGAAAAATGGTTGTGGTTACATTAGGACCATTCGCTTTTACACGACAAGAAAAATTTGCTACTCAGCAAAACTTCGATTTTCAAAATACAAGTTCAGCAATCTCATTCATATATATATATATATATGTATTTGTATTTTTTATTTGTACTAAACTTCTTAATATCCATTGTTTATTACTTTATTATAGTATCTTTATTTATTTGAAATATATTGTAAGGTGATCTCATTTATACAGTATGGAGAAAAAGTTTAATTAAGTTGATTTTTGTCACTTCATATAGAGTATTTGAATTCAACATATATGTATGTAGTTCAAACAACTGGGAATTGCCTTTCTGGCAATCTCAGCACTTTGATCTTCACCCTTGTGCATTTCAATGTTGCAATTAAGGCTACGGTTGAAGGAGTATGTAACAAGCATGTGGACAATATTATACCTTTAACATCATCATCCAAAGACATATTGTTTTCGCTGTATAAGTATAGATACTTATAAAAGATCACGTTTCAATATGAGTTCAAGAGAAAAAACTACATAATCATACATTGAGCACAATATTAGATTCCTGCAAAGAAGTTTCAATTACTGTTAAGTTATTTTTTGAAAAAAAGTAATGTAATTTTATTTAGGAGTAGTAAGCAATTAAGCACCATATATTCGGCTCTATTATATTAATTTTCTGGCACATTACGTTTAGAAATTTAACGATGGCTGTCCTTCACAATTCCGTATCGTAAAATTTTTTTCTGCGCACTCATTCACGTTTTTTATCTCATTATTCTGCATTTATTTTGCAGGTAATAAATGAAGATGGGTTGCGCACCTAGTGGAACCTCTTCTAAGAGTGGGAGTCTTCGCCTGATGAATACTAAGCTTACATTCACAAAAGATCAATTGGATAAACTCAACACTTATTTTAGAAAATCAGTTGCAGATGTTGAAAGTAATTTAATTTCTTTTATACATGACAAAGCTTATATCATATAATTCTCAGTCTACGCGGAAAAAACGTTAATGAATTATATAAAAAATCATGTCCTATCATTGGAGTATAAAATATTAACGTTTTTTTTCATTTACTTATTAATTTTTTCAACAAAATAATACGATAAAATCCTAAATTAATTTTTTTTACAGTTTCCCCAGATATTATAGGCATTGAATCAACAGTGGAAAGATTAGTTCAACGTTTGGTAGCAGGAGTGGGTAATCTCGACCGCAGATTCTCATCCATGTTCCTCGTTTCGCTCAATGAACGTCGTAGGATTAAGGTAAGATAAATTGATAAAGAAGAAAATAAAAGCAATATGGAAATTGTAATTTATCCTGAGGGTTTAAATTTTACGTATATCATCATGCAGGATCATGTTTCCTTTTGTAATGAAAATTCATGGTTTATACACTGGTATGAATATTTCAGTAGAATATGAAAAGCAGGATTAATTCGGATTATTACAACTGACAAATTAAATGAAAGGAAGAGAGAATTAAAAATAAGTTGACTGCAAAAGCTGAATTGAAAGTATAAAAGTAATTATATAAATAATTAATTAATTTAATTTTTATTCTACTATATAGCAACTGAAGTTTGAGTACCTTTTACGAATTGACGTTTTATCGACGCCAGTCACAAGTAGTGACGGGGAATCTGCAGTAAGTATAGAAGAAGATGCCAGTATGCCAGGATTCGTTCGGCTCAGGATACGAGCCAGTGAAGCTGAATCATGGGCTGAATTTTTAGGACCTGGTGGAAGAATTCGGCGTGATCTTATCAAAGCCAAAGTAGCGAATCTCTTAGCTGCTGCGACCAGACAGGGTATATAAGTTACTTTTTGTACTGATTAATATATTTATGAAAAAAGGAATCTCGAAAAATGTTGAGATAAATGTCTTGGAATGATTAAAAAAGCATTTCTTATCTTCATTAAATTACAGGAAGTTGGAAAATAGTGAATATAAAGATTACTTCTATAAAAATGATAACATAATAAAAAAATAATTGTCTTGTTTTATAAATCAGTTTCAAATGAAGTGAAAAGTGGAGATGACCGAATTTGCCACTCTCCTGGTCAAATCGTTGATGCGGAAGTTCTAGACAAAATTCTGAAGCAACCAGACCACTGCAAAGTTTTCTACGGCTCTGGTAATTTCTGAGAATTATAATCAAGTTTTCTTAAAAGTAGTTTAAATCAGTAATAACAAATTAACTAAAAGTTATTGAATTTATATGAAATTCAAATTCAATGGAAATCTTGAAGTCATATTGTAAGGCGGATCCAGCTGTTGCTTTACCCGACATGCTTTCTCTCTTGTTTTCCTTAATTGCGAGCAAAACAATTTAATTAAACCGCTCTGCATGACGTGTATTATGCTAACGTTTTGCGGTTCGCAAATGTCTTGTCAAGAAAATCGTGATTTCGTCTTAGAGCATTTGAACTTGGGAATTAATTACGGTTTTGTCGCAATAATGTAAAAATGAATGATTATGAGTCAAGTTTGACGTTACTGCAGTATTATAATTAAAATTTAGTAGTGTTATATATTTATTATTGACATTATTATAGATATTTTTATTTTGACTTCTTAGAAAGTTTAGAGACGGAATTACGAGAGCCGAAGGAACATCGTGTCGCTTTGGTGGAGGACGGTAGTGGAATACTTTTGAGGATTGGATTGGATGGTACCAAATCCCAGGATGTCGAAGTGAGGCTGTTGATTGGTGCTACGGTTTCCTCGTGGTCAACCACCGCCGATTATCCTCGTCGAGTACCGCTTCACCACTGTGATGCATTGCTTCATTACACTGCAACACAAACTGTTAGTTTATTTACCAATTTCCAAAAACTTAGTCACTCTTCCTCAATTTAAAAATTCTAAAAAGATTCATTGTAATTTAAATTTGCATAAGAAAATTAATGATTGATCTTGTAACATTTATTTAGTTCAAAATATATTCATAATTGACCAGTCAACCACTTCATATAAAATGGCAAAGGGTTGTTTTACTTGGGCTGTTAATTTGGAATGTGTACTAAGTTTTTTGTTTTCTGTTAGCCAAGTTCCTGTTGTCCAAGAAGCAACGGTTCTTTTCCGAAAAAAATTTAATATTTTTTTAAACAGGGGATGTATGCGACAGCTGTGGGGCCTTATCCTGGGGCTCGTTGTGATGATCGAGCGACCTTATGGAGGATTCGAGTTCCAGCTGTGGAGATGATTATGTCCCAACATTACTCTGATGAAAGTGTTCCTTTCCTCACAGATTCTGTACTTCAGGAAATCCTCGATCAGTTGCAAGGCAGACGGCCTCTAAATCTTCATCTCAAACGAAAAGTAGGTTCTTTGCCTTTCAAAATCCGCCACGATTCCATTTTAACAAAAATTCTAATAGTTATCATCTCAGACAGTTCTTGACTTGAATGAATATTTCATAGTAATCAAAGAAATTTCTGACAACTCTCAGTGATGATATAAAATATTTTTCCAGATCACAGACTGATCCTTTGACATTTCTTCAGTACTGTGATGTCTCTTTCATTAGAGATACAGATCTTTCTAGTGCATCCTTTCAGACTTTCTTATACATTTCAGAATTTCATACTACTTTTTCCTCATTTTCCCTTTCATAAGAAAGGATTTGCTTTTTATAAATTCAGAATAATATTAAATGAAAAAATATACTCAAAAATACGGTAATATAATTAAGATGAACATTTAATTAGTCCAATCTTAATTTAATAAACGGAAAAATTTTTAATACATAGAAAGTTATTAAATATTCGAAATAGAATTTTTCATCAAAACGAGTTTTCACCTATTTTAATTCAAACGAATTTAGATTTATGCGAAAGCTAACGTAGAATTATTTTAGTCGAGCGTGAAAAGCTTGGAATGCATAATGAGAAAAGTTGAATGAATTTAAGACTTTTCTCTGGTTGTTGCCACTCGTTCCGAGTGATTAAACGTAAATGAACAATGCGACTTTCCCATATTTATTGTTCTTCTACTTGGAAGAAAAGTTTTATTCTGGTCATAGGACACAGGGGAATTTTCTTATGATTTTTTAATAGTTAGTGGTTTTGCCTTGAAGAAGGAAAATGTAAACTTGCAAATTAAATTTTAATTGGATTCTCCTCTCAAGGTAAGGAAAGTTGATCGGTAATATGGAATATCTTAAGTTACGACACGCTAGGATTACATTAAATGGTAAAAAATGAAAGAATAGTAATAGAAAGAATGAAAGAAGAATTGGATTATAAAGTATAAAAAATATCTGAGAAAGAGAAATGGCTTTAAGAATTTCTAGGAGATTTGTAGCTGTTTTCGTTTATACATATAATGACATACACAGTAATTTTAGTTTCAAGCACCTCTCATGCAAACAGGAAAAGACTTCCTGTCACTTGATTGCCCTGAGATTACTTAGTTGCGGTTTGTTACTTTTGCTTTGAGTTTCCAGAATACATTGTTGAGTTTTGGTGTAGTTACATACAAATATATATATAGATATATATTCAAAACTTTGTCTTTATCTTTCACCTACATCTTTACTCTACCAAAATCCAGAGAGATTTGCTCAAGCATTTCCACTGGCTGATTTATCCAGAACTTTGTGACTTTCGACCAACTCACAGTTTTGTATGGATGCCTCATTGATTCTATGAAGGTAGTACCTGACAATTTTGATTAGGGTTGGCGACCTAGGGAAAAAGTACGTTCCGTTTGATCTTAAGAGTCCGAAGTATTGCTGCTATTAGGCAAACAGCCAGGGAGAAGTTTCTGGTGGAGAGATTTTGAGATTGTATATAGATCTTACTAAGAGCTTTATACTATCTTCTTTTTCGACAATATTTTGTTTGTGGAAATATATACATGGAAACTTTCAACGGAATTTAAATTTACAGGATCGTCTGAAGCTCGTGAGTCGTTATATTTTGCGAACTATTCACTGGTGGTCACTGGAACGAGCTGGTCCAGACCCTTTGAGAAGCTGGGCACCTGATACTTTATCTCGTCACGTTCTTCTGTGTCTCGATGAGTTAATAAGAGCCCTCAAGTGCCAGAATTTGAGGTGTTACTTTCATCCTAGGTGTAACGTAATGCTGCAGTGTGCCAAAGGTAACAAGAATCCAACGCCTTCTATTCCAAATCCCTAATTGATTAAACATCATGAACAAAATAAATATTCATAAATTTCGAGTCCCTGCCAAATACAATATTTCAGGCTGATTAAACCTTCTGTACAATAAACATTTCAAAAACCCTATCAGGAAAGAAACTGAAGAAAAATAGAAGTAATATTTAAAAAGCAAAGCAGAAGAGATTTATAAATGGAGAAAAACGAGGGATGAAACGATGTTTTATCTGCTATGTTTTAATAAACATAGGATAGAAGCTGAATATGGTTTTTTGGTACCCTCGTAAATAAATGAATATGCAATCTAGAAGGTGAAAATTGTAATCAGAATGTGTAAGATATTTCGAATGCAAGTAATTAAATTGCAGAGATATATAGTATACATATAGGAAAGCACACACATATAGACTCCGTTCAAGTGTATATATTCATCCTTTTGCAGAAGCGCTGTTTCGCTTAATTGGAAACAAAACTACCTGCCATGAAACCTAGGTGTGCAGTGATGCATGAAAATGTGTGAATGTGTGAGTGAATATGTTTCAACATAGGCTATCAAATGCATGTCTCTTCTCAGAAACGTTACAATGGTTATTTGACAAAAATATTTGCATCACTTGTTAAAAGGGAATCCAATCTTGTTTGGATTATGGCCATTCATTAAAAATATTTAATTAAAATAAAAATTTTAAGCTCTGCTTTATATAGAAAAGAAAAATTGGAAATTGGATTTTTCTATACGAAACTATTTTCAGAGTGTGAAGTACCACCAATTAATACCAATTTAATAGCACCAATATCACCTTAAATAATTCGAATGATAAAGGTTGACTAAAAAAGGTTGTAAAGAGGTTTTAAACGATTGATAAGCGGTTTTATTCTAATAATAAAAAGCCGGTGTTTAATTAAGAAAAGAATTTCAATGGTAAAATGTGTCGGGGATTAAGTTGCGCTGAATTGTGTAACTAGCACTTTTTTCAAATGGGAATTCTCATCTTTCACCGATGTGTGAAAAACCTGTCTAGGGGATCAGGGCATTGAAATAATCAGCCACGTGTAAATATCGGCCAATTCTGCATCGACGGTTATGTAGATGTCACTCGTTTGGAAATTTGATGCCAGTTTGTCGTCAACCCGATTTCAAAAATTGAAATTTACGAAAGACCAGAGGTCGAAACGGATAAATTAAATGCCTTGTTCTTAAAATTAAAAATATCGAATTAAAATGTATGTTTATTTATGTTCTATAACAGAGATTTTCGTAAAAAAAATATTCTTGTGAAGGTAGTGGTGAAAATGAACGAAGAATTGATTTATCTTTAGGAGAATTTTAAAATTGAGTATTAAAATTTAGTATCAGGCATGTTCGATAAAAACGCTTGGGTATTGCAATTTTTTAAGAAACATACGGGTTATTGAAGTATGCAAAGACGGGAGACTAGAAACTTTTGGAAAGTAGAGACTATGGTGATCCATGAGATGGTTGGCCAACGAGATTTTCCAGACGTCGCATATATTCGAAGTCTTATCGCTCATATCCCTCTCGTATCCTCTTATGCAAAAATATTGAGGAAAACTTTAAAGTCAGTAGACACCAGTTTCATATTCTTTTTACTGCAAATGCCAAAACAAACGCAGTTCAAATTCTAACTGCAATTTGTAAAGTAAAAGTTCCAGGATAAGTTGTTACTTATTAAAAAAATATTGGATATCCAAGGCCTTAATTGAAAAAGGGTTTTGGAAAATAGTTTTGATTGAATTTTTTGGTAAATAGCTAGGAATAATGTCGCCCTTTCAGAATGAAAACGAGGCATATTTACCACAACACAAACAGTTTTTCCTAAAATAACGGTCCTTTCCGGGAAAATGCAAGACAGAGGTTCAGAGATAAATCGACAAGCTCCATTTCAGAGAAAGGAACAAAACGGGGCGTCTTCGTATTTTTCATGAAAATTGAGAATCTAGTTTGAAAAATGAAAGAAATATATAAGGAATTTTGTTCAGATATCTAAATATTCTCATTAAAATGACTCACATTAAAAACTATTTCATGTATAAATTTAACGTCTCAAATATTTTATTTTCGTTTATTTTATACACATTTAAGGAGGAATCCTTCATCACGAAGATTCTTACGTCTCAGATTCAAAATTGGTAGAAGCATATTTAACCCTTTTAAATACTCAGTCTACAAATATGGCTGTCGAAGCACCAAATCCAACTGACGTTATGGAAACTGAACTCATTTATCGATGGCAAACAGTTATGGCCTCTATTCCAAGGGGAACTATGGGAGGATATTTTGGATATAGTTCGAGACAATTAAAATATCTGGGACTAGTCATCAAAGAAGTATTAAAAGCTAAAGATGCTTCCTTGCAGGTGTGTTTTATTTGTGCTATGAATATTTATTCATTCTATAAATTCATTTCTATAAATATTAATGTAATTTAGATTCTACTAGTTATTTTGTTAATGTCTTAATTAATTTTTATTCTTTTACTTGACAGGGTTGTTTTGAAAACAGTTCCTTCTTCAGTTTTCCTGTATCCTCGTCTCATTCGCAAGAACCAATAGACAATCTCGTATACCTTCTAACTTTGGTGCTCAAACAGGCGAGAGACCAGATTTACGCTGTGATGGATCACCGAAAAAGGAAACGTGTAAGACGTCGTTCACTCGAGGAGCGAAGACGAGGCAGTGCTTCTGCTTATTTCGAACGTTCTGTAGACATCCTCGTTGATGTTGTCAAAAGAGATAGAGAAACTGCCTACATGGATCTTGAAAATAATATTATAATGGCAGAGACACTTTTAAAATGGCTCTATTATGGTAATCGGATTAATTGCATAGAAAACTATCACTGGGGTGTCGATTTCATCCCTATGTTAAGAAAAATATAGTACAGGCCACGGGGAGAATATACTATTCTTTATTTTACAAAACTGTTGTTGAGCTTTTGTCTAATTTTATCACAGATTGGAAATAGTGATTCTCCTTTTATAGGTATGGAGCAGGACAGAAAAACTTTAGGTCCAATTCTACGACCCTATCTTGGAAACTTGTTCAATTCCTCGCACGAAAACGCCTGGCATGTCGAGTCCTGGAAAAAGAGACAGGAGACCTACAACTCAGAAATGCGTTCGTTGGCCATGTTCTGCAAGTTGGTGACCACAGAAGAGATATCTCCTGCTAATGGAATTGTCGAGTCTCTTTCGAAGGGGTGGAACTGGTCCGAGGACGTAGCACGAATGATTGAACGATCAAATAATGGATTAAAGCTCGTTTTTATCACATCTGAAAAAATTTTAAGGTAGAATTGAATGAACGAATAATAAATTACGGATAAATTGTATCTATTTACAACTCGTTCATTTTTTAGGTACAACCTCAAGTTTGCAGACAATCAAGGACCAAGTGCTTTCTCAACTTGGAGTAAAGCTAGGAATATCAGTAATGCTGTAAAGAGGGCTACCATAGCTAGAATTAATCTGATAACAGTTACTGATACACTACCAGAAAAGAAAAATTCAATTATCGAGAATGAGAATAGAGGTAAATTTACTTATTGAAAATCCAAAATTTAAATTTAATTAAGACTAATCGAAAGTTTATGATCTTAATACATAGCCTCAAACGGTAGAGGAACTTCTGGTGAGCTATAAACTTCGAAGTTAGCAAATTAATTAAAACCAGGTCACGTAACCACCGGAGAGTCTAATGAAGAAATTTTCCGAGTAATTTTCTCGGAAAATAAGAAAATTGAGAAAATCTTTCCAGGGCGATGAATGAAAACTACATAACATTTTTTCTAGCTAATGGACCATCTCTAAAGTGCTAGGGGAGCAGAAAAATAGAGCTGAATGTCCAAACCTTAATGGTATCTTAACGGCTTACGTGCCTTAAGATCGTAAAAGGACTAAAAGATTTTCGCATTCGCTTCTTTCGTTTATTTTCGAAAAGCCCCATTGAACCGAGGTTACTCTTTTAGTACGTGAAAATGTGCTGAATCAAGATTTATGTCGTCCCATCACACGAGCACTAAACATTCCCATTTTCTCTTCTTGAAACAAATGTGTATCATTTGTACAAAATTATCAATATTTACAAATTATAAATTTTAAGAATAATAAGGATAAGCTAATAAGTTAATATTATAGGTTTGTGATAATTTGGCTTTAAGCTTTAAATCGATATTGGTTTGTTAGGTCTGGTGGGTCATGCTGAACTGAGAAACTTTAGCCCTTTGACCTACGTGATTTCTATGAACCGTCGCCGAGGTCGCCAAAGAGGTCCAGGAGGATTGATCTCAGCTCTTATCACATTGAATAAGTTTCGGGTAAGCATTACTAATAGCATTATATTTATATTCTTACGAAGTTGTAAGATTTTAGAAATTGAAATTACTTTGAAATATATTTTTGGATTTAGCTAAAGTTAGTCCATTTAGTGAATTAGTTAATAAATCAATGTAGTACATACAGTATGTACGTAGCATGCATTCACTCAAGTTTGAATTGATAGAATACAGTACGGTGCTTACCACAGTAACAAGCTAGAAACAAATCCTTTAGCAAATCCCAGTAAATCCTCATCTTAGAAGCCATTGCACACCTTGAGAATCTCATTATTCTAGATCCAGCTATACATCTAGATAATCTATTATGCAGTGTATCCAATATCCATATCCACTACAGACTTTGGATAATATTGACTTTGCATGCAAAATAAACTCAAACTCGATATGGTGTAAATTACATCTCATTCTGAATCAGTAAGAAGTTACTAGTGAAATATTGCCGTGTCAGCATTTCTACAATTAATTAATAGAAAATTATTAATTCGTAGATTTATCAAGGCTATAGCCTAATATTGATAGTACTTTTCTTCTAATGCATAGTTAAAAGTAAGTTACTAAATAAATTAGTAGCTTTTTACTGTAAATTAGTGGTTACTAGTTCTTAACTAATTGATAGTCAAAACACTTACTAAAATAAGCTTATTTTACTAAAGTAAATTGAGATGAGAGAGTAAACAATTTTATTACAATACGATATTAGATTGAGAATATTTTTATTCTATTATGAGTAATAATCCTAAGAATTTTGTAATTAAGAGTTCTTTAGTTGAAGGTAAATTACTACAGAGTGTGGTTTCATAAGAGCTTCATTTAGATTTTCCTTGGTGCAAGATTAATTATGTGCTTCGCCTGCTTTGATTGGATTAGTGAGACAAATTTATCCAATTATAATGGTAGTATGCAATTCCTCCTTTAATTTCATAAAAGTACAAACTCTTCTAAATTTCTTAGTCATAGAAATAGTACAATTTTTTGGTGATACGAAATCTCATTAATTAGTAAATATATATACAATGATTGAAAATATTTAATTGGATTTTTCAAGAACTTTTTTAGAAGAAAAATCTGCAAAATATAAAAAGTCTTATTATGCTTTTATAATCTAATCTTCCTCTGAAAGTGGTATCGTGGCTTGATATGAGAGGATGAAAACTTATCCTAGTCGATCGTTCCTATAAAGAGGAATTTTTAATCCACTTTTAGAGTGGCTTTTAGTTGTGAACTGACTGTTATCAGAACATCACACATGTCTGATATGATTAATAGAGTATTCTTTTATATTTCTCGATACTGTATTACTGTCAGAATTGAAGAAAAATAGGATATGTATCCATGTAAGAAGATATTTGGAGCAGATGGAAGAAGGAATTGGAACAGTATCGATTCTGAAATTCAAACCACTTCTTTAATCTTTTTCATACAGATTATGGTAGAAAATAACCGAAAAAAAATTCTGTTCATGCTTGTATATATAATATGTAAGATATTCTCGTCAAGAGGAAAGAAAAATTGATGGATTTTTATTTTCGAGATAATATTCCATTTATATTTGATATTTGATGCTGCTAGGTTTATTCAAATATTATAATTTTTTTGAATAATAATGATTACAATTTACCGAAGTTGCCATTAAGAAAGTGTAAAGTAATAACATTGCTAGATTTACTAATAATTAATTATGATAATAAACTTTAATAAACATTTAAGGAGAAAAAACAGATTGGATAAAATGTAGAGCAGAAAAAATAAGACCGTTATGTAGAAACAGAAAACAAAGAATGAAATGTGAGAATACTTAGTAAATGCTTGCATATCGTTGAAGGAAAATTATGAAAGCAGAAAAGTCGAGAGTGGCTCGAAGTGAACAAGATGTCATTGAAGAGATTCTTTTTTATTCCAAGATGTGTTGCAGAATAAAAGACGATAATTAAGGCAGTCATCATTATCTATTTAAAAAAACTTTTTATAAGATAATGAATGTTTTGTTCTTTAAACAACTTCTTGAGAAGATTTATGGGATTTAACTGTACATTTTTAATGAGAGTATTAAGTTCACGGAATTTCGTATTTCATTGTCATAAAAAGATCTTATTATGCTTGGATTTAATTATTTTTTAAATTTAATAAGATTTTTAAAGTTTACTAGGATTTCTCTTGGGTGTGCTATTATGACAGATTTAAAATAAATATTGTTTTCCATAAATACTAAAATTAGTTAATAAATTAATTAAGTTTATGGAAAAATTTTAAGGATTTACCTTATTGACACAAAAGACATAAATTTATCAAAAGGTTTGAATCAAAGGTTTTTT
Organism: Synergus gifuensis; assembly: GCA_904066015.1. Lineage (NCBI taxonomy): Eukaryota > Metazoa > Arthropoda > Insecta > Hymenoptera > Cynipidae > Synergus > Synergus gifuensis. Next base: position 1,941,447 of record CAJFCO010000131.1, on the reverse strand, counting down.
TTTTATGAAGCAAAGAGAGATAAACTTTCTGAGTAAAATTCCTACCCACTTTTCCCAACTCCCTTTTTTGGTATTATTAATTTTATTATAATATATATACATATAATATATATATTTTTTAATTTAGATCCTACAAGAAGTTGCTCAGGTTCTCCCTCACGAAGAAAAAGTCGCTATGCTTGACATGGTCCAGAAAGTAGCTAGGGAGGCATCTCGTTGTTTGAGAAGATCCAGCTGCCCAGATACATCAACTTCTAATTTGCCCAAAGAAACCTACACTCCTAGGTATATTTTATTTCTTTTATTCCTTCCTCTACAATATAATGGCTTTTGTATTCAGGGGCTATTTTAGTACCGAAATGAAATGAAAAAGTGATTTTAACCTATACAAATGAAATTCATCATCGATGGATGATGTTATCTCAGTATGTCACCCTCGACAAAAGGAATGAAAAAGTTAGATCTAGAATCATGATCCTAAAAGGGCAAAAGTTAAAGCTTCCAGAGAAATGACTTTGATCAAACCCGAGTTAGACATTTGATAACAAATGGGCAAGTGGATGTCGGAATGAATAGATGTCGTAGTTATTTATGGACTGTGATTGGACATTTAGGATAGATACTAAAGGCAAATTACGTTAACGATGTGTGGGTGTGAGCCAAATTGGTTTACCCCATTTCAATTACAACCTTGCGACAAGTTTAGCCAGATTTGTGGTATCATCTCTCACATCCTTTATATAGTATTAGCTCGAATTCAAGTTTGTTGTTATGGTCGAAGGGGAAACTGTCTGAAAAGACATGATGGTTTTATGTATAGACAAGATCAAAGTTGATTACTTCCAAGACGACTTCTCTGTAATCCACTTAAGATCTTTTACTACTTTTTACAATTTACTTTAGGTAGAAGAAATGCAAAGCACAGACAATAATAAAATATTTTATTACAATTGCAAGATTCAAACTACATTCATGATTAAATTTCGTTATTCATAAAGTTTTATTACCAATTCTTTGTATTAAAAAGTAGAAACAAGTTTTTTTAAAAGAAATGTGCTAGATTAAACTTTGCTCAGTTCTTTTACTCAGCTAAAAGAACTCTTTTTCCTTCTTCTGACCCACCTGTAATAATTATTTTCTTGTTGAAATCACTGTTCTAAAAGAACAAGCTATTAAATTAAAAAAAAAAAAAAAAAAAAAAAAAAACTAGCAATCGCCTCTGGATATTTATTTCCTTTTGATCTATAATCTCCTGAAATTCGTTTCAAGTTTGCAATTTGTGCCTGCAGGTCTGAATCGAGTATCTGTGATTCACCTCGACAGTATTCGCCGAGCACAAGTATTATCGCTGAACATCAGAGACGACTTCAGCGAGAAATGTTGGAAATGCACGACACGTTGACACGTGGTTTACGAACAAGAAATCAACTTCCGGTCTGGGATTCATCTTCAATTGGATCCTGGAAGTCTTCTGTTCGATCGATTAGCCGATGCAAATCGAAGAAAGGCCATAATAGAATTTGGAACACAGTTCGTGGTAAATTTACATCTGTTTTATTTTGGGATCAACGTGTATTACATTTTTTTCTGCACTTCTCGATTTGGTTTAAATAAAATTTTGCAGGAACATCGCCAATGTGGGACAGTGTAAGTACATCCGGAAGTTTCGGGAGGAGCAAATCTGAAGAGATGATGAGCAGAGAGGATTCTCCAAAATGGAACACCATAGATAGCAGATGCTCAATAAGTGATCAAGAGTATCGGGATACAGATAAGCTTCCTTCCTGGGATGTTTTGGAGGAAACTCTTAATCGAAAGTTGCTGCGATATGATAATGTGCAGCCAGATTCATTGGATGCTAATAAGGATGTTGGTATCGACTATTTGGTGGCTGGTAACGACAGAAAAGAAAAAGTCGTCTACCCTCAGAATCAAGTACAAATCAATTTAGTATGATACCATTTCACTTTACCAGAGTCCAACATCATTAAAAATTAACATCTGCCTCAATTGACAAGTAATTAGAATTTATACGATTTGAAAAAATCTTTTTATAAGTTTTTAAACCGAGTTTATAATTAGTTTGTAAAACAATCTTAAATAATTAGATTTTTCAACAATAATTTAAATAATTAGTTGCTTTTAATCCTGTATATTTGCATTTGTTATTACAACACCCCGAGGGTTCTCCATTTATTCTCTTCTTTCTCCACCTTCATTAGTCTACCTTTTGGACGTCCCCTGGTCATAGATTCTTATTAAAGCTGGTGCAATGTCCACAATGAGGTGACTTACGTTGGAAAGAAAAGACCTTGAGACTTTAAATAATCCACCATGAATTTATGACTACGCGACGCTACTTCATTGCAACGGAATTAATAGCAGGTAAAATTGAATTGGTTCTCGTTAAAATTAAATTTCATTAACAGAATCTCCGAGGTTCACAGATTGCTCCAGAGTTACTTCAAATGGTTTCAAATTATCTCAAGTTATCGTGAATTTTATTTTAATTACCGTTTTAAATTTAATTATTTTTCAATCCATGTGTCCATAAAGTTCAGCAGCGCTTGACTTTTTACTTAAAATTTTACTAAACTTTATTCATCGTTATATTTACCATTACATTAGTTTTATTAAATAATTCCTCTCATTTGGTGTAATAGTGAGAGCGAAGTAAGTTAGTTTTAAGATTTAAGTGTTACATAAACGAGGCAGTCAGCAATAACTAAACTAACTAGACCGCTTAAGGCTCTTCCTTCTCTGTGCATTAGCCGTGAATCCTGTTTATTATGCTTCTGGTATAAGAGCAGTAGTATAATATTGCTTTAACTGCTAGATTGTACGAAAGCTTCCTGGCTCCCAGTTGGTTAGCTTTAATGAAATGCGTTTGTTAAATTTACAACTTGAATCTTCTTGGAGATATATGGAGAGACGAACTCGTCTTATTTCCTATTACTCGATCGATACGACTCTTTCTTTCGCAATTCACAATTCCCTTTTCTTCGAAATATTTTAGAATAATCAGTTTTTGGCAAATATAGGAACTTTGTCAATCTCCACAAAGTCGGATGATAGAGCGTAAGCGAATTGGGATCAAAGAGAAAGTCGTTTTTCTATATACATAGAAACAATTCAAAAAAAAATCCTTCTCAACATTCGAACGATTAATATTCTTAAGAAGAATTGAAATATTCGAAATATTTTCTTCACTAGAATCCCTACAAACTTTCAGTTATTTGAAACCACTATGTCTGGCCATATACGATCTTTTCTACTGAGATTGACTCGTTCTTCTCTCAAACCTTTTATAAAATCCAATATCATTTCATTAAAATAGTTCTGGAGACACTTCTGCACTGACAATTTTAATATATTCATTTTCAAAAATTGAATCTCACGTACTAGTAATTATGAAATGGAAATGTCTGTCCCAAATGCTGGAAGTTGAAAGCTCTTGGGTGTAAAACGGGAATCGATGTCAGTATAACGATTTTTCGACCAATTACATAAATACAGAGACAGATTCTGGAGAGAAATTGTGTTATTTCGTACATTTTAACATAGTTCAAATTGGTCTAGTTTTTAAAAAAAAATATTAATTAATAAAATATTAATTAATAAAAGCGTAAAGTTGTCGAAACTAAATTCGCTCTTCTGGTAATACCACTTGCCCTTAAGTGATTTATAAAGTAGTTTTAGGAGATAATTATTTTTTTGATTAAATTGTGCAATTGAAATAAAAATTACAGGTCATTGTAGATCTTCGAGACCAGAAAGATGAATGGGACAAATCGTAATTGGTATTTGGCTCGGCTCCAGACAGGATCTCCGACGATGAACAGCAATTTAACGATTCTTATTAGATTTTGCTTTAGGATAATCTACTTACCGAAGATTCCTGACTTTGTACCACCTCGTTCAATAACAACTTTAGTGGAGACAGATTCGATAAACTTTTTCTTCAGATATTTACTTAATAAAAAAGTAGAGGTAAGTTCTACGCTTAATATTTAAATGAAAATACTGAATGGAAATTTTAGATGGGACATTACTCATTGCTAGTGAATAGATACTTATTTTACGCACTATGAATTAATTAATATTGTTGCGTATTGCAAACGAAAGAATTGGTTGGATATCCGGGAATTCTATCTGGGGGTTGCAATGTGTGCGCGCGCGCGAATTTAGAGCGCTGTGATCGCATCTCAGTTTCGCAGCCTCCCTGCTGTGGTCCATGTCAGCGTGTCGCGAAAGGTGTGCCGATGTACGCGTTTCGCTTTCGCCGCGCAACCCTTTGTCACGCGTGGTTAAAAAACAATAAAAAATTTTAAACTATAAATATAACTCTTTATTCTGGACCAAAGTTATAATATTGATAGCCTAAAATTGCTGTCCTTTTATTTTTCGCAAATAAATTCAGACTAGATTTCATGCCACGTGAATAATGCACTGAGAGACTAGACTTAACATAAAGTGTATTTTCTCAGGAAATATTTTATTTATAATGTTATTATGATTTCTTAAAATTTCGATTTGTGACATTGAATTCAGTTGAGGACCAAAATATGTGCTTCTTTTGGAATTGAAAAGTGGGAAGAGTTTGATATGGAATGAAAGGAAATGAGTGATTTGGTAAGTTGGCTTTTAAATTATTTCATATATATTTGACTGATATATTTACTAAACAAATTTCAATAAACCTTGAGAGTTATTTACAATTTAAGGATAAGTCCTTGCGAAGAAAATACAATGAGCTGAAATGTACACGGAATAGAATACTTTTATTCTAAATAATATTTATTCAAGTATTACATTATGAATCATGATAAGGAACATTAAATAGATGCGTGGTCATGCACTTGCTTTTAAACTGGTAAAGCATATTCACAGGATTATTCTTCACAGATTAATTATGGAAATCCGATCCGCTATTACAATTCCATTTAATGTGTTTCTTTATTGTTCAGAAATACTTTCTTGGCTGATGAGGTGAAGACTAATGAAACTTCTATAAATGCTGTTTTAAATTGTTTTCTGCAGTACAAGTGGAAGGTTGATAATTAACAGAACTGTGTAGTCTGTAAACCTGCTGGTTGACAGCAGAAGTAGAAAGTTTGCGTTACCTTTTTCAAGTTAAACTCCTTTATAAAGTAAACTCAATTATCAAGATGAAGCTAAATAATTTCATAGTTTCCAGTACTGTTTGAGCACTTTATGTCGGAAAATTGGTAATTTCGAATGATTTTAATTCATAGAGGGCAATTAATTTGTAAATTAATTAAAAAGTAAGTTATAAACTAAGAAAGGTTATAAAAAGGTTTTTAGAAAGTTCTTAATGTTCCATCCAACTCTAAAATACGAATTTATGCTTTAAACTGTTTTGGGCTTTAAAATAAAGCATCTCTTGCTTTAAGTGTTGGATTAACATTGCAGCTATCTTACCTAATTAGAAAACAGTTAATTGCAGCTACGCTAAATAGCTCCTTTATATGAATTCTCTATTTTACGCTCCCTTTTTACATTCTCTTTACATTTTTCTCTCCTTAGAGAATCTGTTTCTCGACATTCTTCTCATATGAAGAGGATAAAAGCTTTTTGCTTCTTCACATTTATGTCTGTTAAGACATTTCATTGTCATGCTCGTGTGACTTTCTACATAATACAACTCGTCGAGAATAGTGTGTAAACACGCAAGCAATAGTAACACAAATTTTAAAGTCAGCTCTGTGTAATCGAGAAGGCAGGCATAAAAGAAAGTATTTTTTTCATCACAAGGACTTTTACAGTAGAGTTCTTTTTCGCAAGTGAAATTTTCTCCCCTTCACTTCTCATTTCGTAAGTGGAAATTTAATTTGATGTTATTTTTTTGTAACTTAAAAACAGTTGTAGATAAATTGATGAAATTTGTGGGGTATATTGACATCACCAATATCTCAAAAGGATATTTGTGCCAAAGGATTTTTCAAAATATTGAATTTAGAAATTTTTATGTACATTTTGATCTAATATAAATAAATTCTGTTAAAAAATATGAATGATCAGGACGAAAGATTCTTTGTTTCGAGAAAAAAGAATTATATATTTTTTTAAATATTTATGAAAATCGTTAATGCTTCCTCTATGAGGAAGCAAGGTGATCAAAAAATAAGCACAAAAAATATAAATATATTTAAATGGAACACCCGAGATCGAATTCACAGCTAGTTTTTTAAATTGGAAATGTTCTTCTGGTAGTATATTTGATTAAATTTTGTAATTTTGCTTCAGTATTGCGACAATTAAATTATACGATTTCTTGGTCTCTTAAATTCCCGGTCCAACTTCTTACCAAAGTTTGAGGGTAGTGGAGGATATATACAGCTCGATAAGTCGCTCTCAACTTGGCACATTCTCGTGTATCCAACTAAAAACACCACTCGAGCGTGTCTACGCCTCCAGACTTAGCTCAGATAAAAGAAAGGGCGGAGAGGCAAAATAAGTTTAGGTGGGATAAAAGTCAATAGTTCGACAACATGGCATGAAAACAATAGAAATAGGACAGAAATCTCTCGAGGAATCAATGACATAATCTCGAGTCGAAAGCCGCTCGTTTTATAATAGGAAAAACTGGTTAAAAGTGCTGCAAGAAGGAAATTACGTAACTGATGAAAGACTTATTAAACTTTTTAAGGGTTAAACTTTTTAATCTGCATTTTTTTTTGCAAATTTTCTTGTTGTTTATGTATTTTTTTAATCCGATCAAATTAGTTGCCAATGTTCTGTTGTGACCAAATCTTTTTATAAGGTACACATTTGCGTATGCTCGACAGCTGGAATGATATTTATTATTTAAAAGAGTTTCAATTTTGATAATAAACAGAATATAAAATAAGAAATGTATCTTGAATTAAACAAAAGAAATTAAACTCAGAGATTTGATATTCAATTAAATTTAAATAGGCGAGATAAGGTTTGGAAATTGAGAGAATTATTACAATATAATCTAACAGACAATTATTATTTTCTCAATCTTGCCTTTTTATTGATGTAAATTGTACTTAAAGTAAATAGTAGAACTGAAGTTATTTAATGAACCTCGGGTCCCTGTTCGGGCGCCAAAATGTGACCAAATCTTTTTATAAGGTACACATTTGCGTATGCTCGACAGCTGGAATGATATTTATTATTTAAAAGAGTTTCAATTTTGATAATAAACAGAATATAAAATAAGAAATGTATCTTGAATTAAACAAAAGAAATTGAACTAAAAGATTTGAAATTCAATTAAATTTAAATAGGCGAGATAAGGTTTGGAAATTGAGAGAATTATTACAATATAATCTAACAGACAATTATTATTGATCATCAAATGAACGACGCAAACAATAACATAAGAATAGCCTTCCGAACAATACGATCCCAAAACAAATAATAGACACTGTCGATCGAAATCAAATCAATAAAATCATAAACTTGAAAACCGTTACGACGCGAAATTAAAGCGAGAATTATACAAAGTAATATTTTAAATAAAATTCGCAAGACAATCGAATAAATCACGCGAAAATGCAAAAATACATGTTAAAATACAAGATATGAAAAATCAATGGCGAAAAAGCATACAAGAGAAAAATCAATATCAAATGCATAAAAATACACGAGAAATAATTATGAACGAGAAGATTCTCTCGTCAATAGCGACACAGGTTAAAATATACATAAATAACATGATACACACAATAATTAATAAATAAATGTTACAAGAATCGCATCATGTCACTCACGCATCCTTGTCAAGTAGAGAGAGAGACGGTATATTTAGAGAGCTACCGATGTTGGAATTCTCCAGCGAAAGATTGGATTATCCTCCCTCAAAATATTGGCATCAAAGCTAACAATCAATCCTTTCAAGTGATTAAGAAAACGTGAGCAATCAGATTCAGATGCAGCGATCAAATAAATAAAAACATAACTTGATACATATAAATTCATATTAATTCGTATAAAATCGTATAAAATCGTATCAACTCGTATTAATTCGCCACGCTGCAACAAATAAAGGCACAAATGTTCCCATTAGCACTATCACCACAATAAACTTGACAAAAATTACTATCATATCGCGATATTCAATAATGCGTACCTTTGAGCTCTTTCATTATGGCTTTAAGCGCAGCGAAAATCAGAAAAATGTTCACAGGTGAAAATCTCGATTGATTCTGACTTGATTCTATAGCTCGCACGCTTATCCCCTCCCGAGCTCTATTGTCCCCTCGAATATTGATAGTTTATAGATTTCTGGGTGATAGGCCAATAAGATCATTTGCACACTTCTCCTACGTTTATTCTCGCGCGTAGTTCAAAACCACCGCCTCACTGTGGAGAAGTAAATAAATATATTTATGGAATACATATATATGAATATCCAATAATGGAAACGCTATATATTTATCAAGAAAAATCTGAATAATATATCCGTTGCAGGCGTTACCGGTTGATGTCGTTTGATAGCCGTTCTTGCCGATAATCACGTTTTAATATTTCACAAATCAATTTTAGACAAGGTTCTTAATAGCTTTCTAAAGCAGCGGGCGTTTGATTGATTTTTCATATCTTGATAATATGTAATCAATAAGCGAATTCATCACAATCTATATATATATATATTACCTTCTGAGTCAGAATAAATGCTGATTTTAATAATCCGCTAAAGTTTCTAGGATGAAGACTTTTCACTTGAAATAAAATTCATCTTTTATTAAATCATCTTTTATTTTCTGAACGCTATTCTTGAATGAAGTGAAAATTTAGTTTACTGGGTTTAGCAAACTTTCAAGCAGGCGTAATTTTCACTGACTGGTATATATACTTGAAAACCCTAATACATATAAGTTTTCCCGGAAAATGTAACATGTAACCTTACTTCAGTATAATTGATGCTGCAAAGCAAGTACCAATTATTCAAACCCATTTACTTCTGAAAGTGCAATGATGGATCTACTTTTCATCAGAACCATTAACTTAGTTCGTTTTACTTTTTCAGTGTTTTGCTTCTCGCATTTAAATTCTCTCCCTTTCCTTTTCTGCGTTGCCCTCTTCTCTTCTATTACCTCTGTTTTTCACTCGCCATTTTTCTACATAGTACTGGTTCCATTTCCGGTATTTCAACTCTCGTAATAAATTGTTTAAATCAATCGAGACGTTTTCGCACCAGTCGTGTAATATTAGCTGCAATAACTCAACGCTCGGTGCTTTCAGCCAGCAACAAAAGAGATTGGTTCAAGTTGATTAAACTACTTTATGATTAAAAACCCAACAAAACAAAAAAACTCGCAAAAATGGCAACATAGCAAAACATGAAATTATTACTGTTCCTACAGGGAAAAATTGCTCGGCAGCACAGGAAATATCGTAAAATGACTACCCATTGAAAGCTTTAATCAAAATATGAGTATCGTATATGAAACTTAAATTTATTGCTATTGTTATTTTCAATTCTAGCAAACAATAGGATACAGTTGTAAATTTAATTTTAGGTATTTCAATATGTTTTTGAGCGACAAATTTATGCAGTTATTTTGTGTGAAAGAGAGGTAACAAAGGCATTTGAATAATGTAATTAGGGAGCTTAAGTGAATAAAATTTCAAAATCGTAGAATGTCCACTGGAAAATTATATGATCTCTTTCAGAGAATAATATACGTTTGTAGTCAGAGATATGAATATGCAGAGAAGTACGTTGCTTGAATCAAAGCTTTTCCACCTTAGTCTATGCTAATGCAAAGAGAAACGAAACCTGCAGAAGCGTAGATTTAAATGAGAGTTCTCAAGTTTACTACATTGTTATTGTTTTTGACAACAAAATTTCTTGTCTCAAAATACTCCGATGTGAGAGTCTTGATTACTGTCTATGAAATTTATCACCTGTTCAAATAAAACGTCGACAACAGCTGATGAATGTAGGAAGAGCGCATCAAGCTTATATTAAGTTTCTGGAAACGAAGACAAATTATATTTGCATAAAAATGTCACGAGTGAACGAAAATAATTATAATAACTGTTAAAAATATAAGTTTATAAGTTATTTCTCAATTTCTATTTCGAGATTATAGAAAGATTTAATAATGTTAGAAAATTGATGGAATTTTACTCTTTATCCTTGTCGCGTAAAGAATATTGATTCTCAACTAAAAGAAGATTCTATGATAAGAAAAATTAGATTTAATTCTTTGTTTTAAAATTCCTTCAGTCAGTCGCTGCAAAATGGGTCATAATTCACTAAATTAAGAAATTCAGTCTTAGACTCGACCTCATGAAAATCAGCAGAAATCTCCTTGACTTAAGGAAATAGTGTACTTACACTGAAAAAAAGAGACTAGATTTCCCTACCTTGCTTTCTAACCCTACCTTCATCTAAATCTTGCGTTAATTATTCAGTTCAGTTAATTAACGTCATAACCCTTCCTCCGAGTACATGCCATTCTTAAAGCGACCTTTGAGACTGCAAAACCGCGGGGAATTTTCTGAGATTTTCCAGACAAATTGTTGTGTGGAGTAAGAGATTTTCCAACGTAAATTGCAAGTTGACCTACTTATAAATTATAATTCTTCAAATCGGGTAAAATTGTCAATAAAATTAGTTGGTAATTATATAAAGGAAAGTCAAATTAGCATATCTTATAGAAAATATTTTATAGATTTAAGTTTTTTTCTATTTTTCATCTATTTTAGTTTTGTTTTTATCTCATATTAGTAATAAATAGAAGGTATTCCAACCATGACCTTGAATAGAGAATTGGCCATCTTATAAGCTACAGGCTTTTACGTAGACACTTCAGTAATCAAAGCCCGAAGGGTCGACACGAGACGGTAATAATTAACTCCAATTATAAGCCCGTTCGCGCTATTACGATATCCGGATAACATGACATAATTGATTTATAGTTCCACCTCTGGGAATTGAAGCTTCTGGTCATAATCGAGAGAAATCCGTGTTTTATGTAGTTTGAAATATTCTCAATTTAATTACCATTCAGTCAATCTCGAAGATTAGATATTATCGTACAATATTTTTTCCAATTAAATTTCAATTTTACACTATAGTAATTTATCTTTTTTTTTTGTGAAATCATGAAACCCCTTCAATTTACGAAGAAGGGAAAAGTTTTCATTATATTTCTTGACTTTTATATTTAGTGGAAAACGAACAAGTCCAAGTTTGGTAACGAACTATTCTTCGTGTTACCACAAGTGCAATTTCTTTACGATGAACGATCACCAGAATGGTTCCGGGTAGGAAAACCGGTAAACGTTAAGTGGCACTTTCCTCCCTCGAGTGATCATAGAATGCGAGCTTGGTGAGGTCAAGGGGTGCTTATCCCAGTTTAGGTGCAACTTACTACGCCGAGTATCTTCCAGGGTTCGGCGTCTTACAGCTTAAATCAAACATAAGAGATTTTCTTATTCCTAGTTCTTTCATAAACATTTGTATACATTGATATCTTCTATAGCCTAAGCGTACAATATATATATATATATATATATATATATATATATATATATATATATATATATATATATACAATATATTGACTTAGATAAATCCATTTCACAAGATTATAAAGTTTCTCTCTTATAATTTAAGTACCGTTATAGAAACTCGTATTTTATTATCCTCTTTATAGCCAAGGATTATCTTTGATTAATCTTTGTTCCTTTTCCAAACTGATAAGTATCTTCCCACTCGGAAGTTGTAATTTAGAATTATGTGTAAAGTTATTCCCTGGCATTACAATACTTTATAGTTTTGTGTTGTTTTTTTCTTTTGTTCTTAAATTTTTCTCTTGTGACACATGCGGAACTTCACTTTTTTCTGTTAAAATAAATGTTTCAAATACCAGGGACATAAGCCACTGACTTGTTCAATTTCTCGTGCGCATTCACAGCACACCTTTCCTCACTTTAATTCGCTCGGTACTTTTCACTCTGACAAATTTCATTCTTGCCAAGGTACGTGCATCGAATATTTCCTAAACCCATTTACAACGAAGTGAAGCCTGCAAATTAATGTCGTTCACCGTTGTCTTACCTGACGTTTTATTTCACTTTGCTCTGTCATTTTATTTCAGTTTATCTTAATCTCCTCCCATAGTAACGGCTACGAACAATTTAGAGTTGGTATTAGTTCGAGAGTGAAGGTAGCTTAAAATCCAGCTTATAATAGCTTATAATCGAGCCCAAGAGTGCTTAATTTTGACGCACAATTACTCATAATAATAATTCCACTTGTTACCATTATTATGTTTCCAATTGTTACATATTAGACACATCGTGTTTATATCATGAGAGTCAAACGTCTGGTATAACGTGATCCTTCTCATCAGGTTGATGAGAGTATTAAACCAGACCACGAAGTCCTCCCAAAGCGCTAATCGATGATCCATTCGGATGCAGTAGTTCGGCAATTCCGCAGGGAGGTGGGGGTGACAAGGTATGCTCTACAACCTACAACCCATCACCGGTTCACCATGGCTCTGACCTATACATGATGCATGGAGATCAGGACTGCCTATTTGAATTTCCACTCTATCACTAATGCAAGTTAGCCTCGAGCATCCAGCTAGGATTTCAAAGGGAACCGACACGTCCATGTAATATACAAGCTCAAACCTATACTAAGCCGTCAAACCTTACGAAATCTATGCACTCATTTCGATGCATGACATGGGGTAAAAAAAAAAGTGAATACGAGCTTGCGACACCGTTCGCCATTCTGATGGATTTTCATTCCTGGATGGAAACGCAGCCCGAACTACGCCATCTACCTCTTTTTATCATCCGAAACGAGATTTCGAATTAACGAAATCCATGAAAGTTTTTCTGATTGGGAGCTTTGCATAGAAAAGGCATTTGATTTTCTGAAAAAGGTTGCATGAAAGACAATTATAACTGCAATTAAGTAGAAAAGGTGTATTATGGCAAGACCTGCACTGGATTTTTCTTCCACTTGAATTGGCATCAAAGTGGAGACAATTTTAGGTTTTTCTACTTGCTGTAAATAAATATGATTCACAGAAGATGAAAGTAATAATATATACATTTGGTGTATATTTCGAGTAGAGTTCAAATTCGTTTACAGGTGAGTTAAGGTTGTTTTATTGCACGTTTCTGGTCCATCACTGTGCAAGTTAGTTCGACTTTGAAGATGCAATTCAAAGAGGACTTATGTACATATTGCGCATGAAGCATCCTTAACGCTCGGTTACTCTTCGGATGTTCCAACTCCTCCTTTTACTTTTTCTACTGTAAGCTGAGTCAAGCATGGGAATGCTCTTTTAGGGATGTGAAGTAAACAAAGCTCCAAGCGACACCTCACAGATTTATCAGACGAGCTTGAATGCCTCCAGTAAACAGTTTGATGCATGTCTATACTTCATTCTTTTCTAGTCCAAGGTCACTTTCTTTTCTATCTTTAACAGCTTCTAAACTTGAAAATTCAACTTTCAAATTCATTGTGATATATTATTTGTTACTGTTGTTAAACTTTACCAACAAGCAAATTCTTTACATATTGATGTCAAAGATTTGACATAAAAATAAATGATGACGGGAAAACTGGTTGTTTTGAATGGAAATCTAAAAAGTGGTCTTTGAAAAAGACCAAAACAACAGCTTTTGACGCAAATAATTCATTTTGAAGGGGCATTTAACTCGGGTAATTACCCTACAAGTATTTCGCTTACAGTGCAAACATTTCGCATCCAGTAGGACCATTCATGGCCCTTGGACCTAGTGTGGAACTCGAATCCTAGTGAAACAGCAAAATAAAAATGAGTCGTTTTCTATTCGGGGAATGGGAGATTTAAACGATATAAAGGCAGAACAAACCGAATCGTCAATGGGCATCAATGGGCAGTTTGGCGTTCAAATGACAACATTTTCGCGTTTCCAAATCGGGGAATTGCGGGTGTTATAAAGGACTACTACTTGAACGGTGGTACAAAGCATCTGCTCACAATGCGCACGAATTACTAAGCCCATCCTATCTCTCATTGTTGTTCGTACGCTAGTATCCTCGGCTGACCTGTAAATTATGGAAATACGGTCCACCCTAGTACTACAATGAATTGCCGAATCTGCGACGAATATTTCCCTGGACACTATGTGGCTTCTGACTCATCTCGTATATTATCATTATTTTCTCTGATTACGCCAACGCTTCTAAATTGTTCAAGGAAAGTTTCTCCCTATGTCCAAAAACGTATACACTGCCGGCTGAAGGGATTTCAATTGCAAATCAGACAAATAATTCGGTGTTTTGTAAATTGTGAAATAATATTTACAAAAGAATTATTAAGTAATTTCTGATTTCATATCGCTTGTGAAATTATATTTTTTGTAAATTCTTTCACTCAATATTAAAAACGTATAACTGTGCATATAAAAGCTACCAGCTCTCTTTCAATTTTTTTATTTTTCCTACGAACAATGATGATATCGTTAGAAGGTTGGTCGTGTTCTGGAAATAATGCAATATCTCTTTTTTTTGTGAGCGTTACCACGAGCTGGTGTTATACTAAAAACATTGCTTGGAGATAAAGTGCGGAAAACAATAGGAAAAATTAAATTGAATAAACCTTTTGGAGAAGAGACTTTTCCTTATTCACAATAGAAATAATTGATAACTAAAATCCTTTTAGAACAAATTAAATGCAGAGATCAAATTTTGGGTTTTTCAGCATCAATGAAATTGATATAAAATATCAAGGAAGTGATAAATGACGAGAGGATATTATTAATCTATTATATTTCACGTTATTGCTGCTCGTCAAGAACCTCGTAAATTCGCGTTTGATCGTAAAAATCAAGACTCACGAATGCTCCAACGTAATGTTTCGAGAATTTCCCCTAAAATCGTGGAAGATTCTGAAGATAGGGAAGTTATTAATCATTATTTATACTATCTTACGGTTCGACAAGCAAGGAAATTCGATGTATAACGCATCTTTCACATAAATTTTAAAATTTTGCTACTTTTTAAAACCAAAAAGTTCAATCGTTTTTAATTTGATATTTAAACACTTTTATTTAATTGTAACGAGGAATCTAAAATTAAAAGCAAGTATTTTCATTATTTTTACCTTGAAAAACCTATGAAAATTAATCTATGAGATTCCAAAGAGAATTTTCTGCTCTGTACTTTTGAAAATCAGTAATAATGGTAAATTAGATGCTGAAACCACAGAACCCAAATGTGTGTGCAATAAGAGATAAATTCCTACGCAGGTGGGATAACACGAGTTAAAAGGGAATGGTGCACTAGAAACTCGCTCAAGCAATTAAGTTTTTTTCCTAGAAAATGAGGTTTATAGGTGTTAATTAGTTCAACTCGAATTAGAATTTGCGAATCCTATTTTATAAAAATGAAGAATTCTAATTTATCCAACAAATATCAGTAGAATTCTTTTAAAGATTTTAGTATTTCCCTTTTCCCCTTTTTATTTGTTTTTATTTTTTTTTCTGTCAAAACACAAGATTACCAAGAGAAATAGAAATAAATGTCTTATTAGGCCTTCACATAAGGCTCTGGAATCTCATTTTCTCCAGAAGAATGTTTTTTCAAAATTCTTTACTCCCCTTCGGCTTTGGGGTAAATACAAATATATCGCTGCTGAAATAGGAGTAAAAAGTAAATGATAATTTAAAACAATTCTTTGACCTTCCTACTTAATGAATAGATGTTATATGTCAGTATTATGTATACCCAAGAATTCCTGAAACGTTAATACACAACGCCTCTCCATAAAATAAATTCCATAGCTTTTATTGACCACTAAAATCCTACTCCTGTTTAATTAAATTCTTCTCTTGTGAAATTTTGGAATTCGAAGAAATTTTCAGTATAGAACCATCCAAATTTTCACCAGAGTTTCGATTAATTTTGCATATAAATTTTGATATCATTTAAATACTTTGCAACTTTTTCCTGACGTTTAATATTTTTTTTATCACTAGTGTTCTTTTTTACAAATTAAGGGAAACTTTCAAGCAATTTTGTGCAGCAGACCAGTTGTCGAGTTTATGGGCGATATTCATCCTAAGTCTGGGGGCTTAAGCAAAGGTTGTTTATGGTGACAAAATAGGATACACGGTCGCTCGCTGTAATTTAGCTCCGAGCTTGTAGAGTGAGAATAACATAGGGATTCAGGTATGGAACTAATTGGCATAATTAGCAATTTACTTCATGCTTTCCTTCTCAAAGGAATTCATTTTCTGAATTACAGTATCTTTCAAGTCCCTACTTCAAATCTCGATAAAACAATATCAATTGAAAATTGATTACACAAACTGTACAAACTTATAACAGCTCTTAAAACTTAAGATATATAGACTCAAACTGCGTGTTCATGTTTTTTTTTCTTCTTTTTGCTTGTTCTTTTTATGAAAGAACAGATCTTGAGATCTCAAAACTTGGACAAAATTTTGCCAAAGTTGCTGGAAACAATCTCGCCTAAATCCCTCTTATCATTGGAAAAACTTTTTAACAAGGAAATAAAGCCTCGATCCGAGTAGCGAGTATAGCTTCGTGTATGGAAGTTTTGCTCACTGGTGCCTTCGAAACGCCAAACTTTCGTGTTAACGTCCTTTACTTGCGATTTTCTAGGAAGAAAAAATATTTAATCGATATCAAAGCATTTCCATAATCGAACTCCGTACCTTGTTCGCAAACGAGAAATTACGCGGCGACGGCATCTGCAGCATTAATTAGAAACTTTCCTTTTAGCAGCTAGCCTTGGGCAATCAATTTCGGACTTGCAGTATAATCATGTGATATGTGTTCTAAAAGCTCCGCTATGAATGCTTACTACAAAACTTATCACATATATTTTACAATCTGGGCTAGACTTATTGTCAATAGAACGATATGTCTTTTTGTATTTCAATTATTAAGTCTCAGTTCGAGAAGACACCAATTTTTCTTCAATAAACTTGTTAAAAAATTCTTTTTTATTACATTCCAAGAGAATGTAATAAAAACTAGGGGAACTCGCATCGTCTCCTTAATCAAAAAAGGGACAGAAATGGAAAAACTGTTCTAGCAGAAAATCACCAGCCCTCAACTTAGATATATATGTATATATTTTATATATGAACCCTCCTGATCATGGCTTTTCTCACTTTTCTACGTGCCTGAGCAAACACTTCGCACTTGGAGTGTATTTTGCCCCTTATATTTTAGTCTCTGGTGAATTTACCATCCAAAGGAATTTATCAAAACAAAACCCAAAGTCAGTGTCTCGTAAGTAATTTTTTTATTCAGCAGAGTCAACTTCTTTCTTTGTACATATTCTTTCAAATTATCTACTCGCTTGTTTAAAAGATTTAAAATTTTCATTTAAAACCAGAGAGTGATGCCCACCACGAGTATACAAAAATGTAAAGTGAACCGTGAAATGATGTAAAAATTTTGATAGAGACGAAAACAAGAGGATCGAATCTCACTAACAGAGTTCCATCCAAACGAATGCTGGATTTATGAAGCTGTATGACTACGAGGTAGATTCGAAAATAAATAAATAAATTTCAATAGAAATATCTTTTGCATTAAATTTTAGATTGGATGCTTTTGATATTATATATTTATATTATCATACAGATAGGAAGTATCTTTCAATACAAAAAGCTATTTTCCATATAATTGAAAATTCGAATAACTAATTGTGGAAGTTGGAACGAAGCGTCTCTTTTATTTATTTTATTTAACTTTGGCATTGACAGGAGTAAGTTGGAAGGAGTGATTGGTTCGCTTTAAGTAAAAGCTCCTATTCGTCTGGGGAAAACGCCGCAAGGGAAAGTTGGAAAAGCGAAAAGACGGTGGGTAGGCTTCGAAGGCGGTTTTCTTTGAATTAGCCGAGTTCCGTTACCTTCATACGGATCCTCCAAGACCGATAAATTCCCAGGAGATTCCTTTCCATTGTTGTATGTTCACAAAAGGGACGATCATCTCTCTCTCTCTCTCTCTTTCTCTCTCTCTCTCTCTCTCTTGCATTTCTGTCTTCTCCTTTATTGATCTCCTTCCGGAGATAATTTCCTTGGGGTCTTTCAATATTAAGATGTATCCGGAAAGAAAAATTAATATTTACTCGTGGAGAATCTTCTCAAATACTTTATTGCTTCTTCCAATTCAATTGAAAAGTAAATAATAAAAATTATTTGACAAAATCAGTGATCCCCATATCGGAGTAGACGATTTTCTATCCTGTTATATAAATAGCGTAATAATATTGCTTCCTACGATTTGCTTTAAGGTATGTAAATAAATTTTTGCAGTCGGAAATTCTAACAATTTCAGGTCTTGTCTATCTATAGCAAAATCTTGAGTGAACATTAATCTTGGATCATTTCTAGAAGGACATGACCATCATAAAGAGAGACAATACGGCAACATAGGTTCAACATAAAGGGTTGTGCTAGCATGCGTTAAATAGGCAAAAGAGAGAATATGCGACATATTATGGCTACAACACATATGTATTCGATAGCTGTCGAGCCAAATGCCACAATAATATCGGGCTTGGAATGTAGAGCACCAAATGGCCAACGGCACGTACGGATTTGGCGATAAACCAACTCTGGAAATGGAACTTCGAGATCAGAACAAATCTAAAAAAACGAAATTCTCCGACGTTTCTCCAAGAGGATATAATATTTACACTCTATGTGTGTAATAAAAATCCAATCGTAACTTCTGAAGGTGATATTGGCTGAAAAAGCAATTTCAAAGATTTGATGGTTTGTGAAAAGATTATTTTTATTTCAATTCCTATGGTGTTTGTTCGTGTCTTCGTATTCTCTAAATTGCAGACGCTCTTCCTCACTTTCAATGTGCAGAATTTCTCGACAGTGCTGATAAAGGTATTTCTACTAACTGCAGTTACAGTGAACCGATTCTAATTTGTAGAAAACGTTCATCAAGTGACACATACACGGCTGGAATCGGAAACTGGCAAAGGCAAATGTGTTTACCAATTATAATTTTCAATGGGAAACGAGAGCTGCTAGAAACTCAAACTCCTATTATCCTAAATACGTAGATCCAACACATTGTTGCTGAATATGTCAGAAAATTTAAGCCGGAGACAAAGGATTGTAGTTGCCATTGAAAATTATTCTCTCGTTATTTAATCTGCTTTAATCTTGCTAGATAATTAAATCATTATTTGGATTAAAATTAAAATATGAATTGTCGATGGATATTGACAAACTTACAAAGGAGAAACATTCATCCCACAATTTTTTTTAAATTGCTAAATTGTTGATGAACACATGTATGCTGGCATATAAATGCGAGTTTTAATGACATACACTCACCTTTCATTCCAAGGGCTGGTTGCACTTGACATAAAATCGTCGACCCGAACCTAAAGAACCCTTCAAGCCTCGTGATGTTAATTCTGTTCGAATTCAGGGATGAGTAAAGTGTAGCTGGAAATGTCTATTTATTGCTAAATTATCCATTGCCGTGGAACAGGCGACTATTTAAATATATAGTGTCTAATGAATACACTTTTAAACTCGTTTTTAGCTTAATTTTATACGTTTCCTGTTTATTCTTTCATTCCCATCTGTAATATTGATCCTTAGTTGTTATAAAAATCTCTGATAATAGAGAAATAAAAATACTATACAATTGTCATAATAAGCTATAATAAGGTATAAAACTTCTCTCATTATCTCTTGTTAATTCCTCATACAAAGGAGATTAAAATGCCTTGAGCGAATGCAATTTGTGCTAATTAATCACTCCATTTTTCCATAAATATAGACCCTCGATTTTGTATTTTACAATTCACAGAGACATGAACTGTTTTAAATCGCATTATTAACGCTTAAAATATTTATCCTGGTGCATGCTTCACTAGTGCGAGCAAATGACGAGGACGAAATTTTCCATTTTTATTTTTAGTTTCTCCTTGTAAAAGTCGACGCGTTCCCCATTATAAAAGAGCGTTGTCTAAGGATGGAAATGCCAAAGACGATGAAGTCTTGCATCCTTGAATGCATTCAAGAATAAAATGTGAGAGAAGCTGTGCTACCTTCAAAGAAAAATGCTAAAACGTATCCCCTGCGTGCTCTTTGAATTAAAATATAAAAAAAAAAAAAGAAAAGAAAGGGAAGGATCCTAATGACAACAGAAATTATGCATTCGTTTTTCATTCATCTCGCTAACTTTCAGAAATCGTGTAAATAAATCATACGAGGAAATCATAACAATTTTTTTTTACTTTTTAGTATGTAGTTTAAAAAGAGTAACTAGATACAGTTGCTTGATAAAAATTATTGTGATGGAGGAAACTTATAACTTTTTTTTCATCACGTAGAATTTTGTGGAGAAACTCCTCTAGTCTTATGAATAATTATCAGGAATCCAGCTATAATGCGGTGATCCAAATTATTGAGATATGAAGTACCTACCATAACAACTAACTTTATCTAATGAAAGCATTTATACTCTCGTATTTTGAGTATGATGGGGTAACAAAAGGGAAATGCATCCTGTATAGTTTCACTATGAGATTGACTATGAGTAAATATATCCTGAAACCAGATTTCAATCCATTAGTGATGAATGTCACCTACGGACGATATTGAGTTGCATGTAGAGTGCAGCAATCAATCAGACCTGATACTAATTAGTGAATTCACTACCCCTCTTGCGTGCAATTGAGGCACTCTGATCTCTATTCCATTACGATACCTACCAGCATTATCATGGTTCGTTTAATAGGTCCCTTTTCTGATGAGCTCTTATTTACGACAGTAAATATTTCTTTAGTTAATCACAGAAAATCCCAGATATGTTTTGCATCACAAAACATCAGCTTTACTATGTAATTCAGTAATAAAGGATAAATTACAGATTACAAAGTATATGAACCATTACTCTGATACATAATATATTATTCTATAATAAATTCTATAATAAAGTTCCAGAGTGTGCTTAAAGTATGAAATACAGTAATTAGATTTTCCTTGCATGAATAAAATAATAATAACCGTTTCCATAATAACCAAGTTTAATGTGTTATAAATTTTAAAAGATGTCATATCTGAAGAGGATTTTGCATATAATGCAGAGCATTTTTTTCACAACAGTGCAAAAGTTTTTTTTTTATGTAAAAACTCAATTGAGGAAAATTGAGAAAACTGAGGAAAATATAAGAAAATAATTCAATAGGGAAGGGATAAAATATAAAAATTGAATTTTATGTTAGCGAGATTTTTGAAAATAAAATCCGAAGTAGACTACATTAACTCTTATAACAAATCTGCGGAAAAATCATTCATAAATCACATGGTAGCAGAACGCTGCATTACGTTTGCAACTACATTGCTCTTGCGTAGACAGCGTGAAACGTTCCCGGTTGCATAATGCGTTCTCCACTCTTGCCAAAGACGTAGTAGATTCTGAATGACAAATAACCAACTCTAAGGTCTAAGGATAATTTTCTTGTTACTTAAATCCTCGATTCTCAGAGAAACGACTTACTCGAGGATATTTTACATAAGTATCACGGAATAAATGACTATGAGCAAGTAAGAAAATTCAGAAATAGAAATTCGAGTATTCAATTCCATTGTCAAAGTATTAAACGAGAATTTCGTATGCGACGAAAATATCTAATTAATGCTCCTGACTGACGAAGATCCTTAAAAAGCCTCAAAATAGAGTGCTTCAAATTGGAAAGAATCATTTTTAATAATTTTTAAAACAAGCGAGGCAGAAGCTTTGCAAAATATCTTCAATTCATTCGTGCAACTAACGTGCATTTGTGCTTTTTGTTTGCAGGTTTTCCTCCGTTCCACAAGAGAAGCTGCAACGAAATGGGGAGAAGTGCGATTACGCGGTTAGATCAGGCGAGACCTAAGAACCGACTAGCTCTGTTAACCGTGTAACATCAATGAGTGCCTGGAGGAAAGTAAGCATAAAAGAGATTGCGAAAAAGGAAGATTGTGCAAGAAAGAGACGTAGAATCGAGACGAAAAGCTTCCTTGGGATTTTCAGTGCAGTAATAATCCTCTCAGCTTTTACTTGCGCCGGGATAACAAATATTAGAAGATGAAGCAATGAAATTATGAAAAATGTGAAGACACCTCTTCATCTTCTGCAAATGAAACAATTGAAGAGTGGAATTTCTTCAAGAGGGTATGGTTTGAGGGAACTCTGATGAATTAGAAGCAAAGGATTAATAATTAACCTGATGGGATGATGAATCTAGATTCAGAGATGGATAAATATTTTTAAGTGGTGGGGTAAAGTGAAGTTTACGGTTTAGGGAGTTTTGGGGAATTTTAGGGAGTATGTTGAGAAAAATGCAAGAGAATATCACGGAAACTTTCCAATCCACGAGAAGCATGAGCTTTCCAGCAACACCATCGCCAACGCCACCCACTGTGGTAGCAGCGGCGATTAGCAGTAGTGCGACAATTCCAGCTAATCCGTCCTCGGCCTTAACCAACGCCGCTGTTGTTGTGGTTACCACGACCACAGAAACCAGTCAGCACACTTACAATGCAACTGTGTACCTTGCAGAAAACGACGAGCTCGAATACAGTGAGTGTTATACAAATAAAGAAACAGTAAGACAATACCGCAACCCCCGCCTTTGTCAACAGACTGCAGCTTATTCTAGAATGCTTAACCCAAGGCTGCTAGATGCCGAGGGTATCTCAGACACAAAATTTTAAACTTCATTTTCAATTAGTAATTTTCGTCAAGATAAAGTTAATGGATAAATGATTAAATTACTATTCCTTTTTGGGGGTGTTCATAAACGTATTTTTGATATTTTGTTCATCTAAAAAATGTACTTTCTATCATAAAAACAAAGACTCACTTTGTTTTTCCACTCAGCCACCTGGCAATTAAACTATTTTAAAAGTTATCTAATAATTAATTACTTGATATACATTAATATGACATTTATAGAATTGGTAAATTTTATTACATATTGATAAGGATATCCTGTCTCAAAATGTATTTCAAATATCTGGTTTCAATTTTTAATTAATCTTGAAATATAATTATTCAGAAATAATAAAATAATAAAATAATAAAATTATTTAGAAATAGGTTCAGAAATATAATTATTTCATATATCCGACTCTTCTATTTATAACCTGCCGAGATAGTAATTTGGAAGAGTTTCACGTAGTTAAATGAAGTAAATTTATTCTGAATTTTAGCCAGACAGATGTTTTATATACACAGTTTCATTGAAAGTAATTTAAACTAAAAATACGCTATAAATGCGTTTCATTCATTGAAAGATACTTCGCACGTTTAAAAGGATTAAATGAATCGAATTAGTCTACTTCTTCAAATTATAAGAAATTTATTGAAAGCGTTTCATTTTATTCTATACAGTAGCCCTTACAACACCACTTAGAATTGTCGGTGCCTCTTCCTTGTCTGATTGTTCAGTGGAAATTCGCCTAGCATACTAAACATCGGTCTGCGGTGCAATTTCTTCTCGGTCGATATGACAAATTCGCAAGTACTCAGAGTTTAAATTGACTCTTAAAAGTCGATAATTAATAATTCAATTATCCAAAAAATTTGTACAGAATTACAATGATTTGCTATGATTTACTATTACTATGATTTCCAATATTATTCTACAAATAATGAAATACGCATTATATTCTTACATTATTCAAGATACCTCTGCGATTTTCAAAGCCTCACCTTATTATCCATGAAATGCTTAATATGGAAATTTCGTAGAAATTGAGCGATCGCTATTAAGCGTTTTAAACCACAAATAAACATTTCACACCATAAATGAACACTTTGCGCGACTCAGTGTGAGATTTTGGCTAAATATTAGAAAATTGAAGCTTTTAGAGCACGTATTCCGGATTACAGGCTCTTAAAATCGACCTTTAAAGGCAAGGTCGATAAGGGTTATACCTTTAAGAAAATATGGGTATCGAGAAGGTATAAGAGGACGTGAAAGATTTTCGATATTTACGACCACGAACGGGAATTTTAGCAGTAAAGTAATGTTATGATGAGTTCTATAATAGATATTTCTATTTCGAAATGCTGATCCTCTTCTAAAAAAGCTGCACTAAAACATAGAACGAGTTGACCGAGTTTCAGTGAATGGAAATTCTCCGAATGAAATACGAGATATTTACAAAGATTTACAACAGACTTTTTATGGAGAGATAATCTTCTAAAATGAGTGTATCTCGAGTCGGTTTATTCGTCATAAAAAAATACTGGTTGATGCTAAATGGAATTTCCCATACAGTCACCTTTGAGTTTAGTAAACCTAGTATAGATAGTAAAAACAGTTATACTTTATTTATACTTTCTATGCTTTAAGAGATAATACAACTCACAATTTATAGGATTAGTGCTTATTTAAATGTAAATTATGTTGGTCTTTATAGATTATATAAAAAATTTAGATAAAATTATTATAAAATATGTATGTATAAAGAGGTCCTCACAATTATTTATATCTCAATAAAGATGGTTTTATGAGAAAGATAGGTTTAAAAATTTAGATCATCAGCCTTGTGATAAGAAAAATATGTTTTTGTATTTTATCATATAGAAAGTATTATAAAAGTTGAGTACATAAAAAGACATATATTTGATGCAAAGATACTTAATATATAATCAAAAAATAATTCTTATGATTGTTTTGCCTTGATGTGAAATTGATTTGTAAATTTTGGATTAATACCTCCAAGTGTTTTCGTTAATTCTGTCGTCCCTTGTTTCACGTTTTAGATAGTAATGAGATTTTGGCTTTGTAGAAGTTGCTTTAATAGGTTTGCACGTTCGTAGAGTATTTGGCTTATCTCGACAATGGATTCGCTCTTTTACACCCTGGAATTGTAATTTAACTGCAGATAATGAATCTGTTTTGGTAGTAGCATGTTAAACAAAATATTTGTAAAGGATAAATAAGTGCTCGAATAACATTTAATTAAGATTTTTGTTTATCGCAAACTATTTTGTTTAACAAGATTGATTTAGTTCTTATAGTTAGGTTGTATTCTTTTTTAAATTTTAAATTCCAAGTTGAGAGAGCTCTTTTTTAAAAAATAAATGTTATAATGTATGTTCTGAACATACAAAAGAGTCTCCAAGGAAATAATAGTGAATTCTTAACTGTCCATAAAACAGATAAGGAAGCATTCAAATATTGCGAAACATGTTTTTCGTTTTTCTTTTATACCTTCTTTTATTATAACAAGAACAAGAATATAATTAGTTTTGTAACTTACTGCAATATTTTGTGTTTCAGTTTGGACGCTTTTTGTTTCCTTTTCCTCCTCCTTTGAGGAACTAAAATTTGTAGGGGAAGCCACACAATTTTCAGTTTCGGTTTCTACGGATCTAAACTCTTTCTAATAAAAGTCGTTATATAAAATATTATTTAATGACTCAGGTGTTGCGATTTAATGAAAAGTCACTTTTTGTCAACGAACCGTTACTTGTGACAGCTGAGGGCATTTCAGGATTTTCTGAATTTCTTTTTGTGCCTTTAAAGCAGAATTCAGGTTCATTTTTCTTAGCTGACAGGCGACACTCTTTGCGAAGAGATCAAATTGGTCACAGGATTTTCGCACCGTTAGACAGGAAATATCGCTCTGGATGCAATCTTCTCTCGATTCTGAACCGGATATATCCAGGTCCTTTCATGGGAAAAGTTAAATTCGTTAGAGTAAAAAGAAATTTTTCATTTCTTATTTTCCGTTCATTTTCTTCTTGTTCAATTGAGCATTTACAATTATTCTCGTGAAAATGAAATTCAGAACTTTCGCCAAATAGATATGAAGTTATTTAATAGCAAAATTTAAATTACCTTTTTTCTACAGAAATGTGAAGGTTTTTTAACTACTGTATCATATTTGTCGCTGAGAACATAGGTTTTCATGCTGGATTTATTAGAGTTAGACCATTTATTGCAAGAAGATGTAGCAATTGTCGCATCAGTGGTGTGGTCCGAGGAACAAGCGGCAGTTGTCGTATGAGAAGGACGTGAAGCTTTCGCAAAGAATAACTTGGATCTTGTATCGATTATTGGCGACCGTCCATTTTGAACTCGAGAAGAACTATATTTTTGTACGGGAAAATAAATATCGCTTCTTCCACTCCACTTCTGATCATCTCCTCTTCCAAAGTTGTTTTTCATATCATGACTCTCCACATTCTCATAATCATCCTCTTGACTTGAGATACAATTTTGCAGTATTTTCTGGTATTTGATTGATCAATAATAAGAATTATGAAAATACCCAAAATAACATTTTTTTTAATTCATATGTTTACAAATAATTTAGATGCATTGAATTTGTCTGAATGAATTTTCTTTCAGTAAAATCTGAAGTATTGATTGAATATCAAGTATTTGAAATGAAAAATGAAAAGAATTCAAAGCTGCTAACGAACTAATTAGCAAATCAATTGGTAACCTAGTACTTCACTAAACGAACGTGTAGCTCGGCAATTTCGTCGTAATCCAAGTACGGGCAGAGAAACTGGTGCAGATCCCAAAACCAGGTTGACCTTGGTTCATAATAGTATCCATTCGATTGTGCATGAAGAATTTTTTTAAGTTCACAAATGTACATTCTTCTAATTTCTCGAATTTTCATTAAAACTTCGACAAAGGTCACACTAGGCATGCCCATGTTTTTATGGATTTTTTTGTAGGCACAATATCTCCGTCGGGTATCGAGGTAGGAAGATTTGTCTTTTTTCCAAAGGCACTGATACTTTCTGTACAAACAGACCAATTTATTGATTTTTTGATCTGTCCATCTGTCATACTTGAGTGACCTTCTGAACTCATTTCTACTCCACATTTCATGACTGAAATTCGTAAAAATCTTAATGAAAGTAAAGAAACTTTCTAATAATCTTATCGAAAATTTGATTGTGACATATTAATCATGAATAACGCAACCTAAAAGATTTTTAAGCTGAATTAAGTTGAAGGGCACAACACGAGAAAGAGTTGATCTTCATCTTTTCAGAGTCGATTTAAAATTTCGAATCTTTAATTTAAATTTTTATTACTTTAAAGCATGTGTTTCTAAAATAGTAAAACATCTCATAGTTCTAATTTTTTATTTACATGTGTACTTTTCTAATTTTAATCTTAAAACACTTAAACAATAAATTTCAAAGAGAGCTTTTATTAGAATTTTCTGGACCCTTAAATTTCAAGTATATGGAAACCTAAAAACGATTTCTAGTGATTTTCTTACCACGAGGACTTTGCGTTTTAACTTTCATTCTTTGCAGACTCGAGAGTTTGCTCAATCGCTGCTTTCAATCTCAAAGCTTTCTCCCTGTTCGTTTCCTTCAATATTCTAGCGACTTCCGCTCCAAACTGGTCGAAATCATCGCCTTCGCCTGAGTTAGTTTTGTCTTTAGACGCTTCTTCCGTTTGTGGATTCTCCTTTTCATTCATATCTGAAGTTGGAAAGTTAAAAGGTAGTCTTACAGATCATATTATTCAAAATTAGATATAAAAAGCATAGCTTTCCATTTTTAAATAAAAAGATAGATGATAAATATGTATGCACCTTCTGGAATATCAGCTTCTTGATTACTATTTTTTTCATTTTCTCCATCTGGTATTTTACTTTCTTTTTCTTTTGCAGATTTACAAGTTTCGTTTGTACAATAAGAAGGGAGACAAGCAACATCAAGAGGGCAAAGCTTTAAAAACATGTCATTTAAAGCTTCCACTACTCGGTCATTTAGTTCCTCAAGATAAAGAACTCGAGTTGAAGGACTAAATTTATTTAATTCCAAATTGTCTTCATCGCAAAGATCATCAAGACTGGTCAAGGAATCGGACGAATAAATATTGACAGTTACCCCAAAATCGTTATTCTTTCCTGAGAAGAAAATAATATTAAAATAACGGTTTCTTCCATCAAATCTTAAAAATAATAAACGGTAAGAAATTGTTTAACCTCTGTCTTTAAGACGATCATTTTGATTGCATTTTCCACATTTGAATTCTCTAGAATAAAAGTTGGAAAGTTCTCGATTAAATTTAGACAAATCGTGTTTAGACCGAGTCTTCATCGTTTTCTTGCAACAAGAAAATTCGTCTTTTTCCAAGGAAGTAGGTCTGAATGTTGACCTTCGTAATTCTGAGGTAGTTCGAAACTTCCTCGAAGGTTCTTCCTTATCCTGATATCGGTACTCGAAGCATGAGGATGAAGTACATTGACTCCTTTTGCTTCGTCTATACGAAGATTTACTGGCTTTCTTCTCCATCATGTCGTAAATCGAATTCTGGTACGATTTTCTTCCAGACTTACTAGAATGACCTTTCTCCAAGTTTTGCTCCTGAAAGTCATTAGAAAGTTCGAGGTCATTCTTCCAGAGGACCACTTCTAGATATAAACTACTCTTGAGTCACTGTCAATTTCTGGCTCAGTTGGAAGAACTTTATCAATTTTTTATATTGTTATATTAATTAAATTATACTAATTTTAGAAACACTTAACAATCTTTAATATAACTGGAATAATTGATTCTTGAAAACAAAATTTCCTTATGGGGTGATTTAAAATATAAAGCACCGTTCAGTTAATTATCTTGTCGCCCCTTGGGAGTGATTAAAAGCTTAAGGTAGAAAACCTTTCTAGAACCTCTTCTATCTCACCTCGTGTTTGAAGTTTGTAACTCACAAACTTGCTATCTTGCCTTTAATAAGGACTTGTACAAATATTAAGAGTTCTTTACCTTCATCTTCTCTTGACAGCATTTTGAAAGATTTCCATCATCCCTTTGACATGAAGCTTCACATTCAACACAAGCCTTGTTATTTCCAGAAGAAATCGAATTTTTTTCAGCCCATTGATCTCTTCCAGAAAATTTGTGAGCCTTCTTTAATTTTTTAACATCCAATTCGGTTGGACATTGAACAAGAAGTACTTTTCCTTCAGGAGAGATCCGCTTTCGATCCTTGAAATGTTCTTGAACCCCTTCGATACTCTCTGACGAGGTCGATGACTGTCATACCAATTTAAAAAATTGTTTAAAACGACATTTTTCTTAATATGGAGATTAGCAGAAAAATCTCGAATGATTCTTCTGAGACTAAAAGGATTTTCAAATATACTCCTTCACGAAGTAATAATTGAGACTCTGGAATTGCTATGAAGATTGCTACCGTTATAAAGGAGATTAAGTTCATGAACAAGGAAGGAACGAGGAAATGGTTGTGTCATAGGGCTTAAAGCTTCCGTTAATCTCTTCTTTGTACATTGAGATTATGACACTTTTTGAAAATAGACGGTAAAACCTTTAGAAGCTACAAATTGAAACACATACTTTTACGAGCAATGTAAGTTTTTTTAAATTGAACCTATTTTTCCTGAAATTTCCGTACTTTTCATTTCTCAAAATTTCCGAATTGGAAAATTATTAAGAGTGACGTTTATCAGAAATTTCTGGAATTACTAACTGAAGTAGTGAGTAATTAGGTAGTTTTGTAATAGTAGAGATTGAATGATTTACATCGCAAGAATCCTCAGTAGGTTTTTCGTCCGAATCGAGAAAATCGTAGAAAAATCGGTTCATGACATAAAACCATCTTTTCTTGGGTCGATAATGGAAATTTTGTTTCTTTGCAAGTTGCACTTGACGCAACTCAGCTACGTAATCGCTTCGCAAGTCCCAGAGTTTAGATAACACATGAATGACCGTCACACCGGGCATGGAAAGATCCTATGAATAAAAATTGCAGTTGAAATCGTATCACCATTCGTTGATATTCCAATGGGTTTCAGATTGGAAAGTAATAGATATTCAGATAATATTCCAAATTCCATTACGATTCATCGGAAAACAAAATTGAAGCATTACACAATCACCTCAATCAAAGATGATATCAAATGTCCAAATGACATTTAACATAAATTAGATTTATAGGAATATAATATGCAGTGTACGGCAATTAAATAATAATTGAATTAAATATACTTTTCGAATTTCATCATAAGAGTCAAATCTGCATTGATGGTTGTAATAACAAGGATGGTTCCGGTCCCATAGGTTATTGAACTGCGAGTAGAGAGTAACAAGTTGGCATAATTTTGCGTCTGTCCAATGGCTCATGTTTCCCAGGATACCTGTATTTTGATTTTGCGAAAGCCGGTTGCATTTTCGTTGCAGTTACTCACCGGCTGGTCTATACACGAATAATTTTGAGTTCTCTCGACATGACGATTCATTCCTCTGACGTAAATTCACATCATCTTATACATCACCTCCAGTTATGAGGTTATGACAGATGACAAGCATTACTTCACATTGCATCACATTGCATTGCTATATAAGCTCCACTGAGCCCTTGTGAATAGAATGTTGATGGATCCAACTCGAGCTCTCTTGCAACCTAGAATTCTTTAAAACCATACCATTTTTTATAGATACTTTTGTACCTTACATTCCTTTATCAAAATCAATATACATTATTTTTTATTTATTTTCTTCAAGTGTGCTCTCCTCTTGTACTTCCAGAAGCTTTATTTTTCAAGCTTTTTTATGTTTCTACCGCCTCTCGACTGGAAGGTGATAAAATTGGCTTTATAGTAGTTTTCCGTTAGGAGTTAAGCAATTAGAAATTGAAACAGTGAACAGAATACAAGTGAAGTTAGAAATTGCTTGACACTTGAATGAAGGTCTTATAGTTCACGGGGTTCGACCTAAATCCAGGAGCATATATATAGTCTTTCGAACTGAGCTTAGACACTTAGTCTTTCGAACTGAGCGTAAATCCATCCCATATCGGGCGCCTCTAAAGTTTCTCTATGTATGTGTTTGCCTCACGTGCGTGGCCAACGAAACTTTAAGAGGTGTAATTCAAATATGTACTAGAACTCAAATGAATGTTTGACTTGTAGTTCTCTACTCCTGAATGCTCCTGAATCAAATCTATTCTGAATTTCTAAAACGTTGACAATTTGGATCGCGAGGCGTTGGAAATTTAAGGATAATTTTAAATCTGAAGCATTTAAAACTAATGAACTTTAACAGTTCATTAGGGAGCTTTAACATGTTAAACAATTACAAATTGGAATTAATAATTAATGACGTGTCACTTATAAAGTAACTTTATATAAAGTGAAAATAATGGACAATCAATTCTGATGAAACGGACTTTTCTGCTTTTTTTTATATGTTTACTATCAGTGTTTATCATTTTTATCTCATTGTTAGATAAATTTCATGAAAAAAAAAACATTAAATGACTTGCTAGTCTCTCAAGAAAATTTTTTCAAAATAAACTGTTTTTTCTTATTTTTTAGGTATTCTCGCAGCCTTTTCGGACATGGAAACCGTCTTCTTGGCTTGCATCTCCACCTTACTACCTCTGATATTCGCCTTGGGAATAGCGTTTGGTGTCAGGTGAGAGTGCTGTCTTTATTTATTTTATCATCTGGGTAACAGGTAGTTTTTCCTACTCGTGAAACAACATTATTTAGACAGATGTGTCATAAAGTATATTTTTTAATGAACTGAAAAAGAATTTACTGTATTAACCAAATATGTTTTACTTATTTGTAATCACGACGTGTAAAATAAGGTGTCACTGAAGGAAATTTTTAATTAATCAGATACATTTAGTGCATACTCTCTAAAATTACAGAATTTCGAAAATATAATATATTTAATTAAATTTGTTTCGGATATTGTTCCATTGAGTAAAATTGTTAAAACTTTGACTAGATTAAGCAAAGTTCTTCTCAAAGGTCGAGTTATACTGCAGGTGTAGGAGCAGGAATTCCTTAATCAAGACAAAGTTAATGGTTACCGCGTACCGTCTGCACTTAAGAATAGTTAAAGTACTGTTTAAACCAGGTTGGAAAGAGAATGTAGAATTCTATAGAATAGAAGGCTGTGTCACCTCCCTCTCTGTCCAAACTCGTTCGGACAAAGTGAGAAGTGAGCTTTTAGTGAGATGAGCGAATTACGAGAGGCTTCTCAGCCCAGAACGACGTTCTCGAATGAACGGGGTGCAGTACCGCGTAGTTCTGCTACTCTACTTTCTTAGGTATTCCCTTGCAAGTAAATATTTTAAAGGAAACGTAAAACTGCACTAAAAAATGTTTATTACCCTCTTAATTTACAGAAGATTCAATTTTCGTTTTTTTTTTCCCTTAAAATATATCAATCATGTACAATATATTTTCAGAAGAGATACAAGAAAAATATTAAAATTGAGTTATCCGAATTTCGGTTAGTTGAAATTTTAAGCAGTTGAAACTTTGGTCAGTTGAAACTTTAGGGTATCTGAATCATCGTACTTATCGACCTATTTCCTGACATTTATAATTCACCTGAAATTTAATATTAATGTTCCTAAGGCAGAGCTTTGGTAAATGAAAAAGATTTAATATTCTCTTTGAAAGGAAATTCAGTAGTAAACACTAAGTTTAGTCAGACTAGTCATGACGAGTGAAATTTTAATTTTATTATATTTACAATTATTCTTTTTTATTTAAATATATAGATTTTCGAGCGCGACAGTAAATATTGAACCAACAACTGTTCCTATATTCTGAAAAGAAGAACGAATCGAAACTCGAAATATATCGAAAATTATTTAATTAACATATATTAATTTGATCTGTGACAACCTTTTTAATGTTTGTATTGTTGATATCAAAGTTTCTACGCTAATTTCTCGATTTTACAAAACAATTCATGTGTAATATATAATACAGTAATGCGCTGTAATGGGAGAGGAATATAAGTAGTAGAAGTCAATATAAGATCAGCCAGTAGTGCGACAGTAGTTAAGGTCTATGCTTAGTCGGCCGAAATCCTGTAATAGCGGCACGATTTTTTAAAATTAACAGATTTTCTTTTACTGATTGGACTGTAGCCGCAGGAATTTTGCACGTTCTCTTAAACTGCAGCTATAAGTGTCAATAAACGAGTTGCGGTACAAGCGCATGTATTAAAGTACGAACACTTTTATTACAAAAGTTATGTTGCTGCATCTTATACGAGCCACATGCTACTAGGCAACGCTTCATTGCTGACATATATTTTCTAAGGTGGCAGTAACATTCTTTCACCCCATTGGGAGATTAAATGTCGTTTTTTATCCTCCCTTTCGAAGTCTTCGACCCCTAAAGCTCCCGAGGATACAAAAGGCTCGGAATTTTACATTTCCCACGTTTGTAACCATTCAGCCTTTGATAGAAGTCTTAAAAAGTAAAAAAAGGTCGGGGAAACTTATTCATCAGCAACAAAAGGGAGGGAATATTAAGAACTGTTCAGGAAATGTATTTCAAGTTATTGACTTGACAGGCTAATGCATTCAATCTAGAAAAGGAAATTCTTTTGTCCAATGATTTATGTATGTGTTTGGGGTTGTTTAATCGTTTTTAATCCCTACAGTATTAATATAAGTAAATACAGTCATTCCAAGATTTTATATTATTTTTCAATCTACGTCACTGTTATTCCAGTTCACTGTCGTAACTGTCTTTCGGATTGTAAAGTCAGTAGAACTTCTGTTATAGAATAGGAGTTGTAACTTTGTTCTAATATGGCGATGCCAGATATTTCGAGAGTGGATTGACGTTGATTAATGTTGCAATTCAATGGTGAACCCTCTCTTGCCTGTTACTCGCCCTTTGAATTCTAACACCATCTTTTTTGTACCTCTAGTGACACCTTCGCTATCACGCATCCATATAGCAAATTACTTATTTATCTCATCAATCATTACAACTTCACAGCTCGGATATTTTTAAATTATATTTTGACTCAAAAAGTAAGAAAGAGAAATTTTTTACACGTTGATGACAGAGGCTGCTGATAATAATTCTCGTCAAAATTTTCTAATATGGGTGTGAACATATTTTTTCAGGCACATATGGAGGAAATATCGAGAGAGAAGAGATTCGTCTAGCGGGTTGCCTTGGTACAGAAGCGTATGTTCGAGGGATGGAACTGCAGAATCTTTACATCATCGTTCAGAAATTGTCGCCATTCAACCAGGAACTCAAATTCTGCCAGAGCAAATACTGTCAGCACAAGATGTAAGCGAATTCACAGTTTTCTTTCGTTTATTTCTCCCTTTTCTTATAAAATCGATGCAATCACTTTTCTACAAATGTATTTTATCTCGAGTTTTCCCGTTATCCGGAATTCTAAGAAAATAAATTACGTTATGGATTCTCATATCAAGTGTCGTTTATATGTAACGAGAAGTAAACTAATTTTTTTTTTAAAGTTAGTGTTTCCACATCATTTTCCATCCGAACTTAATTCTTAACTGTATATCTACAGAGTTTCGAGAAAGTAAAGTAAAGCAATTTGATGCAGAGCGCGTTAAAAGTTTCCTCGCTCGGTGAAAATATCCACGAAGATGTTTTATAATCATTACTATAGTTATGCGAAGGGAAAGCCAATTTTGAACTTGAATCGAAAAAAAACCGTGCATTCCTTCTAAACAATGAAAGGGGCTGTATAATGAAAGTTAAAAACTTCTTATTAAGATATTATATACTCTTGGATACAGAGTCTGCAAAATCTCCCAAAAGAGTAAATGGAATCTTTCAATAAATATTTATTCAGTGTTTTCAAATTTTCATGTATTATTTTGAAGTTTATTGATTGAGAATGAAATTGAAATTAAAATTAACTTCAGAAGTTGGTCTTAAAACAGGGAAAATTACAATGGCAATTGATATAATCTGGGATAACGTTTCACAATTAGACCAACCGCAAAGTGACTAAGAAGTGTACATTATTATTTGCCACGCTGGGGATATTGTCGGAATTAAGTCGTGGAATCATGGTTATTCTTGGGGTGTGACATCTGCAAGGTATCTCTCAGAAACGGTACATTCGCCGACTAAGCACTCAGGCATACTGGAAATCCTCTTTAGAGATGGAAGTCTAGCATCCTTCAGCTAATCTTGAGCTTAACGCCTGAGCGCAGATGTTTCCCTTGACGCCCCAGCCTTCCCAGTTGTCAATGCGCAGGCACTCTTATTATAATACATTTATTAGTGTCGCCAAAACGAATATTGAGTTTGTACTCAAAGAAATAATAAAGTTTTGTCACGAAATTCCAATTATTAAAACTCAATTAAATTCGATTAAAACTCACAATCGTATCGAAATTCAAGTTATTTATGATCCATTTATAAATCTCGTTTCTCACCCAATTTCCTATACCACCTTTTAAATGATTCAAAATTGAATGAGAAATATTTACATCAATCGTTTCCTTCATAAAAACTTTTCAAGAATTTTATTTCCAGATATGTCTTACATACAAAGGACTATTGTATGTCCAAGTTTACGAACGTCTGAGTTGGCTTGAAAATAATTCAATAAAATTCAATATGATTCAGTGTCTAACTTTCGTGTGCCAAACTCGCAAATTTCACACGAGGTTATCGAACTCAATTCTGAAGCAAAATTATATAATACGATTTTCGTTGCAATGACCTCGTTATCACAGCTGGAAATTGCTCGTAACTTTGAAATTATGGATCAATGTATGTTTTGAAGGAGGCAACGTGACGCGTGACTAGATTAAATTATATTTTAATATATACATTAATCATAAAAATCGAAAATTTTGAATAGCTAGTAAAGTTGGCACTCTTTCCATATCAGTAAAAACTATTTTTTTCTCTCTTTTTATACATATTTTATTTCAAATTTAAAAAAAAACTTAAAGTTTTGTTTCACTCTAGATGTGTCATTAGCACATGTTTTTAAGCAGAAAATTCTAGTTACGTTTCTTCATGCATTGAAAGAAGACTGGAAACATTTTTTGAAACAGTAATTAATGTAGGATTTCTCTTATATAATTAAATGGAAAGCTTGAAGGTAAAACTGAAATGTACGAAAAACTAATCTCACTTTGCGATTCTGGAAGAAAACTTTGCAATGTAGTGAGCAAAGATCAGAGTACCGTTAGGGTAATGAGATGCCTAGAGCTTGTTACCCACCTCATACTGAAATGGCAATTCAGCACGATATTGCGGTATTGGTCAGCCGGTATTTTTGCCGTGAAGACGTACCCATAAGCTCAGCTCGAACCCAGCGAAACTTCCTAGAAGTAAAAGCGCCGCTCTCACAGAAGTTATACAATAAATCTTCCTTCCTGGTACATTCGAGTTTCCTAAAGGGAGAAAAAAGGAGAATTTATTATTGCCTCTGGATTCCTAAATTCAATGTATTAGAGAGCGGAAGTTGTTTATTATACACCTTGCAAACGAAGGGGATTTAAAAAATGTCCAAGCAATTTCAAGGGGATTTTAGCCGTGAATAACATAATTAAAGTTGTCATTATATCCGACATAAAAGTGTTCAATTAAAGTTTTGCGTCAATTGTCTGAAGGTAAGCTCTGAATCCAGAGTGGTTTTACTTTCTAGGGACTTCCCGATTCGGAGAGGATCAATAAAAGGGTGTATGTGCACGTATTTCCTCGAATTAAAAACTTTTGGATAAGCTAGTGGGAAAAGTTTTTGAAGCTTCACACACACACACACATGTATATTTCCTTGAAAAAGCAAAGTACTTTATGATCTCCCGGAGGTGGTCCCAGAGCGTGCACTCAGCTTTTGTTGAGAAGTATTTCATGAGGTGGAACGCGTGCTTGTTGCAAGAGTTACAAATCATACTGATTAAATTTTTATACAGTACACAAAAATGTTCAAATAAATATTTTTCCTTTTTTCCCCAGAATTCAAGCACACTTAAAACTTTAAGGGCCTCTCAAAATTTTAATTGCCTCGAAGAAATGGAGTTTTATATAAATTTTTATTAAACTTTTAACTTTAATTGGAAACAACAGACGTTAAAGTTCATTAAATGAAAACACGTATTTATACACTATATTTAGAGGAAGTATAATATTTTGATACTGTATTTGGTGAAGTATTTGATTTTTATCGATGTTAAAAGTTTTATTTCTGCATTTTTTAAGCCGTATATAGGAGTTTTTTTACATGCAGAGAAAAGCCATGAGTAAAATACTAGTTAAGATCATATACATGGACATTCATCCATCAATCAATCTACTATTCAGTTCTGCTTTAGCGAACCATGCGACGAAGACGGAGAGAGCTTTTGAAGCTTTCACCTACAGGTGAACGATATCGATTTCATCGACAAGTTAGTATTTTAATACAACATCAAGCTAATCAAAATGATTCATTTCGGGACATTTTACTATATAAGGTTACACTTGATGCGAAAGTTAATTGCTAATTATCATTATGATTTATATTTTTCGAAGCTCATACTTTTTTCATTATCTGAAGAACACAAGCTGCTAACTTTATTTAATCTTCTCTCCTTTTGTATTTCAGGACTATAAACTCTGATTAATACGAAACTTAATTACTTTTATCTTATCGTAATTGACCTGCAGAATGCTTCACGTATGTGAAGTTGAGAGCCGCTGATATACGAAATGTAGTGGTGCTATGGGCCATTTGGGTACACGTGAACGAATCTCCAGCATCTGTCCTGTTCTGTTGCTCACGTAGACCTATACATTCGTGAAGAGATACGAAATATTATACATGCAGGCTTGCCTAAAGTCATTTTGTGTTACAATCACGAAAGAACATGAGATACTACATGAGTATGCAGTCGCATACCTGTGGACGAGTACGCCTATATGTTATATCCGAGGTTGATGCAGTTTCTGCAGTTTAGCTCACACATGTCTTGTAGAAGGGACGAGAAATTAAAGAAAGCCTACACCAACACTGTCTCGTTGCGCAAAAGTCAACCCACGTAACTAGTGACGTTCATCAGTAGGATGACCAAGGACGTTCTTCACCTTTTTAGGATCTCCTGCGCACATTTATTGTCTGAGAATTTATCTGATGTGAAGGGAGAGGAAGTGCTTAACCCAGATACCTTTTTTTTATCTCAAACAATAAGAGCTTCTTTTTAGAACATGGTCAAATGAACATAGTAAATCAAATCAATGGCAACACTCAAATAGTAAGAGTGCGCATCCATCTCACCGCTGTCACCATTTACTTCAAGAAATAACTCCACGTTCTCTTTTCATATAGTTTTTATATCTACAAATCTTATACAACGAGTTTTATAAACAACGGTTTCAATTGAAATTCAATGTAAGTAATTTTACTTTTCAAATTGTTGGATGTGCAACTAGTTATAAAAAATGGAGATGTGGTTTTGTGAGCATATTACATATGTGTCGCAGGTGAGAAAATTTTTTTTTTGCAGTAAATCACACCACCTCAGATGAATGGGCGAAAAATATAGGAAAATGCGACGAATAGACGGTGAATCGTTTAAGGATGCCCCAACCCTTCTTTTTATTGCGTCTTTTCCAATACATTCTACACTTACAGCATTCCGCACTAGACGGCACAGCATTTACAAGCTTTACGTTTAGGAGAGAATAACCCCATTCAGTATACTTATAAAGATAAAAAATAAAAACCCGCATTGACATTGTTGCATCTCATGATATTTTATGCTTACACACGTGTATGGAAGCCACAACATGATGTTAGAGTAACTCTGATCCTATGCTCGTATTCGTAAATAAAGGGAGCTAACGTAAAAGTTATAAATTTCTGCATGTCGAACTCTGTCTATCCAATTTGGTCTTGTTTAACGATGCAATAATAACTTCAATATTTCATATGCTTTTCGAAAAATAACTGACATGTCGAGATGTAAATGACAGGATATTTTCCATTTATATTCGCATGAAATAAAAATATATTTCTTTCACGTTAAATATGAATTACAAACGGAACAGTGAAAAAGCACACATTTCACTTCTTTTTTTGGAATAAAATATTATTCCTCGCTGCAAAATTTGATAGAGTACTTTTGAAAATATACATTAATATTGGGCCAATACTTTCGTGAATATTGCATAATCACATTCACACTTTTAATGATCTAATTAAATTATTAAACTTTTTAAGTATATATTACATTGAAAATGCTAAATGTGTATGAAATGTTTTTATGATCATATGTTGCGAAACCTTTAACATGATTTAAATTAATTAAAATATAATGCTTGGTCATGAAATGAAATAAACTGCATGTATGCAGTGGAAAAAGGCAAGGAGGCTAAAAGAGTCAGACGGTTGTGGCGACGCGTCCGCGTCGGTGACCTAATTGTAATTTAACGTGTCTTAATAATGATCGCTTAGGTCTCCAATGGAACCAGAGTAAAGAAAATAAAAAGCGAGGCGTGCACGCTACAGTAAGAACGACTGTTTTTTTTAAGTTTGATTATTGTTAGATGCAGAACTTATTGTTTAGTCAGTGAGGTCAAGGAAATGCACTTGCTCGATTGGCTTTCTTTATTGCATTTAAAATTGCAGGGATGAATCTAAGATCTTACCTAGTATGAATTTACTCCTGCTCTCTTTTATAATTAAAACAAACCTACAAATATTTTACAAATTCGAAAAAAAGATGTTTTATTGCGAGTTAATAAATAACTTTCTCTTTCTGCATTTATATTCTAGCGAGAATGAATGAAGATTGATGTGTTTTCTTGATAGTAAGTGGTGTTATATTTTCCTCGAGGGTGTGATGATTTATAATCAAAGTTGGAACTCCCATTCCACATATTAAGTTATCAAACAGCTCTTTTCAACTCAATTTTTCGAATTGTCATTAAGATTTTCACTTTTGTTATTATTCAATATCTTCTTTAAATTCCATTTGGAACACGTCAATCTTTTTTTATTCTAAGAGCATAAAATACCGAGTATTTTATTTCTAATATTTTATGGTATTTAACAAAAACTGTTACTTGCAATTAATTCACAAACCGTCACTTAAATTACAATTAATTAATTTCAAAATTAACACGTACATCGCATGCTAATTGAATTTGTTTAAAAAATCTGTTATTTCTCATTTAAATGAAAAATATTCCACGCGAATGAAAAGTAATGAATAATTAATTATGTTGAGAATTCATGATAATTTATTTATTACGATATACGAATTTTATTTGATTTTCATAGAATCTTCGTATATGACAGAAGAAGGTCTACCGATTGCTTTAAAACTTGAAATGAGCAGGCATCTTTTGAAAATTAATTTTTGCAAAGGGGAGGCGCTTTATTGTAGTAGTTGAAGCGTGAAAAACGTGAGGCCAGTGGCGATCTAAAACGTTAAAGTTTCACGAAAACTGACCGAACAAGAATCCTAGCTGTCGAAATTTTCGTAGTGGGATCACGTAGGATGGTGGAACGTTTGCTCTTTTTCACTGAGCAGTCATCCCGGACATTCGCTTCGATTCTCATCCCGTAAGAATACACTGGCGCAATTCAAGTCGAGAAGCACATTCTTAATCGAGATTCCGTCTCGATGCTTTCGAGTGATGGAAATTGAGGAGATCAACACCCTATATACTGAATTCTTCTTTTCAACATTGTCTTGATTCGGGTGACTGGAAAAAGGAAGAAACTAGTTAAGGTGTTAGGATAAAAAATAACAGGAATGAAATGAAATTGAAAAGAAAAAAGAATTTTAAATCCACTTTCCCTTATATAAATTAGAATTTATCTGATTTTCTGACCAACGAGATTGGCTCTATTTTTCGAGTAAGTCCAGCCCTGTGAGGTTACAGGCCTCGCGGAAGAACCAGACATCTCGTGGACTT
Organism: Synergus gifuensis; assembly: GCA_904066015.1. NCBI lineage: Eukaryota > Metazoa > Arthropoda > Insecta > Hymenoptera > Cynipidae > Synergus > Synergus gifuensis. The sequence continues at coordinate 1,900,743 of CAJFCO010000131.1, read as the reverse complement.
GTAACTTTTTTTCTACGCCATTTGGACGCTGCAAGTCTTGGACAGCGATGCCGAGGAAAAGAGTGCAACGAAGGACATCTACGAGAGAGAAAGAAAGAAGGAAGAAAATGCTGTGCAAGACAGGAAGAAGAGGGAATGAACCAAGGAGAAAGAAAAAATAGTGGAATGAGACTTTAGAGTAGTATAGGCGAATGCATTCTTCGTGATGAAACATTAAGTTCAAAGAAGGCTATTATATAATATAACTACATACAGTGTATATATATATATATATATTATATCACATAATTCTGTTTGAAAATATGTTGAATGATAAGATGAAAGATAAACTTGGTTCAGTTGAAAACTAAATAAACGGTTGCATAAATTTCTGAGATAGGTAGAATTTGTCTTTTAGCTTTTAGAACAGATGATACCGGATGCGCTGAAATCAAACAAGGAACTTGCGAAAAGTTGTATTTCTCTATTGGAAGCTTACGAGTGTAAGTACGAGTAAGTACAGTGGATAAATTTAGAAATGCAGGAGAAGTATCGCTAATTATAAGTGTTGAACTAATTAGCAATTTGTTTGATAAAGGGCTTCAAGTTAAAAGTAATTAAATGGTTAATTGTTTTTTTAATTAAAGTCTGACTAGTCAAGAGATTGTTAATAATTAACCTTCACTTTTGAAGATTATGTTTGAGGTAGTTTCTTGTAACAACTTAATTAGCGATCGGTTTTCAGACTCCTTTCCAAGGACATAAATATATTATCATGGGTACACCTCAATTCCTCGAGGAAGGTAATTTGCTAGAATTTCCTGAAAGTTCTTCGAGCTCCTTAATATTTGATAAGTCAAACTTGTCCTGTAATCGATAATTATAGCGTGAACTAAATATCCTTCTTTTTGTTTTACTTCTTTACTTCCATAGCTCCATTATTCAGAAGCTTATCCTGTTTCTTAATTAAAAAAGATTCTGTTGATGCTGATGTTTGAGTAATTTTGAACTGGAGAACTGGTATCCTGAGCTTAACGTAAGTAGATCTTATCTCAATTCAAATTCAGAAGAAAAAGGAGAGAAGAAAGAGAAAGAAAAAGGAAAGACTCGTTCGATTCTTGTGTTCAAGGATATAGCTTCCTGCCACAATCAGGCTACTGTGAGTGACAGTACCAAAGACGAATCGTCTTTATCTGAAGCCCACACAGAAGCAGAGACAGAAGCTCTGCTGATACGATGTCCAAAAGGAAGCGGCGAGAATGCAAAGTTAGGTACTTTGTGTGTCCAAAACATGTATATGTACATGTAGGTATGTATGGTCATATGCGTTGATACATAGGACGTGTTTGCGGCTTCTGCGAAAGCGATATTGCGGGACCGCTTATACAGCAAACCCAGCAAACTGCAAAGGAGGCGCAGATTGTATGGAGTGTATGTACGCTCTGTGAATATACCTCGAAGAAGATACTGTGGTGTTTCATGCGAACGACCCCATTACAGTTAATAGGCGATATTCCAGCAACGGCCGGTGTCGTATAAGAAGCAGCACACGTTTTGATAGCCCTTCTTTAACCTTGAAGCAGTGCCATCAAAAGGCAGGTGTGACCTTTCCAATCCTTTTCAATCTTTTGATGATCTGGAATACACCTGCTAGTTCTGAAACCTTAATATGAATCAGAGATACTTTCATTCTAGAATTGTTTTCATTTGTTTTCTATTTGACGCAGTCACTCACCTTTTTCAACAAAATTAGGTGAGAGAGAATTACAGAAAATATAGTGCATTAGTATACATTAAAGAGTCTTCTGATCATTAAATTATTCATGTAGTAGATTCTACAAGGATATATTTGTTTTCAGTAAAGGAAATCGGTTTATTCCTTTTTCTTCAAATACTGAATTATTTACCAGTCACATTTTCTGGGTCAGGGTGTGAGTGGTATCAAGCGAACTTTTATTTCCGTGTGATATACGAGTTGATCTTGCTTTCATCTCACCTTTACTACTAAGAAGGATATAAACCAACATCCACAAGAAGTTTCTCCATACATACCTGAAAAGTCATGTAGGATGTATATTTGATATAAGCTCCGAGATATGCTTTTATTTAGGAAGCTTCTTGTGGTCTTTTTTGGCCCACCTCCTGAAAGGAAGCAAACTTCATAATATAAATAAGAATGCAGGTGACTAAAGAATTCTCATATTAATGAAATAAGTCATTCGTTTCCAAAGGAAAGGTTCTTCATATCAACGTATAAGTAATAATGTGAATTATTGGGAACTTTGTTTGCTCATTATTTAATGAAATATTTTTAAATGCACTTAGTTCGTCCCTGAGGTTTGAAAAAAGAGATTGGAAGTCGACTTGTTCTGTGGGGTTGTTAAAACGACGATGATGAGAGGCTCGCAAATAAAAAATAAAAAGATAATAAAAAAAAGTAGAATAGAGAACGAAGAGAAGAGGGAAATAGGAAAATAAGAGAAGGACAAGTTTGAGACTGAGTTCGGAGATAAATTATACGTCACAGGGGCCATTGGAGACGAGCCTTGTTTTTCTAGGCACCGAATTAAAAGGGGATGAGATTTATGTCTAGATTTAACGACGATCCTCCAATCACGAACGTCGGTGTCGTGGCTAGTGTATGCTCATCCATTGGCATGCCTGCGCTTGCAACACACCCGCAAGAAAGTGAAATACGGCAATGAATGCCATAAGTGTGTAGGTGGAATTACTCACGGATTCACGTGTGCGCACTACCCTCAACTTTTAATGGCGATAACTTAAGCCATGAGTGGCATGGATGGAGCCACTCCTTTCTTTCTTCACAATCTGAAAGCGCGCTAAGCTCAGTAGCTCTTATGAAAAAGTTCTTCTCAAAGAGCTCACTGTGTCATAAAAACGTTTTACCGACGAGCATTTTTGAAATTGGAATTTCCTCATTTTCTCATAAATAGATTAATCTCAATTGCTGGGGATGTTTCTCAAAAAATAATTCCTTGTAGAGTTATAGCTAGATGTACATTTACTGTTTAGTTGTATAATAATATTAATCAACATCAATAATTGATTATTATTAATAATTAATTATTCAATAATTCAATTAATAATACCAATCTGTTTACAGATATACTAAAAATACATATTTATGTACAAAATCTATAAAAGAAAAAAATGTAGCATTATTCATGAAAAATTGAATCAAGAGGAAGTTTTACTTTGACAAAAACGGTAAATATTGCTTTCAGGAAAACTTTACAGTTTTTGTAATGGACATAAATATTCAGTACCATATTGGGGCTACTGGACAGCGAGTCTTTGACCTTTTCTGTTTTCCTAGCTGGCAACAAAACTTCTCACTCATGGCTTTGAGAGTGTTCAAAAAGCTAGAAAACCGCAGCTCGAGAGCCATATTCGTTTGGTGGATAGTCCTTCTAAACCACAGTGGTATGGTGTTGCAGTAGTGTCCTGCTGTTGGTCCACAAAGCTTGGTCAGAAGTGGGTGTATCAGGGGGTGGATAGTTTGCAGTTATCGGACTTTGCGACTCTGATGGCTTCTGAACAGATTCCAATTCCAGTTGTGTGCTAACCTATGCAAATACAGGGTTTTCCCTCTATAATTACACTAGCTCACAAAGTTGACGAGGAAAATTAAGTCTCCCCACTTCAGCTTTCCTTATTCTGCACTTAATTATCACACTTCTTAAAAATACGTTTTATAATAATTGTCTTTCTGTTTTTCTGTTTCAGGTAAGTACTATTGCCCTCGAACACGTTATCTACTTACATTTTGAAACAACTTTCTGCGGTAAGTGTATGAATAAATTCGATGAAGCGAGATTCTGCAATCCCAAATTTTGCATAATCGAAGGACATACATATATTTAATTTTGTTGCATTTCATGATATTTTTATACAGTCTACTTTCGTTTGACCTGTATACCAGAGAAAGTGGTTTTTAGTCAATCGAGTTTTGCGATTGCAGTAGCTTCTCTGCACTTCATGATCTATAATCAAGTATGGAGAATTCTGATGCAATGTCGCCTTCGTATCAAGACCTAAAGTGTTTTCTAATTACTTAATTGACCTTTCGTTATTCAGATATTCCTTTAGATACCATTAGCCTCTTCTAAAAGAATTATAATAGTTAATCTCTATGTAACAGAATGTCTAAATCTTTCATTACAAAAATTGCGGCAGTGAAAACGCTTCTATACAATTTTTAAGAGAACATTACGTCATTCAGAGAAAAGCGCTGGCTAGCATTAATAATTTCGTTCTGATTAACGAGTCAAGATCTGAATGTACTATGTATTGCTGCACAATTGTCCGACGTGATAATTAACTCCGTTTCAACTATAACTAACGAATAAGAGACCAAGCTAATCCCCTTAGCTGGTGAAAGCTTTTATAAGGAGTTTCAGAAATTCGGAAGCTGGAATTCTATTTTCATGTAAATTAAACGTCCTCGTGCCGCAACAAGAAGACGATATTTATTTTGCTGCACCGAGCAAGCTGCAGCCATTCACCAAATAAGATGTACAGTAATAGCGCGCAATCAAAGTTTATTGGCCTTTCAGGAAAATTCTTTTTTAATTCTATCTTTTTTAAAATCAAAAAATTAATAAGATTCTTAACTGAGGTAAATGAAGTTCTCTCTTAATTTAAATGTATGCTTCTGCAATTCAAATTTTAGAATTGTACATACAATACATATTTTATTCAGAATACTCTCATTCTATTTTCTATTCACCATCTTAATTAGCTCTGAAAAAACTTTATTTCATTAGCACTCTTCATCTTGAGACTTTTTCTTCACCCTTTTCTGCAAAATAACGAATATAAAAATTCAAATAATTGCTAAGACGCACTATAATATTCTTAATCATGATGAATAAATATTCACTCATTTTGCATCTAATTTATAATTGTAATCCTATCTTTATTTTCAATTCATCAATTTAATTGACTCCTGAAATGTTATTATATCATTAGAACATTTCTACCTCAATTTTTTGCATTCACACTTTTTACAATTGTTGGTTTATATTCAAAGGAAGTGTTTGTTAATTTAGAAAAATGTTTTTCACTTTTTCCGATTGCACCACTTATTTATTAATTTTTGGGTGTACGTGAAAGTCAATATTGACAATCGAAACATGAAAATTGAAAAGCTTTTTTAATTTCATTCCTACCCTTCTTGTAATATTATGATTTGATGAAAGATTCAATCTATAGAGATTGATTTGTTCGTGGAAGTTGAATGGCACAATAATGGTCCTATAATTTTGTGAAGTTTGAAAAATGTATTGAAAGGTACCTAAAATGCTTGGTTTTAGATTTTCCATGGCAATACGATGCGATAAATTGGTCACAGTAGTAACGGCGATTTCCGTCAGACACGACGAAGCGTGCGGTTATATGGGGTTGCAGTGTACTTCCGGAATCAGAAATATTTCATTTCTATGGTCTCGATATCTCAAAATGAGTTTAACATTACCAAAATTCTCAAGCCAAAATGGGCGTGACCCTGAAAGTAATAAGTTCAAAAACAAGAGACGTCTTGCCAAATTCACTCTGGTTCGTTGATCGATGTTCGCTTGGATCTTTTCCACTTTTCTCACCCTCTGTCTGTCCTGAAATTCTCAGGAACTTTTTACTCTCGCAAAACACTTCTTTCCCAGCCAAAGCTTCACTAAAAAAATTAACATGTCTGAACTTTCTGCATTGGTTTATATAGAAATAAAATATTAATTAGTTCAGTTTCAAAATACAAATATAGAAAACAAAGAATAATAATTTCGCTTTTATAGATATGTTGATGGCGTTTAGTAGATATTATATATAGGTGATAATGACTTCGGATTTCTTATCTCTAGATGTACGACTAAGATTTCGTAAAATATACGAATTTGTAACTCGTAAGATTCTTTTGTATGTTGTTTCTCTTCCCCTTCTTGGGATTCTGAGAATCTTGAGCACGCTATTGTCGAGATACGATAAAACGAGGGAGATTACTAAATCCCATTAGTGCTATCGGTCGTTCGCGTTTTCGAATATTACCTTTTATCTCAAGCTTTAATCTCATTTATATCCAAAAATAGTTGAAAAAAACTTGTTTCTTGATAATTTACTGTACGCGGAAACAGGAGAAGTGTAGATTTAGATTACATGGGAACTTTTTTTTGGATTTTTATAACCAATACATATGTTGAATATGCTTTCTTTCTTTTGCATTCATTTTTCTTAGTTCTCCAATTTTTTCTGCATTTTGTGAAAAGTTCAGGTCCAACTTGCAAGACAGTTTTGCTTGAGTGCCCAGGTGTCGTTCCATGCACTAACAAAAGTTTCAGAAATGCTTGCACCACATGATATTGATGACGAGTGTATCATACCAATCCCAAGAGACATGAAATACTTTGAAAGGAGACACCGGTTCCGGATAAAGTGCCTAAGAAAAGTTTGGTATAGAAAACAAGATCCAGGTTTCTGCAATATTCATGGACTAGCATGACTTCCCTTCTTTCTTTATTTTCGTACTTCCGCTTTTATTTTAGTTCGAGACTCCTTCTGAATATTTTACATCCACCGTTATGCAAGAAGAATATTAAAATGCTCGTTACTGGCATTCCACTATATTATTCAAACAGGTCTTATCTGAATTTTCACAATTTACGATATACAGGTCCTATTTATAATTCAAAGTGAATTAGCAGGTGTCATACCTTTTTATTAAAGAGTAATAGAATCAGTTTCTGCTTCTTATACGATCTTTAAAAAGTACCATTTAAATAACTTTAATTAAACTTGGTAAGTTTGAGTTCAAAGATAATTTATCAACTTACCTCACTATCAATTTGATCAGCTCCTGAGCTTTCGTCTTTTCGATTTTTCCAATGCTTCTAACAATAAGTCAGGTTTATGACCTCTTCCTTCTCATCTCGATGACATCACGTACAGGACTTCCTTTTGAAACAAACTCTTCTGGAACAGAGATTTCCCCTTTATAGCACTCCAGATAAGATGTCCAAACGATATTCTCTTTTGACATGAAAAGAATTTTTTCTGCATTATGTCATGGTTTTCCTCATCAACTTTCGATCATCTATTTCTTCTTATCTTTTTGTCTTCCCAAATGTGAAAGGTTATAAGACAAATGGGAATTTATAGAAACGGTTGAAGGAGAAAGATCCTAACAAAAAGTTAGTATCAATTAGCCATTTGTTATTATGTTATTCATACATATAGTGATTTACCCAACTTTCATCATTTTACGATTTTTCTGCAGTTTGGAGCTTGTGTCTTGATGAAGGGAGGAAAGTTGATCCGATAAATTTAAAGAGGATATCGTCCGAATTGTTTTAAAAGACCACGCCCGGTTTCCGAAAGCTTCTCTGAGCCAACAGTGTTCGGCCACAGGAAATGCGAAAAATAAATGCATGCTTTCATTTCAGCGACACTTTCAAGCCCAGAAATTAATTGTCTGTTCTAATTGCGCTTTAATTCCGCTGCATTAGTGATAAGAGAACTGCGTAAGAATAAAAGGTTACTGCGAATGCGAAAAGTAAAAATCTAAGGGAAAAATTATGAATAATTTTGCTCAGGAATCATTCATCTCGATCTCTGCTAAATAATTCTTAAAATAATTATAATTATTATGTTAGTAAAAATATTATTTAAGTTATTTTGATATTTGAAAAAGGAAAAAGCCATTAAAGCCTGAGTTTTGAATTTTGTCTCGGAAAGTCAAGACGTTTTTACTCATGTAAGGATAGAACAGGAAATGAGGAATCGCACCCGCGATGAATAGGACGAGAAGTGAAACAATCGAGCGACATGCCAACGACGTCCGCTTTGTGTACACGTGGAATGAAATACGATGCCTGGGCGCATACAATACGTTAAATAGGGCCAGGCGTTAAACCCTACACTCTTCGGGACATGCCAGCAGCCTACCATTTTTTTTACCATTTTTATGAGCCACCGGTGTCAGAGAGCACTCCTGTTTTACGACTCTTTTGGAATTTCAACGACGAAAACAAGAAAGTAATGGGCTGCTCTATAAGCTAAAAAAAATCCAAGAGTCAGCATCACTACTAATAAACTTGAGATGAATATTGTCGTTATTAGTAACGTAAAATCGCTTCTTTATAGCACCATCCAAAGAGGAAGGATCAAGTATCAAGCGCCTCTGATGTACCTTTTTTCTGGGTGAAATATGATTATTACGATGATTAAGTAACTCTAATAAATTGAGAGCCTGTTCAACTGCGCATTCAATACTTATAAAAAGTTTGACATTTGTAATAAAAGAACGGCAATTTTCGGATGTTTTATTTTTTTCTCGGCATGTTATAAACAAAACTGCTTATCACATCTTTTCAGTTGACCCATTTTACAAACTGTGAATGTTTTACAAGGCAGAAATTTGTTTTAAAAGAAGTTTTGGGTTAAGGTGATTTATATGTAAAGCAAATATGAAAAGATGGGGTCAAGCTCTTTGTACTTTGAGATTTTAATACATCACCCACGCACTAATATGAACAGAAAACCCTATATATTAACGTTATGAGCGGAATTATGATGAGATTTTCTGATGAAAATAATGTATTTATTATGCCTCTCTAGGCCAGTCTTTGACATTTTCTACGAGCTGGTTTATTCGAAGCCTAAGATACTGATGGGAGGAGAGAACAATATTTTCATCCAAATAAATTGTCTGATCATATTAGGGGTTGACTCACTTCTTGGATAAGAGGAAGAAATAACTTCCTTACATCTAATCACGCCATTTGCAACTTTTTAGGTACTTTAATAAATTCATAATGCAAAATTATAGAAGTTAGTTAATGAATACTATAATATATATTAGAAAATTGATAATTTTAAAGGATCCAGAGGTTTGTCATGAAACAGACGAGAGAAATTTCCAGAATTTCTATAGCTATATACTCTTATTATTTAGTAAATAGTTTTGAGGGGTTTTTTGACTGTAGCAATTTAAGAGCAATCAGATTTAGGGGAAATAGACCGAGGATAAAGAAGAGTCGAGGACGAGTGGCACCCCTTTTAAATTGCATGGGCGTGTAATCTATAAATCTGTAGATTGTCGGCTGTGGTTGGAGTACCATTTGGTCTTGCTGCATGGAGTTGCGGTTAGGTTGATCCCACAGGAGAAAGCTAGACCCTGGACCGATGTAAAAGCTGATTGCCTGGTTCTTTGTCGCACACACATAATGACGTGCGGGTGCGGCTCGTTCTCCTTATCGAGTCTCCTGGCGAGCAGCTGATGATGCACAGAATGCACACGCAATGACTCAAAGCACAAAAAATTGCAATTGTCATTCAATCCTGATTGAAAAACGATATATAAATAAACAAGACAATTCCGGTCATTAATTACCTAATTATTTACCCTCAATTCGATTAAATACCTTAGAAGTTCACAATATTTCTCGGTAAAATTTTTTTACTTTCAGATGACAATAATCTAGCTTTTTTATTTATTCTTTTATATTTTTCAATATGACTTTGTCAGGATAAGTAAAGTAATTGGAAGTTGCAGTTTCTACCCTTTGCGAGACCTTTATGAGATTTTTATTGCTTTAGGGTGTTTGAAGAAGAAAAGCTCTGGCAGTTTTATTGCTATAGCTGATTTCGTCTAATCCTGCTACAATGTTCTTTGCCGTTTTACACGTTTATGAAAAGGGTTTGTGAAGACGAAAGCAGTTTTGAAAAAATCCTAGTGAGATATATGAATATATATGAAATATAAAAATTTTAATACAATTCAAGAGTAATTTGAGAAAAGCTCAGAGAATTTGAAATAATTTGAGCAGGAAATTTTGTGACACCAAATGTCGTGAAAATTTCGCCTAAGGACTGATTTATGCTTTTATGCTTCACCAGTGATGAGTCAGCAGTTGCTGAGAAGCTGAAGGTGATTTCAGCAGTCAGCCATTATTCACTTGTGGTCAGAAAGTCACGCTCGCTTCTGCAAGTTCTCTCATCCAATCAACGCTTCCAAAATCACTTTCTGACTTAAGAATAACTTTCGAATAAGTTTTGGTATAGCTATAGATACAATACAAAAAGGAAAAAAGAAGGATGCGCGTCTTTGGCAAACTCTGCGGGCTACTTCCGGTAGTGCAATCGGTATCGGGCACCTAAGGAGGTGGAGAACGTTAAGACCGGATTTTCGAGACGGGTATTGGACAAACTCTTTCTTACGAAACGACGCCGGTCGTTTTATACTCTCGGGAAAGATAGCGGGTCATAGTCTTTTTATCGTTTTACTGCTACCGCCGTCATCGATTCCCATGAAGAATTCCGCTGGCCAGGGTGTTTTTAATATCCTCCTCACTACAGCGATAACAGTCCTGTACAGGTTATTGCCTCGAAACTGCATATTCATAGGATTTGCTTATGGCTCGTTTAAATCTTGCAAACGTCCAGAATTTTCCGTTGGTCCATACACTACCTGTCTACTAGAGATTACCTAGAACTGCATTTTATAGATACAAAAAGGAGTGAAAAACTAATAAATTTGGCAAAAAAAATGGCATTCTGCTTTGGAGATATTATCGAAAAACTAGAAAGAATGTAATATGAGCAATGCATTGAGCACTGAGCTCAACATCTTAATTTTATTAAAAACATGAGGAAATCATGCTACGCTTGAAATTTCTCTGTAAAATCTTTAAAGGTACTTACAAGAAAGAAAGAAAAAGAGAACAAGACCTTCCAATTATAGTCACGCTACAGAAACAGACCTCGCACCATCTTGAGTATGAGAAGAATCAACGTTTACTACTAGCAGAAAGCATTAATTTGAAGCCTTCTACAAATTTCGAAAATAAAAAGCCACCTATTATATATCACTAAAAATTAGCCATATGTTTCTAGCTGCAGGCTATAAAGTTGTTGCGTTCCTGAATTTTTCGTGGCCAAAATATGTATCTTCTGTAACTTTGATAATAATGTTATATATCCAGTAATTTATCTCTTAATAGAACTATAATTACTTGAGATCTATCTGCAAACTGAATGTAAGAAGGTTATCCTTAACTCAATGAAATGATATTTTATAATTCATACTTTCAAGCTCTATCTATTCAGAACTATTTTTATAACTGTGGATTAATTATAAAAAATCTTGAGTCACAGTAGAAAATTAATAATCATTACTGTGAGTAGAAATTGTCATTACAATCGTTATGTTTGAAATAGATCCTTTCACAAATCAATTTTATTAAACTCTATAATTAACCACAGGCAACAGAAATTTACGAAAATCCACTCGTTACTTCACTATTTACAGAAGTCAGTAATGGTATACAGTTTCCACTCTTTTTAATTGGTTTCCATCGATTCAACCAGGTAACAATTCTATCTCTAATTGCTAGTAGAGGAAACGCTTTTATTCCCATTTGATTCCATTTCGCAATTTACTCATAAATTGACTCTCATTATAAAATTGATTGTAGCTTAATTAGTTAGTTAAATAATCAATATTCATCTAACGTGAGCAAAACTCTGAAGCATATTAATGAATATGATTTTTCCATCTGCACAAAAATAATACTATAATACACCGAATTAACTACTCATAATTTCTTTGTCAGACGAGCGTTTAAAGCGTTATTAATGACAACAATATGAATTAATTTTGACTCAAATTTTTATTAGAATGTGTAGTCAATAGCAAAATAACAATAACTTCAAACAATCTCATTCAATTTTGTATGTTCAAATAATCTGAATGATAAATACGAAATTTGGGACACATCCCTTGAGTAAAGACCACTGCAAATGCGATCACTAAAAACCGTGCAAATTATAAGTCCGTGATTTAGTCATACCGGCTGTGCAATAAATAATAATCTAATCGAGCGAGAATACTCGCCGGATTCAAATCTAGGTTCGAAATATCCGAAGCAAACTACGTTGGCAGTTACGAGAATTTCAACAGCACGTATGTGTGTGTAATGTGCGCTAGTATACGAATTATGCATATTCGTATAGTAGCAACCCTCGCATGTTCAATACAAAGTGCATTGGCTAGTCAAGTTTGTGTTAGGTTCCAACAATAATATTATCGTGCTCGTTCGAACTCTATTGAAGACAACATATTGCATTTTCGAAAGAGGTACATCGATCAAAAAGTCATATTGCAGGAAATTTTTCTAAGTGATGTGAGTGTGAGGTCAAAGTACCACCTTTAAAACCCTCTTGCATTACTTCCCCATTTTATCTCTTTGTACATGAGATTGTTCATTCGTTTGCATTTACTGTTGCATCTGTATTATGCGCTAATGACCACACATATCTGCATGAGATTTTCGTTAATTACCAACCGCAGACCAACTCCTTCGCTTCTTAGTATGAGTAACAAAGAAGTCTTGCGCCTAATCGACCCAGGAATTTGCAAGAATATTTAGACTTTTGTTATTCAGAATAAAATATGAGAATACGTAAAACAAATTGTTATAGAGAAAACTTTAATAATTAAGTCTGGAGAACTGGTTGGTACTGAATGTTTTTATTAATTAACATCAAGATAATTTATATGGAAGGTAGTTGAAATGCATGTAGAGACTTGAACGCCCTCGAAGCTTATATTAACACCATAAAAGCTAAACAGCATGTATACTCATTCCAGGTATAGCAATTCCAGGTATAGCAATGAAGATACGAGAGTACAATTTCAAATTTAATTGATACGTCCCTCTAAATTCAAAGCACAATAATTTGCTATCCTCGACATTATTATGAGAACTATAGTAAAAGCTCCATGGCCTGGAATCTCACTTAAATATACTATAATGAATAAGTGCTTAGTAAACAATGGAACATCTCTTTTGATGAAAAGTCCTTCGGATAATGTTGGCTTTTATATCTACAAGTCATATTATAAACACTTCATTAAAGGAATACTTTGTCAATTGATTTAATAAATCAGTACACTCTTAATGATAAAATTTCCTGTTGGAAAAGAAAACTGAATTAAATGAAAAATTGTTTTAACCCAATTAAAACTTTCTAAACAGAGTTTCTCAAAGGAAACTAGGCCTAAAGTTCTTGTTAGCCCGAAATGTCAGGTTCTTCTCTCAAGCAAGGAAGTTTATACCACAAAACTTTGCACCATCTATTTGCCAGAAATTCTGCATCGTTACACAAAGAGGGACTGGAAGTAATTTGTCAGGTCCCTTGACTCTCCATATATATATATATGCTCTAGACACCTACTTCATATAAGATTATTAGCCATAATTTCGATCATAAGTGGTCGTTAGGTTGCAAACAGTATCTAGGTGTTCTAGAATAGAACACAATACCTTCGTGATATACATAAAGGGAAAGAGAAGATCATGCTGAGCATACTAGAATGTTCATCGAGTAATAATTGTAAATTACCTTGAATAACTGACTATGAATAATTATAAGCTCAGCCGGATATCCATGCTAAATAGATGGTCGAAATGCCATCTACAGTTTGCTGATTTCTCGAATTCAAGGGAATTCCGCTAACAACCATACGCACCATATGAGTAATTGGTAATAATTATGGCTTCAGAAAATCTCTAAAATGAAAATTTTATTCGCTTCAAGAGATTTTAGAACGAGTAAAAACTATAAAGGAAAGAGGGGAATTTTAAAGGCTGCAAACAAGGGTTTTCAAGGGATAGTAAAAGATAACAAGAACATATATTTGAAAATAGGTATAAAGCCTTTCAAGGATTATTTCGTATTCCAAAGATTAAAAGATTAAGATTATGATTTCATCATAAGACGCATGAATATTTTTCAAATCCTAGTTACTGTTCAACTTAATTTTCATGTAATACAAAACTTTGTACAGAGAGAGTGTAAAACACAGTCCTTTGGACTTCAAATGTAAGTAAGGTCCTTGACCTCTTAGTATGGTTCAGGGATGTTTTAGAGCTGGTGAGCGTAAAAGCATACTTGCATTAGGACCCCTTCGTGGATACCCAAACAGTAAGCAAGGTGATATAGGTCATGTCCGGTCGTAGAACAATGGATGTATTCAACTTCTAGTCTGAATTAATATATTACGTCCACTAGAATACGTTGTTGCACCAAGTTTGCCATTTCCTTGAATACAATTCCAATATTGCAAGTTTAGTCATTAGAACTGAGGTTTCACATACTCAACCCCTGCTCAAAAACTCATTAATAAAACGCATTAAATCAAAGACATACTATATCTACTTTTTGAAAAGCTATCTGATTGGAAAAATTGTTTTGATTTATTGTTTCATGAATGATTTACAAACCCACCCTTTATAAAATTTTCATGACATAGTAAAAAGTAAATATGGAGAGTAAAACTCATGAAATTATGTTTTATAGCTGTGAGTGGAAACAATATTTTTTCCATCAAGGTCGTGCATCCAGAGATCGAATATGGTGGCTTTTGGTGTCAGGTACTTCACCGAGTGGCACCATCGCTCTGAAATCTTGTCACAAACGTGGCGGCAGATGGACGAGATGGGACTGTATTAACCCACCTCCACTTATGCTAGGTCTGTCATATGCAGCTAAAATCATGTATTCCATTCACGTACATTACTCGAAGCGTTTCGTACCACGATTGCACGCTCCGGGGGCGCATGCTCTGCGACCCTCTCGCAGAATCCTTCATTCTCACCACCAAGCAATATACGGAACGCGTGTCGCCAACAGAATTCATATCACGCGCCAAAGAATTATTATCGATGAGAACCCGCACATGCGCCTTTCTCATCCTTAAAAGCGTTTTTCCGGTTTTTCCTGCACATGACAAGCGAAGAGAAGAAGCTCTCAATGAATAGAGATTAAAAGCCGGGGTGGTGAAAAATAAAACATGCATATTTTGAAAATAGAGTAGTAACTCGAGTCAAAATTTTAGCCCCTATTTAGACCTGTAATTATAGATTTTAGGAGAACCTGTAGAAGATTTAATTTCTATTAGAATTAGGCTCTTCTTTTAGTCCTTCAAGGTGGCACATACATCCATTTTTACCACCTAGCAGGCCTAAAAGAGGGTTTAATTTAAACCCTCTTTTACAAAAACACTTCAAAAAAATTCAGGTCTTATAGAGGTTTTCAAAATATGCAAGTGAGAATTATAGGAGATTCTAAAGATTGCTAAAGTAGGTCAAACGGGGTAAGAAAAGGACTTTATATAATAAAATGAATGAAGAAAGTTTTTTCGAGAATTTCTGTCGATTTTCTTCGATTTCATCGATTATCGATATTGAATTACACGGAAGGGAATGGAAAAAATATATTAGAAATCAATGATAAAATTCTAAGAGTAGCGTTTTCGACAGATTTCGTTGCGATCTGATTTATCAAGCGATTGCACCCACCGAGACATTGACAATCTGCCTTTTTCGTACGATTGATTGCGTTTCACGGTGGGTGCATTGGGATCCAAACAAGAGACAATTTTATTGGAAATTTGCCGATGATAAATTCTCTTCAGTATTTTCTCATTCGAGTATTAATAACCCATTGACAACCGCAGTTGCAGTTATGATATCATATTCTACATAAAATAGTAAATGGTTTTATATAGAGAGATTGACAGGCTAAATTTGTTTCGTCATCTTTTTTTGTTCCTTTGCGAAGTCGCGAGTGTGAATAATAATTCATATTCTGGTTTCAATAATTCCATCTCATGGCACATGAAATGCATTTTACATACATTAAATGCAAAAATAGTCAGTTGCAAAGAAAACTGACAGCTCGAAATGATTGAAAGATTAATTTTTAAATATTAAGATGTGCACATTTTAATACTGTGAAAACTTTATAATTTAAAATTATATGTAGTGACTTTTCGTACTTTAATGGAAATTGTTGAAAATGAAATATCTATCCTAGCTGTTATTCGTAATATGCAACAAGTATATTTCTGATAAATATAAGAGAAAATGTTATCAGCTTCACTTATTTTGTAGTGGCATTTTTCGTATAAGGAAAGTGTAGTGAAAGCTGCTGTGATCCCATGAATCTCATTTGGTTTTCTGTGGATGTAATCGGCTCCCAAACTGAGAAATCTCGTTGCTCTGGGCAAGTTTTTCTCAGAATAACCGTTATCCACTATCCTGAACGTTCTATTTTCAGACGATACCTTACCCGTGTCCATATTTCAGTCGATAAAGGGTAATATAGTGGATTCTCGAGGTATTTGGAAGCCCCAAGGTATACATACATGTATAGTACACCCTCTACTTGAAATCTTCTTTTTCTTTTACTCTAGGTTCCTTATTCTTTCACAATGTAGATTGTAACATTGTAAACATTCAACTGTTAATATTCACAAACCATTATGTTCAATTTTTACATATTTATGCGATACTCTGTTAAAAATTTAGGTATAGGAAACTTCGTATATATATTTATATTAATCGTTCATTTTTGTTTGGGGATGCGCAAATGGTGCTTATATTTAATTTTTCAATTATTAAGCCATCGTATCGATTATAAAATGCGTTACCTGATATCCGTTTTCAGAAGTAAAAATCTACAAAACCGCAAATCTTTGAATTTAAAAGTACTCTTTTGAAAAGCTGGCTAAATCACAGCACGAAGTCACACGAAACACGATATTAAAAAAGGATATTTATTGCTTTCACTTTAAGATTTTAAATGAAATATTTATTTTATTTATTTATAAATATTTAATAATCAAATTGTTGTGATTTCTGTAAAATAGCTTTAGACGAGAATATTTCGTAGGCTGAAATGTTAATGGGTTTAAATTATTTTGTCAAACGCACGAGGGCTCAAAGGTAACGAGAATGCATTTTAATGATGCATAAATTTAACTTCGAGCTTGGTTGAATCTGATAAATTTATAGGATAGTAGTTTGTATTTACATGGATTAATATATTTATATTATCAAATATGATTTTTTATATAATTATTTATATAATTTTATTAATATCAATAATTATTTAATTTATATAATTTATAATTGAATACAGATTTTTTTGTCATATTTTTCCGGAGAAACACTTAATTGCATTTTTTCAGAATTTGTGAAAAGGGCTAAAAGAGCGCTATAAAATTGTAACAATTCACACAAAATGGCGCAACGCATGGATAATAAAAAAGTGCTATAAATCCTGCTCAGTAAGAGGAGAAAACTATTATCCCTCGCTCGTCTGAAAAAACGGCCCAAAGGGCCTAAGGTTTTATTTCCTCGAATGAGACCTGAATACCAGTAACAAATACAATCACGACGACATGTGCGCAAAGAGAAGATTTCAAAACTGAGTTGAGAAAAGTACACGATTTTTCACTTTCCTTGAGGTAATTCCATTGTGAGAAAATCAACCGTAATGCTGTAAATTTCTTCTGTGACAGCTGAGACACATTCGGAAAAGTCTTTTATAAAAAAAGGGTCAGAAAATGTTGATACATTTTATTAGCTTTCAACCATTGGCAAGAAATATTTGTACAAGTATTATTATTAATTTACGATCTAATGTTTCTCCAATATAATAATGCTAGTACTTAATATTTGTAGAATAGTTACGACCGTAGTTAATTTTGTTCTATTAAATAGTAGTGAAAGTGAACTAGAATCAGAAGAGAAAGAACAAAAGAATTCCTGTGTTGTCGGTGCTTCCAGACATAAGACGAATACCCGCACTGACCACAAAGAAACTCCCCTGCTTTTTCTTTTTTCTCTCTCCGGCTTCATCTTTCGGGAATATTTTCCTCTCTTTTTAGATCCTTTAGGGTCTCGTCGCTAGACGACACGTCGCTATTCTATGCAAAATGCGCGGATCTTTCTGTAGGATCGCCGTAAAAAGGCGATCTAAACATTCTAAACGACTGCAAGTGGTCCTTCCATTTTAGACCAGTGAGCCTTAAAATGAAGTCATTTAATATTGCAGTCGAAAATATATACTCAATACATTTAAAAAATGAGAAAACTTATGTTTGTGAATAATTGATGAGACAAATATAATGTACAAATATTCCTTTCTTAAAAAATATCCTAAATAACTAATGTAGGTGAAAAATAAGAGTTTGCAGTTGGTAAACAGGAAAATTGTTTGAAAAAGCGCTTCTTCTGCGAATATAATAATTTCTGCGAATATAATCTCACAATAAAGAATGGGCCTCGTGAGGTTAAACCCATACCTTCCGGTCGGTTGAGGTTAAATAGTGATAGCGGTCCAAGAAACTAATGGTTATTGCTCTTTGTAAAGATATTGCGATAACGAGAAATTAATCTTGTGAGTTTTAAAGGGAAACCTATAAGAATTATTTTGTACTTTTAATAAATAGGATCTTTTAACTCTGTTTTCCATGAAATGAAACAAATATCTGAAGTATTCTTGGCAAGCATCCGGTTAAATATTTAAAACGTAGTTTGCAAAAGCGAGTGATTGGAGGCTCAACTCTTCCTGTTCTTGCAGAGGGAAATCTTTTCCCGAGAGACAGCATTATCAATTCATTCGATGCGAAACTTGCACTTCCTTCTTTCCATTTTTGCATTCCTCAATATGAACAACAAGATTTTATTCCGTTAGTTCAATAGCGCAACGTCAAATCTATCAAATAGAGGCGAAGAATCAAACGAAATCAATAATTCAACTCCACGATTCTCCAGAGACAACTGTTTAAAGAAGGAAAATACATTTTGTAGATGGAAATATTCTTAAAAGAAAGAGCATTTATGAATATTTTTTTAAAGATGAAAATATAGAAAATATCAAATATAAGGATAGAAAATTGAACTTTAAGTTTTAAAATCCAGTTAACGTGTAAAGGAAAAATATATCATGAAAGTACATTTCCATGTGGAAAAATCTTGAAGTCTCATATTTTTTCATTTCCTAAAATGAAGATGAGATGTACTATCACGATCGCATTTGGAAATCTAGGACTTTTCACTCCCTGAAAATGCAGCGTATCGCTCTTGGAATATAGGAGAAGCTTTTTCCTCAGGACACTGCAGGCGCAGAAGCCCTTTAGGATAAGAAAAATTCAGTGGCAAGGCTTTTCGACTCTAACCAGTCGAGTCTATTGCCTTTACTTGTGAAATTCATGTTCTTCTTCTTGTCTTGGATGTAGAAATACGATCACTTTTTGCATACGTATCTCGTAAGTAGGACAGCCGTCTATTTTCCGAATGCGAATTCAAATACGGACTCGATGATTAACATGAAGAAAAAACAAGCAAGATACAAAATTCAGTAATTGTATCTTAACTGAATTTATTGAAGACACTTCATTCTGTAGATAATTTTCTAATTTCTAATTAAGGGTATAAAGTAAAGTTGAATAAAAGTTGAATAAAACATACAAGTTGAATTCAAATCCTTCATCTGGAAAAATAGATCATAAAATTTCCAAATGTTGTCCAACACTCTTATAAATATTTTGGGAGCACTGTTCACTATTCACTAGAAACACGCCATAAAGGATAAATGATACAATTTATAAATTTTCATTAGATCAATATAAATAATTTTTATTTAATTAAATTCTATTTCCGTTTTTCAATAAAAACGATTTGAATGGTTTGTAACACAAAGTAGCACAATTTCTAATCATAATTTCATGTCCTCTAATTAAGATTTACTTATAACTTATTTAAATTCTATAGTTTTCCAAGTGTTTTAGAAATTGATTTTCACTAATAATTATTCTTTGTGCACTAAGGTTCCGATTTTTCGATACTAGAAACGCGCTGCTGGTCTATGGCAGGCCTAGAAGTCGACGTGGTACTTTGGTGGAGGGGGGCACTGCGCGTCTTCTTAAAGCTTCGCGGTTTTTTTCAAAAGCACCATGTGACCCCCACTCATCGGGTTCCGTTTCCTCTCTCTACATTTCTCCCTTCCACTTTGTGCATTGCCTTCATATTCAGGGCCGCCACAAGGAACATAAAATCAAACATAGAATCTATTATAAACTTACTGCAACTGATAATTAAAGAAAAATTATTATTTATGTTGTTTTTATTCCACAAATCTTTAAAACTATTTACATGGAAGATTGTCCAAATTATTATCAGTTATAATTCTCATTTATAACCTTACAAATTGGGTTAGCTCACATCCAAAATCGGTAATTTACATGAACAAAAGTTTATCTGATTCCAATAAAGGGGACACAAAATAAATTTTGTTGATTTTAAGAATATTTCGCTTGTATTTCCCAAAAAGAAAAATACTTTAACTTGGCTAAAGTTTGAAGCTGTTTTAAAAATATATAACATTCGCGATTAAATCTAAATTTATGAAAATTGCAAAGTGGTAAAATTTTAAATTTTTTTTATGGAAGATTGGATTTTGCAAAATGTGCCAATTCTATAAGGGGTTCATTCTGAATTGGCACTTCTCTGAATGCAATTCTGTCCCTACTTCTCGTCTTTTCCACCTCTCTTCAGCACTAATACCCGTTCTCTACTCAACTCATTCTCTCCTCTCATTTTCTCGCTCTCTGGAAGCTTTTTTCTGCTTAACCTTTTCCGTTTTTTTTATAGATCTCGTCTCTCTTAGTACATATTCTTTCCTTCCTTCTTTTCTCTCCTTGATATGCAGTTCCATTTCATTCTTCTCGTAGTCTTACATCTACGAAGTTCACCTGCAAGTCGACCTGAGCTAATCTCAAGAAAATGTATTTTAATATAAATGTATTCTCCCTTGCAGAACAGTTTTAAATTTCAAATTAACTTTTTCTTCATTTACTATTTAGAGCTTTGCTCCATCTCTCAATAAATCTTGTCTAGCAGGTAGAATGTAAATTTCTTCTTAAATCCTCTGCGACGAATTAATTCTTATCACCTCTTTGATAAGAAAGCGATGTTTAATGTCTTTTATAGCACTCTTTTCATAATTAAATTTTGAATTAAGACAAATATTAATATAAATCAGACAATTTTATATGCTCTTGTTAATTAGGAGTTTCTAGCTTCCGATCAGACACTCCGTATGTATTTACAAAACTCCCAAAATTCTCAGAAATCCAATTTTTGTAAATTAAATTGCCATTATCTTGGAGTGCAAATATTTTGAAGACAAGTCTGCTCTTCGCAGTTCAAATATCTTAAAGAATTACTTTACGACATACTGAATGAAGTGCACAAAGAAAGGTTTCTTTTTTCTTTTCTGTATTTAAGTATTAAACAAAATTGGTTGCCAATTGTTGAAGAATTCGACACAACTTCTTAGTGAAGGAAGGAAAAAAGATATGGAAAATAACAGTGTTATTGGCAGTATTACTGTCAAACACTGGAAAATAAATAGGTATGTAAATTAGTTTGTGAATATATTATAGTTTTGAAATTGAAGCAAATCTTTCCCTGGAGGCTTGGTCCAACAGCCAGGATGTGGTACCTCTCAAATTGCAGCTCTCACGAACGAAAGAAAGAAGAAATGAAAGAGCGAGAGATGTAGCTTCTAGTTGGCCAACGTTGTTGCGCCGGCTAAAACCTCACTTTCGCATTGCTAGACTCAATTCATGCCAAGGCTGACTGGGTGCGTTGCCCTCTATTGCCCCTATGCTGCCGTCACTGCAGCATGTGTCCTCCCCCCATCCCCTTTGACCCCCTCATCTGGCGTTGCACCCGGCCACGAGGCAAACTGCAACTTAGACCTTAACCGCCTGTACGCACTGCGTGTGCCCAATTTAAACTTGGTTCAATTTCGTCTTGCTCCACAATAGAGTTTTTTTCCTACTCACGTTTTTCTTCACTTAAAATATGAAACATTCATAAAATCAAACATTTGTAAGATCATACATTTATTACATGAAAGAAAATGAAAATTACAATATTCTTTGAATTTAGTTGCCTTCACTGTGGGCTGTGCAACAATTATTGCTGTATCTGGTCCAGTTATGTCTTTGTCTGGATTGTCTAATTTGCAAGGCCTATTAGTCTGGTACTTAATGTCCAATGAGCTCAGATATTCTGTTTATCTTTCACAGCATCAGGAAAAGCCACTAAAGCAGTCGATTTAATATACTTTTCCGTCAAAAATATTTCAAGTAGAAACTCCCTTGCTTGGTCAGCCACATTTTTAAAATATCGATATTGGCTGACTAAATCGGAAATTTCTATAGGAGAAAACTGGTTATTAAACCGCAATATCTAGCTATTTAACTATGGGACGACTATCTAGACATTTAGATATAATAACCAGTTTTCTCCGTTTTACTTGATAAAAAGGTTGAGTATAAAAAGTCGTTTAAAATGGTGATCAAACATTTCTTTCTTTAAGTAGAAACATCCTTGTATGACCAGACACGTTCTTAAAATTGATATTGGCTGTCTTAAACTGGAATTTTCTACTTGATGAAAAGCTGATTATAAAACATGAATAAAAACGGTAGTCAGAATCATAAACATCATAAATATTTACTGGATTTCCAGTAAATAATTATTAATAAATTATTTCCAAAATAATTTCTCGAGTTGAAATAAACGATAATTTATCTGTTTTTAATTTACAACATTCTTTACCTAAACAGGTAAAAGGAATGAAATTTTTACTTCGAAACTTAATATTGGCTGACTATGTAGGACATTTTTACTTGTCGAAAAGTTGTGGAAAGGGATGTGAAATGATTTTCAGAACTGAAATTAAAAATATTTTATCCTAAAAAATATTCAAAGTAGAAATTTCCTTGTTCTATTCAGAAATTTATAACGACTGAAATAAATAAATTGAAAAACGTTTTATTCTTCTGGACATATAAATATTAGCTTAAAAATACAATGAAACAATGGAGTTAAAATTTTGAAAGTGAATATGCGCTCTAATTTCTGAAAATATGTATAACAAGAGAATATGCAAAATTTTAGGAGTGCCATAAGTGCTTGTGATAATGAATTACCAAGTGAGAGATTAGATCAAGAATGCTTATGTGTCGAGGTGCTCTTGTCGACGCGAGCATGCAAATCTGTTACGAGTAAACAACGCTCGTATTATATGGAACATATATTTCTAAATTCCACTATAAAGTGTTTAACAATTTCAAAATTTTTGGACAAATAGAGTAAAATTATAAATTTATGAAAGAGTGCTTCTGGATTCTGCAATTAACTTTGTTTGAAACACTTATAGCTGACATTTAATTTATATATATGACTATAATTGCTGTAATAAACAGTTAGGTTCATTTTATATCCATCCTAAGAATTTTTCCACTTTATTCTTCTGGAGAATTGTTCTTCTTTTGTTAAAAAAAATAGTTAAAGATAACTGAGGGACCAATAAAATGAAAATAAAAAATCACAAGTGATCTAAAGTTCACTTCGATAATTCCTTATATTTCACATTATAAATTCATAGAAAAATACTATTTCCTCATCGTGATTCAAGGACACCCTGGAGTAACATTTTCGCAGTGCTTGTTCGCCCAGAAATTGTTTTAGTGATGAAGGAGTATGTACTCGTATTATAGTTTTGTAGAGTATGTTCTCAGCGAAAACATAGAGACAATCTACGAGTATTCCTATCTATGAATCGCGGATTGTATGGCAAAATGCCAACACTGCGTATGCAGAGATAATACTCCATTTTCTGAAAAAAGTTATAAATAATATTTCATATTTGAAGACTATGACGACGTGTTTGTCGCCTATGTATATTGTTCATACTAGCCTTTTATAAACTTTATTACTTTTATAACTGATAAGTACCATACAGTGATTGCACAATTTTTTTTCTATATATATATATATATATGCCGCTATCGCAATCGGCGAAACTTCAAGGAGATGAAGTGGAGAGAGAACTTTGTTCCAAATTTGATAAGATAAATTAATTTCATGCAATTTCTGAAAATAGAATTTCTAAGTCCCTATCTGTTTACCAAAGTCTCATAGACTTTAAAGCTCAAATTGAAATTGCGTTTGAAAAAGCAGATAAGAAAAAAGAAATTGGTTTTAAAACTGATCTTATCAGCTGAAGAATTTTCCCATTTTAAACGATTATGCACAAAGTTTCGTGAAATTAGCAATGTACAATCTTTTTAAGAAGTTTGGGCTGAAAGTTTTATCAAGTCTGACACCAGAAGTTCCTTTTAGTTACAGAAATTACGGAGACTTATAATGCTAATTGGTTTACTTTTCATGACAACGGAACCTTCTCTAAAACGAGAAGCCAGAAAAAGGAGTCTTAGTAAAAATCCTATGATAAAGTCGTTTTTCTCCTACTTTGTTCAATCCTTGGTCCACTAAAAAAATGTCAGCAAGAATAAATAAGGACCACTCTATTAGACACTTTTATCTTTTTTTTTTCGACAACTATCAATTTTTTTAAATTAAGCATTCTAAGATGTCTAGATTTAAATTTTAAATTAAAAGACAAAAAGAGCCAAGGTAGTTGTTAAATTTGCTTTTTTGAATGGAAGTGGCAGTGAAAGAGAAAAAAAAATCAAGGGACGAAACGGTTTCGGTCTCTTCTTTGTCCAGTTCATTTAAGATCGATGCACTTCCGCTTACAGCGCAACAATGCAGATTCAAAGTAACTCTCTACTTTCTCATTACTCATACCCAGTCTCTATACAGTATTCCAAGGCGAAGACAATTCGCGTGAGTGAAGTGGCATGCAAATATATATTTCTTGCTTTAGAGCCCAAAGGAATGCAAAGACCCCAGAAACTCGGTGCATTCCATTATTTGGGTTCGGTAGATATCCCTATTGATGGGAGGAATGAATTCGGTGCTATTGGATTGCTGTGAATGCACACCCGAGTGCACACCCTTCGTTCTTTGCAAACTCCTCAACATGGAATTCATAAATTCAAAATGCACCAACCTCAATAGCCTCCAGAAAAACGTAAAGGCACACCTCTAAAATTGCATGCTTTAAGAAGAGTATTATTTCAATAGATTATTGCTTATTGTTTCTAGCAGAGATTTGCGAATTTGAAATTGTATTGTTAAGAGCCTTTTCCCTGGTCTCTTCAATTTAGTTTAAGAAAAGACCTAACTACATAATTTAGATACTTTCCTATTTCCTGAAAAGGTAATTGGATAATTGATTGACCATAGAATTTCAATTGAAAAAGATGCAATTACTTCTATAGTGCGTTGTGAGACTAATTGACCTAATTCTAAAATTTAATTTCCACCTCGCGAATTGAGAGGTATTCGAAAGTTCTTTATAAAAGCATCTGCTAATTGATACTACAAAGTATGATTGTATTCCATAGGCAGTCAAACCTCATTGTAATTATGAATTTTGTTAGCCTTGATAAATAAAAGATTTTAAAAGAAAGTTTGTCGCGATTTGTAAAACAGAATCATATGCGACAAATTCCCTGATTCACCTTTAGCTGGTAAATTTGTTAATGATGGAAAAGCACTGAATGGTATAGTATGGAATTATACATATCGAGAATTTGGATCCTATGAGCGAACATTGAATTTCATGCGAAGCAAATGCGATTAATTTCGTTTGATATTTCATTCTTACTCCATGGTTAAAAATATTCAATTCATTTTGAGCTTCGAATTAAAAATATGCATCATATATTGCACTCGTGTTGTAATTAGATGAAGCTGCTCATCGATTTTCAAATTAAAAAAAAAAATATTTTCAATTTAATCATTCAATATGATTCGTTAAATTATAAACTTTGTCAAAGACTGAATATTTTTTTCCTGAGGTGAAAAATAAACTAAAAATGAATAAAATGAAAAGAAATTACTAAAATTAACGGTCGTGTCTGAGGAATCTCCACTCGCTTCAGAAAAAGGGCTTCCTTAACGATTGAAAAATGAGAAAGATTCTTTCGCAAGGTGCAAGCTGGCACTTCGAGTCGTACAAGAAAAACACCTTCCTTCAAGACAGTGGTTATATAAAGGTGTAATTTAGAAGAACCCTTTCTTCCAAAACAACTTTTCAAGGCAGATCGTCTCCAGGAAAAAGTTAATGTCCTTTTTAGACAGTTTATATGCTGCACTTTTTATTATTAGTTTATATTATGCTTCCCTTTTTTCGTTCTTTTTATTGCTTTTCTCATTTTTCTTTTCTTCCATAATACTTTCGAAATTTAAACTCTACATAAGAATATAACCTTCGAAGAACTCTGAAAACAAGGTCTAAGCCTTCATATAGCCCCCTGTAAGATTTAAAGTATGAGTTATGTATCCACGGTACAGATTTAGTATAAACGGTGAAGAAAGATTTTCAAACGCTATAACATAACTTTACCCCCATGAAACTCTTTCCAAAGACGACTTGCCACAAGTTGATTGTAACTTTAGATAAAGCACCCAAGAATGACTTCTCGATGCATCCTTTGCAAGAAGAGAGAACGTGCCCTTTGCTTGTGTCCTATATCGATCATAAAAGAACAATTCAATTGATACGAATAAAGGAAGTCCACAATCACTTCACCACTTCTTCAGTTCTTTTTAATAATACTTGCATTACATATCATATAACATTATACAAGCATGAGCACTACAAGATAACATACTGTGCTCGTATCTTATATGTGCATTACTCCATTTGCGTTCGTAAATACCAAATGCTGTGTATATAGTCAATATATGGCTATAGTCAATATATAACCATATATTGACTATAACTTATACGACGCCTATAGCAACAAACCGCACAAAGTAAGTCATAGTCGTTACAAAGTTTTCCGATCCACGAGGAAGAATATATACATAATTTATGCTTGCTTACCAGTAAGTCAGCATTTCAATTTCAAGACTTTGAAAAGTTCCTCAATTTCAGATTCATCTTCTGAAATTTGTTATTGTAGAATTTTCGCTCGATTGTTAACTTTATAAAATCCGTAAATCCTTCAAGAAAATATTTCGTATTATCAAATATATGTTAGCTAAAGAAGTGCAAAGTTCATAAATATGAATCATACGATAATAAAAGTAAAAAATGAAGTGCATGTCTATTATAAATTAGAAAGTGAACATGGAGAATTGGACTTAATGCGGGTTGTAATATTTTTATCGTGCTTCGTGGCAAATCGACGCATCCAGCGTTATCTGCGAATGCAATCATCCGGTAAGACCGGTTGGAATTAGGATGAAGAAGAAAGTCATTGCAGCGAATTTGGCGAGCCTTGCAGATCGGGATCGTGCCAGCATGCTATGCTGTAAATTCAAGACAGGCAGAAAGCTTCGCCTTGATAATTATCTCTCCATTCGTAACATTATGTACGATCATGTGTGCATATATTTTACTATAAAGAGCTGCACGTTCCGTTACGCTTGCAACGCTCATACAGTGATTTATGATCCGATTCCTTCACCGTCAATTCACGTAAGAGTGTCAATAAAAAGATTACTTTTTCGTAAGACAAGCACTAAACTTTATCTCACCTCACTTCAGATAAACTAAAAACATCTCTCTTTCGTGTAACATCAAAAAAACTTATAAAAGAATTAGACAGAAAAAGAAAATCTCGATTATGTCAAGTATGAAAATGTAAACATGATTTTAGGACAGTCTAGATTCTAAATGATTCATTGCAACGATTGCAATAAAGTAAAAGCGAGATCGAGTATTTTTTTGAGTTCAGGACACGGAAAAAAAAATTCTATGGAATCGAGCTGAATTGTCACTGATCGTCACACGTAGAGAGGATTATATTTTATGAGTTATCCTATAAAAGTAGAGCGACTGAAAGAATAACCTGGCTTTTTAGCGATGTCGTAAACGCGACGAGTATTGCTGTTTCGAATTGCACTTTTTATCTTCAATATCTCAGCATCTCAACATTTCATGTCGCATCTGGCTCGTGCCAGTCTTCAGTAGTCTTACACCAATAAGAGAATAACCGATGCGAAAAGTTCGCCAATGAGAGTCTTGCCTTTCTACCAGTCTCTTCCCCATCCACGCGGAAATTCGATCCCTTTGATATCAGAGTCAATGCATTCCTCCAGAACGTGTTTTACCGTTGGTACCAGTCGCTCTACCAAGCAAGAGAACTTTTATTTCCTCTGGAATACAATGCTCGATAGATTTCAAAATACATACTTTACAGAATTCACAAGATATTTTCGTGACGAAGATATTTTTTTAGTAACTGGAATTAAATTACATCAAATATATACAGAGATGAGTTTTTATCTGTGATAAAAAATTAATTCATTTCATGGTATTATGCATGCAATGTTAACACGTATTTACAAACTATACCGACAAAAACGTTTATCAGCTTCGTCGTTTGTACCTTGTTTTGTTGTATTCACAGATTACTGCACCCTATTATTTACATGATACTAACTATTACATAAATATGGATTCGTACTCGTTTTCAACTCTCCGATGCAATGATAAATACAGGGAAAAAAGAGACTCTTTTACATCTGATAACGAATGCACCAAACAAGTTAAAATACCGTCCGGAAATTTATACTGTGCCATTTTAAAAGGTTTTACACTTATTTTTATTAAAATTTGCTCATTTCATTTTACAATTATTGTACATTGGTCATTTAAATTTGCATCTTTTTCATTCATTATAAAAGAATTTTAATATATATTTGGTAAGCCACTCTCTAAATCTGAATTAGTGAAAAGTGAGTCACTAATTTACTTTAGTGAAAATTTTTACTAATTATTAGTTGTATTCCACTATTTCAATTCGCAGTTTTCGACTTTTCACTAAAGTTTTAGTTAAAAATAACTAAAAATTAGTAGAATTTTTCATTAAAGTAAATTAGTGACTCACTTTTCACTAATTCAGATTTAGAGAGCAGTTGAAGTATTGTAGAAAAGATAAAAATACTATAATAGAAAGAAATTTTTTTATGTTTCCATTAAATCAAAATTTTAATCCGTTACGATTGCCATTTTTTATTAAAGCAATTCGTAAAATTATACCATTACCCAAAAATTGTAAAACGAAAACGTGTATAAAAAGTTACGAGGTATTTCCGAGTACTACATATTTTTTTTCTTTCTAAAATAGATGATCGATATCCATAAATCTCTGAATTTTAGCAAAAATGTTCAAAACACTTTTTATGTAAGCATTGAGATAGAAAATTGTGAACGAGATATTTAATGACTTTTTTTGTTTTAATTTTTCTAAAATTGAGGCTTAAGTTAGAGAAAAGGTTGTCCATTCGTTTCTCAACGTTAGGTTTCTTTAGTGTATATTTTTCGTCGGGGTGGCTGACCCAAGAAGAGGTCATTGGACCCAGGGCCCGCTTTCATCCCCTCCACTTGGCGATGAGCCCGCGAGCCTAAAACTCACTCCATCGGAGGATACACGGTGCCTACTCACGAATCTACTCAACCCCCGAATATACTCAAGCCCAAAAAGAAATTATAGTTATTTACAAGCAAAGCCCCTTCGGATAGACGGTCATTTCGCGATAGTTGTTCCTTGTAGGTATAACTCGATGAAAACTGAGAGACAACTTCTGCTTTCAAGTATCGTTGCATTCCGCGCATATAATTTTGTGGGAATCGCAATTTTCGATGACATACACACCATACATACACTTTCTGGAAAATATAGCTTTTTGTCAACACAAGAGATGTCATTTCTACATAAATGTCGAATACAACTTTAACATTGTGGAGACAAACTGGAAAAAGATGTTTTGATGCAAATAACAAATCAAAATATTTTCCTTTACATACTTCTGTAAATATATTCGACATTCTTTAAAGATAAATACTTGAGTAGCCAAAAAAACTTCATTTTCCTAAATGACCCACATTGGTTATCTCGACTCGAGCTCCAGGGCTGAAAGATCCTAAGGATGTATCATAAAAGTTAGACTCCGGTTCCGGGTGATTATGAAGCTTCTTTAAAGGTCGGTTTTTCTTGCCTTTATAGTTGCACGATGAAAGATTCATAAGAAACGAGGTAGTAACGTACTACCTAAGGACTTACCGAAGTAAAGAGAGAGGTCCTTTTTAAAGGAAAGGAAAGAGGGTAAAGGAGTTTTGAGGGAGGGAAGGAATGGAGCAAAATCCTCTACCAATGAGCGGTTTGTATCGCGCATTGCCAGAGGTGCAATAAAATATGACAGGGCCGTAATCACGATTCTTTAGAACTTGCTAGCTGGTACACCAGCTTCCTTTTACACAACATAGCGTGTATCATGTGTTTTTGCAAGGCTCTTCAATCTTTCCCTTCTCTTTGCAATGCCACCCTGATTCTCAACACGAGTATCCCTTTTTCTTCTTTTCATTTTGAGATGCGTCTTTCGTGCCATCATACTCGACCGCAAACTTCGTTTCCGTCATGCACGTTGACTTTATTTGGCTCAGTGCAGATGGGAGGATTGAACTATGAAAAAAATCGTTGAGAAGTATTTGGGAACAATTAACTTCTTATAGGGTTCAATAACCCTTAAAGAGAAATGTCATGTTTATAAATTTTGAGCTACTCGATCAATATTTCGAGAATAAGATCATATATTTATATGTTTTGTCTAAAAGTGACAGAGCTAATTTTTTTAGAGCTTTAAATTGTAGCTAGATTAGAAGGACGTTTTTGAAAGCACATTTTTGAAGAATGTTTACTTTCCATTTCGATCCTATCTACAATCGGAAATATGCATTGATGCAGTATTTTTTGCAAATTTTCTACCGGTGAGCACAGGTCCTTGGAATATTATTCAAAGAGCTTTTTTGTCAAGCAGAAAATCTCAAAAAATCGTTCCTTGAGAAATTGTACAGTACGAATTTTTAAAAAGAGTTTAGAAATGCCTGCAGATATTCACTATTGTGATGGAAATTCTTTTATGGAAGCTGGAAAGGTATTTCTGTTTGGAAATTGCCTAAAGGAAAAAGCAAATTCTTCTATAATTCTTTGGGAAAAATAAAATTCTATTGTAGCCAATCAAGTTTCACAATAAAACATTGTTTTTAAAAATCTAGTACATTTTTGACCTAACAGAAAGCTAAATTCTTATTCTGTTTATATTCTTGAATATTTTAACAATTCTTTACCACACTCTACTCTAGATGAATTTTGTATTTATTCGACGATTTCTGCTGTAGTCAATTCCACTGAAGTAGTGATAAGATAAATCACGTGATCCCTTCGCCTACAAGGGGGCTTAGGGTAGATCATTGCAAAGTGATGGCTGAATCTAGAACACACTATCACTAGAGAAATTTAGGTTTTCAGAGCAAGGCAGGAAACGGCATAGAAGTTATCGTTCCCCGCTTCCCAGTGGAGCAGGGAAACGATAAATGCGAAAATTCGCAAGAAACAAACTTTCCAAACTCTGATAGAAATTAAGTTAGAATAAAAAGATGACTGACTTTGAATTTTTATCAAAAGAGTCAAGGTCAAAATCTTCAATGATTCAAAATCTCTTCTTGTATATCGAATAATTTTTTTGATCGCCAAAACGGTATAAAATTCTAATAAGAGTAAATTTCTTTCTCAGAAGGGGGCAATAAGTCATTTGTAGAATTCAAAACGTACTATATAGAATGGACTCTTTATCAGTCATGAACGCCTGTTTTACTTTTATCCCTGAAAAATGTATTCATGTGAATTTTCGTAACAGCCTCGACCACAAGCTCCTATTTCTCTTTGTGAAAAGTGGATCCCTCTTGAGGAGAGAAAAGTACATGCGTACAAGGAAATATGGATGGAATAATTTATCATGTGATATTAGCTGAAAATTCCATGGTAATATTGTTGTTTGTGGGGCTTTTAATTTTCGCTGTCCCCTACTTCCCTAATCTCATGGGTATGGCCGGAGAGTCTTTCTCTTTTTGGAACATTTTTACTTCTTTTAAGAGCTTTTCAAGCGACAGGTCCAAGCGGGAAGTAATTTCATTTCTATGACATTTCCTTAATAGACGAAATTTTACGGCTGCACTGCCATTTTCCACGGAGTGGACCATCTGAGCGCCGTTGATTGAACGTAAAAGCGACCCGAGTTTCATGGGACCTAAACTCATACTCGAGAATGATAAACATCAATGTCACAATTCGTTTTTCTTGCGACCTTGGGTTTTGAAATTGAAACATTTTATGAAACTTTTGATGAAAGTTTCAGAAAGATACAGTAAAATTGTTGCAAAATTCAATTTGAAAGTGTAAACTTTTATAGAGTACAACACTTCTATGGTATTACGTAATTTAGTGAAATTTTACAATTTGAAATTTGAATTTACGAGCAATAAAAAACAATTTAATTATAAATTTAGTACACAGGTGCAGATAGATCTTGCTGGGTTCAAACAAACAACGTTCATTTTGTTCTCGACAAGGATTCATCAAGAAGTAATTCATTGCTTCGCAAAAGATTTATTTGACTGGTTCATCATTACTTAGACTTTAGAGAGTGGCGCGAGGTCAGAGCTTTCAGCTTTAGGTATTGCGAAAGAATATTTGTGAATATTTGTGTCCATAATATTGCATTCGACATTACACTGAAGTGAATAAATTTGACTAAATTATGCATCAGCTTATTCAAGTAAATAAAATAATAATCAAGTAGGAGATAAGAGCAATTCTTGTAAGGGGAATGAAGATCTTTGTGTCACACGTATCTGGAAATATGATCGTGGCGTGGATCACAGTTTTCAAAGTTTAAAAGGTATGTTTTCCTTCCGTCATGACGTTTACATTATTTATGTCGGCACAGCTTCTGTTCTCATGTAATATTTATTCTTTATCGGACTGTAACAGTATACAAAAAACGAATTCGTTTGACCCTTTTGAGAAGAAGAAAATAACCGTAGTGTGATAGACTCTTACAAGTTTTTTATTATCTTTACGTAAGTGGAACATTTATTATCTTTTAAAAATTCTCTTTTATGTCTGATTAATTTATAGTTTACATTTTTTAAGAATGAGATCACTCAAACATGGGAAGTATTGTGTACAATTTATATTTCATAATATCGATAGGAAATATTGAAATTTCAAAATTTTTAATTATGCTTAGTTTTAAAGAAAGAACTGATCATTATTTTGTAACACTAAATTTCGATTCTCCCGGGTTTCTTTGAGAAACGAGTTATTCAAATCACGTTGACAGATAACTCAATCTTTGGTATTACGCAAACGTCTTCTTTCACTTAATGTCGGTTTTCCTTTCGTTAGAATCCCATTACTTTTACTAGCGTTAGACGAGTCGGACTAGACGACCGTGACCGACAATTTCATGGTCACCGCTCTTACAATTTCATTCATTTTTTCAAACAGTAAACAAAAATTTTAAAATGGTCAATCCTGACAACTAGAAAACCTTAAACGAATTAATTTTCAAATTATGTTATATTTTCAATTCGAATATAGTTCAAAGTTGAATTTTTAAAGTTTTTTTAAAATTATTATATCGTTAAATGCAGTTCGTCTCTGAGAACCTTGACCGGTAGATTTTCTAGTTCATGGTTAGGTCTGGACTGGAAATGCGTTTACTAGTCCTCAAAATGAACATTGCAGACCATTTCATGGCTACTGGAAATGAGTGGGAGTGACAATACTAACTGTGTACATAATATGTTGATTGAAAACACAGTCACTGACAGCGAGAATCTCCCACTGCAAGTTAATTTATAGTATAAAGAAGAAAATATACGTAAATTATTACAATAATTATTTTTTAAGAAAAATATAATTATTAAAACTCTTTTTTCTAAATTTTGTTTTGATCTAGTTATTTCTTGATTTATTTTATTTTCTGGCACACTTAACTGGTTGGGCATATTTCTTGACCTTGATTCGAGAACAACTTTTGCCATAAAGCTGGTTTCAATGTCAAAACTGAAGGCAAAAATGGAAGAAAAAATTAGAACGAGGTGGCTCAATCTCCATCCACCTTTATAATGTCCTTTCGCACTCTCGAGAATGTGAAATATTCGAAGGCAATACAATAGGAATAATCGAGTAATGCGAAAATTGAAATTCCATGATTACTTGAGTGTCCTCTACAAGTCTATATTCATAATATTATCAAAGAAATCTTCGACTATTTGTCAATCTCTGCCTTAAAATTGATACCATTTATAATTAAAGACATTTAGGTTTTAAAGTAATTAAATACCTCATCACTGCTCTGACTTCCCTGAATCACTAACGAAGCTCGCCATGAAGCTTCCTTCAAGCGTATCTTGCTTTGGATTTTACATTAACTTCCGGATCATCAACTGCATTTTACGGTGATTTCCTCCGATGCAATTCTCGTTACGAAGTCAACATCGATCGCATCACTTGTCTGCAGTTGGTGGCATAACAAGGAAGGCGATTAACTCAGAGACAGGAAAACTACTTCAATGAAAACTACCCTTAGCCGTTTATCGTTTTCGTCGAGAAAACGAGCATTTCTGAATGCATGACGCCACCAATGAAATTCTAGTAATAGTAATGAAGTTCAAAACTCCCTACAATTTTAAATGTAATAATTTCCTCTATAATTCACTTCAGAGTTATCTTATGTTCAATTTAAATTAAAAAGAAAACTTTGCATAGCTCTCAAAAAATACTTTCCGATATTTAAAAATAATACTTTCTTATTGCGGAACTCAGAATCTCATTTTATACGAGCTTCGTATTTTCCAGGATTCTCTGAATAGATGACCAGTAATAATCTCCCGATTAAGTGGGAAGGTATAACACCATGATCTCCACTTCAATGGAAAGCTGTAATCATGTACCGCATTGCTTCGTAAAATCTCTTAGCGCTTTTTTTCTTTTTCTGGCCACTTCATTCTTCTCTTGCACAAAATCTCTTCCGCGAAATTCGGAAAATAGAATAATGAAACGTAAACCGTTATCTGCATTTGCACCGTTTCTTTTCCGCAGAAAATTTAAATTATTTCTCCTTCTCTTAATGCAAACATTTACTGGATCTTAATTTCCTTTCAAAAGAAAGAAATATTTTTCGATTCAATGATTTCTTTGTCTTCAGTGTTTAGGGATATCTTTTAATAGATGCAAAATCTGTAAATTTGCAACTAATTGGAAAGAAATACCGCAGATAATTTTCAGAATATAAGTGATAATTTGGGCATTCATGAGGGCAACAGGTATATAAAAAACGAAAATTGCATATTAAAGTAAAGAAAGGAAAGGAGATCTAGATTATGATTCGACTGATGAGGGACCTAATGAGGTTCTTTTTCGTGAGGAAATAGTGAGTCTACCTAACTGGAGAGCCAGACGGTTAGTAGTTTAGTTTTTGGGAACTGCAAAACCAGTTACTTGATTATACCGTTAGTTATACATATATGTATTCACGAAGTGGTACGACCGGGCCCATACTAATCTACGAATCTATTAAACTTGGTGCTTGAATGTCATACGTGGTCTATTCTACATATATTGCGAAAGTCTGACATTATGGAGAACAAAACATTTAATCGAAAACAAGGAAATGATATACAATTTTTTAGCCTTACAACGAAAAATTACCGCTTCATTTTAGATATAATTCAATTATTACTTTAAATTATAAAAGCAGAAATGGTACAGGAAATTTAACGTAACAGTGCATCACTTAAATGAAAATAAGCATGAATTAAGTATTTGAAATGAATTTTTTATATAATTATGCTGCAATTGCAATGTTATTGAAGCATGCGTAAAATTAACTACTTGCAGAAAAATCGTGAATAAGATTAATTATTAACGTAAAGAAGACATCAAAGTAAGTCACAAAATTCAGAGATGTTAATAGCAAAATTTCAATTTCAGTGCTATAGCTTTGACTCCATAACGAGTTTTTAAATTAAATTTTCACACTCACACACACACACATCTCTAGTCTACACACATAAACGCTGCACATTTCCAGCGCGACTTTAATTAAATGCACTCATTTGATGACGTGCAGTCAAATCGATTTTTACTAATCCCATGAAACATTTATTTATAAAATAAATCCAAAAATAAAAATGAATCTAAATCGAGATATAAATCCACTCTATCGAGCTCATTTATCTGCATCATTTTAGCTCTTGTTCAAATTTTTATGTTAGTTAATTAATTTATGTCACTCACTTTGAATTTTTCCGGAAAATATTTTTCCTTTCATATAATTTAAATCATTCGGAAGAAAAAACGAGAGATTGGAATGAAGTCTGCAAATTAATTTACATATATTTCTGAAAGAGATTAAAAAGTAATTAAGGAATAACCTGCAACTGGAATGAAAAGAAATTTAATGATTTTTTGGTATCAGAATAGAATATCGGGTTGAGTCTCAATAAAGCTATAACTTTTATTAGCAAAACTCCATAATTATGGTTTGAATTATGATGATAGATTTTCTAATTCAGACACATAAATTGCTAATGTGGTTGTTAAATTCCCACATGTCGAATAAATATATATGTACGACTATGAAGCTGAATTGAATCATTGTGCTGAATCTGTTCCGTCAGAACGATTCTCTGTTCTTTTTTTCTTCCTCTTTTTCCACTCATTTAATTCCTCTTGAGACGTGAATAACAGAAACTTCCTGTATATCGATATGCATGTTGACAAATTAATCGTGAGTTCTTTATTCAGCAAGAGAGAATAATTTTATTAATTATTATAATTTTATTAATATTAATATTATTTTATTCATTCTTCATAAAGTTATTAATAATCAATGTTTTCTGCTTCGTACTATTAAAAGTTGATTCAAAATTGAAATTTGCGAAACTTTCTAATTTTAATCAGCAAGTTCTAATCGCAAACAGACCTTGAATGTTTACGTAAGAAAATTAAACGTTGGTGGGGGATGCACAGTATTACAATATTAGCTTCGTCTTCCATAGTAATATTTTTCCGTAGTTGCTCAAAGACAGAGGTCACGTTACTTGACCCACGAAGTCGGGGCGACCTTTATAGAAGAAGGAGGAAAAGAAACTATTATTCAGGTCGAGAACGCGATTCCAACAAAATTTAGTAGCCAGTGTAGAGAGATTTGAGAACGAGATGACTTTTATGTGCTATTCTACCTTTTCATTTACATTTAAATTGCACATCACTAGCCAGTAGGCAGTATAGTCAAACTAACATATATCTGTCTGCTGCAAAAAGATTTCTTAGAACTCGCCAGCTCTCCGCTTCTGAAGCTGAATCTAATCTTCAATAATAAATGACTATTTAAAGATACATTAAAAAATATGTTTAAATGATACTCTTTATATTTTCAGCCAATATTTTTCCCTCTAATTTCATATAACTGTTCATTATCAAAACTGTAGTATACCATTGTCCATTGTAAAAGAAGTCAGAATATTTAACTAGTCGAAAAGTACTCTATATCGAGTTCTATATGTAATTTGAGCTTGACCGTGGTTTTCATTCTCGACCAGTTGGCTGTGTTCCAACTATTCTAGTTATATTCTATTCTAACACGACGGTCAATGGCACACACGGATTTCTAACGCATAATGTTGTAAACGTCGGAATCGTGCCGTGGTAACCTCGCCATTGAACTTGACCGGATTTATCGTAGTCGTTGCTCACGCGAGGCCACTGGAGACAGTCTAATGAGTTTCAAGCGCAACTCAACAGACCGTGAGTTTTTCTCTAATAACTGAGTTTCATTATCAAGGCAAAACTTCGACCTTCAATGAAAACGAGACGCATCAAGGCCAGTTTCCAGCGACACGTCTAATGATTAAAATCCACTGTAGCCTTTGTTGCACTATACGACATTGAATATACTTCCGGGGTTGTGAAATGATCGTCTCAATGGGAAAACATGCGATTATTATTGTATTCACTTGATTACAAATCTTCATGAGAATAAAATACGATTTTCGTCTGATGATGATTCACAAACACAATCTTTAACCCTACCTATCTGCAGAATTCCTTGTTCTGGGTCAGGGATTCTTACGCAATATTTATGAGTTTGTTTTTAACCAGACTACATATTTTGCTCGCAATATTTTTCTCAAATTCTTCAGTATACTGCTTTACCTCTAACACTTATAATTAATTATTTCAGCGGTAGTAACCATGTCAAAGGAAAACTAGCTTTGAGTTTCTCATAGAATATATTCCCCTCCTCAGCAACCCTGTCATCATTTTGCGTTTCTGCTCAAATGCGATTAAGAGAGCTTTCTGCGACTGAAAAAATAAAATTGAGTAGCGAAGCTTCTTGACTTATACATAATTTCTATATGGCCTTAAGACCTTTGATATTAGAGCGAAAAAGGTTTATTGCGCTATTTCCTTGCTTTTTGTAAGCATTGTTAAGTGCTCTCAACTTCTATGAAGAAACCTAAGAGTCAAAGGAAGCTTTTGAGATAACAGCAACATATTTTACAGTTTTTTTTCGAAAATACTGGAATAATCAGTCAAGTGGATGGAGATTTGAGATCTTTGCTCAATGCTAATTGGTATAGAAGAAAAAATAATTTATTTTCGGTGTATTTCAACATTTTGAAACTCTTTATCTCGCTCATTGCTTCACTGGCCTTCGAGTGTCACTAACCTAAGTTACCGTGTACAGACGTATGAATATACAAGTCTAACGCAGTATCGTCGTTCCACGTAACGTTGAGTTTATGCTTCCACGTAGGTGTGAATGTGAACATGTGTGCTCTGCTATGACTTGGCTAATGGTATTCCAAACACACTAGAGCCAGACTTCCGTCTGGTCTAACCTTGAACTAGCATAGGGGACATATTGTGCGCAAACGCCTTACACCCACTCAGCCTATAAACCACGATAATTTCACTCTGACGATCACCTAAGTGCAGGCCTTGTAGTCTACAAACTCACTTATATTTTTAGAATCAGCGCAAACAATCACAAAAGAAACTTTAGACTTGTATTTTTCATTTTTAAATGTAAATTTGATGGAAAAATTTAATGTAGAGTCGCATTAGTTGCAGTAGAAAATAAATGCAATACCACTATGAAAGCAAGATCTATTTTAAGCTAAATTCAGAGCTACATATTGCTGATCGTCTAAACCGTCTAAACCATGACCTGGATCATTTTCGTTAAAACACTTGTTTCTGTTCGATTTGAAATTTAAGCATGCGAATTTTAACTAATCAAGTCAATAAAGTTGGAACTGAAAGTACTGAATTATTATTTAATAATAAACTTCCTCCCATAGTTCGATTACGAGTGAAATAATTAACGTAGTTTTCAGCTGACATTTTCCGGTTACTCGGTTAGCTAATTTCGTCTACATTTTTTTCTAATTTCCATTCATGATAAAAATCTGCAAACGAAATTGAAATGTTTCAAAGAACAAACTTGTCAGGACCTCCTGAAATTTTATTCTAACACGAAGGAAGTTTTTTCATGGAGTCCTTGAACTAAACTAACACCGTTAGAGGTTGCAGACGGTCAAACTTATCTAAAATGTTTAGACCTCTTCCTGGTTATTGAGTGGGGAATGGCTATCCTTGACTTCTCTCTTCTAATGTTGCATGGGGTCGCAGACGGTCATTTTACATTCTGTAGAACTAAGCTGTCTAGGATCATTATCCTTTTCACTGGATTACGTAATTCGACCATGAACGTCCGCTTCCTCTAACACCATTCAAATCTTTTAAATTACATCGACAGAACGACTAACTCAGCACCTAAATAATAATAATCCAATCACCGGACGAAATATAAATGACGACTTTGATCATGAATCATATTCTATCAATAGGTTAATTATATAATTGAATTCAGTTTTAATATTACTTAATTTTAATAGCAATTACTAATTTCAGTATTTTTTAGCAGTTAAAAATGCCAATTAAACTAAAAAAATTAAGTGGAAATAGCTTCACTTTTTCACTATTCTTCGAGAAAAACGGAGACAATTGAATTGTGAAAATTCTCTCGTTTTTCCGGAACAATTTTCAAACTCCGGCACTTCTTAAAGAAAGCTCCTTTTTGTGAAGTAACGAACAAGAAAAGTTCTGTCGAGTTAAATTTTTGCCGAAACTACTTGGTGCAAACTGCAAAATGTCCGGAAATCTTTATGGGACTCTCCGGCATTTAGAAGCCGCTGAAAAAGATAGATAATAGAAATTTGTCGCTGCTAGAAATCCCTCCGGAAGTGGTACAGACGTTCTTTAGATTTTGTTAAATTTATTTCCGATAAAATTATCTAATACAATTTACTTCTTAATGATTAGTTTTATTAGATTAAAAATTAGTTTTGATGATGTTTTCCATGCATATTTTAACATGAGAAACAAAACAAGACCACAGACATTTACTATAATCAGATTTAAAAAAAAATAAAATTCAGAATCCAAATTTTTAAAAAACTTAAATTTTTTCCAACACAGTATTCTTTTAATTTTCTATAACATCAGGAAGAATACTGACGAAAAGTAAAATTTTGATCTCTGAATCTGCAAAAATTATTACTCAGAATTGTGATGCGTGCATGTTTCAATAACTCAGAAAACTACAAGAGGCCAATTTGTTCTGTACGAAGAAATTGGTAGCGTGTGGATTAAAATTCCTCGAGTCTGTAATTTCATACATTGTATGTTATTTCGCGACGAATATATTTTAAGAAATGGACACTTAAGGTTTTAAAGTACGTAAGAATTTACGTACTTTCGAGCATTATACCGAAACTCATTCGACAAGGCGGATTCTCAATGGTCACATGAATCATCGGTGCGATCGCTTTATCCGTTTATCGCGTACGTCGATCCCATTTCCTCTGGATAGCGGACTACAGAGAGCGACAACTTTGTTCGTACGATGTTTCGATCAAATTCGCAGGATTGCAAGTTCCTAAAGCAACCTTGCAGATATAACACTTTATACCGTAATAAAACATGTACCTATATTATTTCTTCACCCGGGGGTCAGGTTAAATTACTGCTCGATACTCGCGTCTTAGCAATTTTTCATGAGATTCTTTAACACACCTCACTACTTCCTCAAAGTAAATCTGCCAAAAGTAAACTCTCCTTCGACATACGAACCTATAATTGAGGATATCGAAAATAAAATAAAAAGTATCAAAGAAAGAAATTTTCCTTTTGCGGAGTTTATTTCTAAGACTGGGTATTAATTTAAAATTTTTAACAGGGTTGTTACTTCCAAGAGAAAATTATGGAAAGAAGATTAATAGTGCATAAACTTAGAGACTATTTCTCAAAAATTTTCTTGAAAGTCAAGATGGTTTTATAACTTGGTAAATTATGTTCCAGAAATCAAACTAATTTCTTAAATTTGGAAAGTTAAATTTCAGAAAATGATGAAGAATGCACTTCTTTTGGGATGCATAAATACAGCTAATTTTAAAATTCTAAAAGTGCTCTCATTTTGGTGAATTTCTTTTAGGAATTGGTTTGCTTGTTGAAGCTGATCTCTAAATAAAAAATTCAGTGACCTCAGTAGTCTCGCCTTACTTCCGAGTAACGTTTGTTTATCAGGGGAACTAAGTTTGCATCGATCGCAGAGTGTAGTGGCTGCACATAGAAATGTCGATTTAAATAAAAAAGCACTCGAATAGGCGTGGGTTAGTGAGATTACGTGAAGAGGTTGCAGACGGTCAGAGCTTGGCGTCGCTTGTCGCTGTTTGTACGCTCTAATTTGGCCTTGAATCTAATGCAAGTCGTTCGTCGCAGTTCATAGACCTCGGACATTGCCTCTTCAAAACAGTTGCAGTCGTCGCACTGCTGCTGAGAAACTTCTGCCAGGCGTCAGAACCATACACACTTTGTAATTTTTTTCCAATGAGTCACTTTTTTCGGTTAATCATATCATTAGAGAAAGAAAACGTACTTTTAGTACATTTTTCACTCCTTTAAAGTCACGATTCTATTGTTGTATCATTATTATAGTCGTGATGAGATTGGCTTATAATATTCAAGGTCAAGTGAAAACTTTCAATTTGATCATGCGCATCTTCCGACGTTCATATTTCCGATTTTCATTACTGTTTGAGAAGAAAAGGATAAGCTTTATTTGATACGTAATCCTGAAAATGGACGAAATAATCTGTCTATTTAAAGTCCCCCTTCATTTGGACTATATAATCTGACTCCAATAGGATCTTTACTGAGAGTAGAGAAGAAGAGAGCACTTGATCCGCGTCTGATCTTGGATTATACGAAAGGTGAAAGGCCTGGAATATGGGACACTCGCGAAACTCGTCTACGTGGGATCTTTAGTGGGCAGTGCCAGAGGAAATGGTGGACCCATCAACATCCTCATAGCAACTTTCAAATGATCAAGAACCTAAATTTAGAGAATGCGATTCGCTTTGTTTCCGCGATTTGTTCAATCCTTTTTATAATTTTGATTAATTAGATGAATCATATCATAGATAATTCATTACAATCATCTAAAAATATTGTTATATTTAGGAACATCATTTAGAATACTTGTATTCATTCATAAATCTGACTATATCAATTTTACATAATTGTTTGAGATAATGCGGTTCACTCCCAGTTTCACTTATTCGAAAAACATTGGAATCTGTAACATGATTATTGACCAATTATGCAACGCCTCGCGTGATTGCTAATTAGCGATTTTGATTCCTCTTTGGTGTTATATCCAGTTACGTCGTGATTAAGAGCCATGTTATCCGGAGTTAAAACCACAAATATTTAATTAATTCAAACGATGAAATAACGGAACTGTGACTTCCGGAACACCAGGTTCGCGTAAACTGTCGCCATCGAATTACATCATAAAAATCACCGATGCGACATTCAAATTTGCACTGACGCGTGAATATGCCATGCATTATTCATGATGCAATATTAATTCTTGCAAATTGTGCAACAGTTTAGAAATTACTGCAAAATTATTCGCAAGTACAATGATTTAGGTTATTAACAACGGGTTAACCAGTAGTAGCATTAAAGATTGTAAAGTTCAAAATTGGAATCCATAATCAGCCATAATATATCATAATATTGAAAACTTCAATTTTAAGTCTGATATCCAATTCTTTAACGCGATGGAACCTAAAATCGGAAATCTAAATACACACCCACTGAAATTCTTCCATTTTGTTGAATTAATAATAAACTCGATTTCGGCAATAATTTATGCGGGACATTTTGAAGAGTGGCAGGGGTAATCTAACGGAGGAAGAAAGGAGGAACGGACGTTGAGAGCAACGCCCTCTGTGTCAGGGTCACTAGCCTTTCCTGTGCGTGCAGGTATAGGTCAAAAAAGATATTTTCTGTCTTTGTTCGACTGGACCAAAGAACCTGGTCTCTCGTCACAGCGTTTAGTATCACGTCCCTTGTGCAATGGCAATTGATTAAACATCTCGAGAAACTCACGACTCAATTACGAAGTTCTGGGTACCGGTAGCAGAACCACTGAATCGTTAATTAAACATCAAATCCAGTTCACGCCAAAGTTATCCCGTTAACTTCTTAAGTATCTTTCAATATTTTTCTGGCATCTAAACAAAACATTTTGTATGCTTTAAATTTCGAAGCAGGTGACATCCAATTGTGGGGTAGTCTCAATTGTATCCCACCGCTGTCATCATCAAAGTTACTCATTGTTAAGTATTTTTATCAACGAGTGACATAAAATGTGGTTTCTTTTATTATTATTTTAAACTGGTTGCTATTAAATTGAAATTCTGCATTGTAATGGAATAGATTTTTTCGAATCTTATTATGTTGATTTAATGAAAGTAAAAATTCCCAGACGGAATATATGTGTTTCTATTGCCATTTGAAGCCGAGAGTGTTTGAACTTCAAAACTGGTTTCAAGGCCACGCAGGTTGTCTAACCCGTTCTAATGTATTCACAAATCGTGACAAGTCTACATTCTTCGATAGTCTAGTCTGGCTTGAGTCTAACTGGGAGTCTAGACTAACCTAGCTTGTCTGACTCAGTTTTTGTCTAGCTATTTCGATATTATTATTTTCATTCTTCATAATGAAGAATGAAACAAAAAGGAAATAGTTAGGTATATATTTTTATATTTTTAAATAGTATTTTTCACTGAAAATGAAATACTCGATCTTGTTAAGCTTGAAATTCTAAAATAAAAATTAATCCTGAAATATTGTTCAGATGTCATCAGGAGAAATATTGATGGGATTTCTAATAAAGTTTGTTGGCGCAGTTTTAAACCAATTCTCTAGAACACCGTGAAATTTAGACTGGTGGTTCCCGAAGGTCCTCGAAATCAAGCGAGTAATTACCATTAATCCTTACTTCTTGACGTAGCTGGGTGTGCACCAGGTAATTAGAGTAGAACGTGTTCGTCCGAAAGCTCACGAACTTTCCTAAAGCCCTCGCACGTAACGAGCAGCGAATTCGGCAGACACCTTCGACGTCGATTCTACAAAACATAAAAATCGCCAATAAGCCGATAATTCTCTTTGAAATACAACAACGAAGTTCTCGAAGTCTTCAAAAATCTAATTTCATACTAACCCCCTTAAGAACTCAATAATCTCCTTCGTGAACTTGCGAAATTTTTAAAAATCCATTCATCATTTTAGAGAATACTCTAACAATTCTTACAAGGTAAATGGAATTATAAATAATAGCGTGAAGAGAGACTTTATAATGTCGTCAAATAAATTATGTTAATGTAATTCAAAGAATGGGAGCAATGAACCGTTTAAGAAATTGAGAGCAAGATTTTTAAACGTGGAAGACATTTGTAAGGTTTCAATAGTGGAAAGAATTTTTAACTTTTGAAAATAAATTCATTTATTTACTTGATTTAATTTTAATCAATTGGAATTTTAGTTTAAAAAAA
The DNA here is from genome assembly GCA_904066015.1 of Synergus gifuensis. Lineage (NCBI taxonomy): Eukaryota > Metazoa > Arthropoda > Insecta > Hymenoptera > Cynipidae > Synergus > Synergus gifuensis. The sequence continues at coordinate 1,856,139 of CAJFCO010000131.1, read as the reverse complement.
TATATCAGCTCTGTTTTTATAACTTTTTAGAAGAAATTATAGTTTTAAAAGAGCTGTATAAAAAAAGGAAAATACTGCAATCTCGTCTTACACGAGCATGCCGGATTCGTACATAAGTGCTACACGTTTGTGGAACATAATAAAAATTCTGGTTGGACGTGAGAGGAAATAGAAACTAGGCATCGCAGGTGCGCACACGTGTAGGTATACATATGTATATACACCTGTATAAATCTAACAAGTTGCGAGTCTAAATAGCTAGAGTGTCAATGACCGAACTTAGGCTAGTGATTCGCCTTAAATTACATCATTCCAAGCCCCTTCGAAAATTAGGATCAAAGAGTCGTTAAACATCCTATTACACGCTTTGAACAACATTCAAAAGAAAAAGCACAGTAAATGTCCGTCTATTTGAAATCGTCGTTTTAAAACGAAAACGGAGTCTTTTTGTAAATAAATATTTATCATTTTTTAAGTATCGGACTCATTTACTTGTAGAATAATAAATTCAGGTGGAACAGTGGATGACGGGAAAAGAGAACCAAAGAAATGCGTTCATTAAATTAAGTTTAATAATCTCTGGACAAAAAGAAATTTATAATTTTTGAAATGGTACGAGACTATGTAGGACATAAAGCCGACCTATCAAGATGATATTAGTTACTAACGCTTTTCGACTCATGACTGGACATTCCGTTTAAATTGCCAATTTCTACCGCTTCCGAATAAGCGTATTCCGACCCAAATCGTGAAATTGAAATTAGTCGCTCGTGCTTTCAGAAAATACGATCACACATGCTCGACTTGAATCTAATACACGAATTTTTAAACCACCCTGGATATCCAATATTTTTACACTTTTTTTCCTTTCATCTTCTAGTTCAGGGTATAAAAACGAAAATAAAAAGACTCCCTTAAATTACTTGCATAGATATATGTTTTTTTGTTACTTTTCATCTCAAAAGGATATGATTGAAAAATATTGATTTACTGGAAGGGAGGATAAAAATTGCGAATAAACAATGGAATTTGAAATATTAAGCTGATATAAAATGAAACTTAAAATTATATATTGGCTTTTATTTTCGTTATTTATAGATTTAGCGAATATACATTTTTCCCTTCCGAATGAAAGCATTGTGTGTTTTTGATGCAAGGATAAATAATGTGTGGTTATAAGGCATAGAGTGCAGAAGAAAAAGAAAATTGAATTTCACCTCGTCGTCATAGCAGCTGCTACCCTATATAAATCTGCAACTTGCGTAAATCTAGAGCAAACTGGGAATGATCTAGGAACCAGGCGACAGAAAAGTTACCATAAAAATGGTTTTATTCAGCGGAACAAACAGGCTAATCTCAGTAAAAAGCACCTCGAGTGCTTGTCGTTTCCTGCCTTGTCCTTGTGGGCGTTCTCATTTTACCTGTGAAAGTGAGAGATGGAAATTTAAAAAAAAATGCAGAGTGACTTTACACCGTCTTTACTTTATTCATGAATGTGTCATTGCTTTTTGAGTACTTTAAACACATGTATTTGATTATGCAACCGCCGAACTTTGAATTTAAACAGTTTTTGCATTTCAATAGAGAAACAGAGAATTTGTGTAACCGGTTATGATAAGCTATTTGATCAAGTAATTTAATAACAAAATTAATATTTTATCTTTACAGAATTTTGATTAACAGTTATGCGTGCCATTAATGTTGTGGAAAATGATTACTTTTTCTATTTGTACCAAGTAAAGAAGATAAAGTAAGCTTCTTGATTTGCGGAAGGATAAAGAAGCAGGTTTTGTCCGGAAGGAAGGGAAGGTTGGATCCTTGCAAATCCAGGGTTAACAAGCTCCTGAGTTTGCCGAGAAAATAATTTAAGTGAACTCTGAAAAGAAGTTAGTGCGTTGGCGAAGAAAGAAAAATACAAATCTTGAAAACAAGAGACGAAGATCGATGAAATGGATCAAAACCTTTGAAAGGGGTGAGGGAGAAACGTGACTAACTCCTGAGCCCGAATTTCTTGCTCTAGTATTACAACATTTTATTAATTAATGCAAATTTACCATTTTTTGTTTATTTTGTAAGTTTCTATATTATGAATGGGTCGTTTAAGATAGATTACAGTGGAGTAGGCTATATTCCTCTTTCAATTTCGGATTCAGTGGTCTATTATATAAGAATACAAAGAGTTTTCATTTCCTGACGAGGTATGACGATTTATGTTTTTTTTTTGCTTTCAGCTCGTAACTGTTTTGGATGGACCAAGGTATATTTGCGAAACGGAAGTTATAGAGGAAGTGGCTCTCGCAGGAAGCAACGTGGAATACGTCTCTCCAGGGAACCACACGAGCAAGAACGCCAACGGGAATATTATCACTCTGACGCTCAAAAATAACCACCTCATCGTCGAGACCGAAGAACGAGCGGTGAGTATACGTCAAATCCACTTCGCTTGGTTCCAGGTAAATAGAAAGAGAAACACAAAAAGGCTAACAGGAATAAAGCACGACTAGTTTCCTCTTTTTATTCCACTTTAATTTTCCTGCGAGGGATTGATCTTGGATTGATCACCTCATTAATCAATTTTGATCATATTTAGAAAATCTTACTTTTATTTCTCGTCAGCCTAATAGAATCGAAAAAAAAAAAATACGAAAAGAAAATGTTGGTTTGTTTGTCCGCTTTTTTGCTTTAAAGATTTTATCAGATGAACAAATACATGGCTTACTGCAAAGAATAATAAAATAAATACATACTCTCGGTCGTATCAACTGCAATAAAAAGAGTCATTTAAAGTGATTTGAAGTTTGCTCTCACATTTTCAGGAACAGATGTATTTTTCGGATTTTGTGAATTCCCTGTGAGTCAATAAAAAACAAAAGAAAACGGTTCCTAGATTCGGGGAAGGGTAAAAGCAATCACTGCTATCGGTTGGAAGTTCGAAACCAGACATAGAGAGGCCATTAGTACCAGTTAAAGTTCCGATGTTGAAGAGTCCTACAGGAATTCCATACATAGTTTCTCTCTAGATATAATTTAAAAAGTTCTGCAACTCTTTAGAATAATTAAAAAATGTCGAAGTTATTTAAAAGAAAAAAAAACAATTTATTACCTTCTTTTTTCTTGCTTTTTGCATTAGCTTCTAATTTGATAAAAACTTGATTAATTAAAACGTAAATGCGTTTTGATGAAGCTCTATCGATGAATATATTTATTAAATCAGGATAATTGCAATTTTCATACAAAGCTTGTAATTATGAAACACTATAAAACTCTTTTCTATTATCCTTATATCGACATGAGATTATATTAGAAAGGCTCATGAGCAGAATACTCTACTAATTATTCTCTACACTCTAACTAAATTTATCAGCTTCCTCTACGAGGTACTAACGATCAATCGATACTCTCAAGTTACGCGATAATTCCTCACGTGAAGATACTTGGATGTTTGTTACGTCGAGCGAGGTACGGATTTCGTAACATGAGAAATTGAAGCCGATTAAATTGGCAACACAATCTGCTCGTAATATGTCGGGACTAATGAATTCATTTGACTCATTGAAGAAGTTCTATTCATCGATTATAATATAGTCGATAAATCAGAAATAATGAATAAAAGTAAATGAACTCAGTTAATATATTTTAGAATTTGGCGTGTCAGAAAGTGTAGAGCGATTACATCACCCTTGTTTGTTACCGAGGGGTAGGAAACTGAGAATCGCATAGTCTTGTGGGCACGTCGACATCTTCTCCTTGAATTCTCCGAATTCTCTGAATTCTATACAGCTCTGTTCAAAGTTCCACGCCCTTTCCTTGTTCGATAGTTTGTGAGCTTTGTATGTCGTTTAAACTAAGCTTCTGGAGTTGACAAGTACCTCCCGGGATTTTACTTCTACAGATAACCTTACGACAAAAGTAGGACAATGGAAGTAAAATTACCTAGTAACCTTCGACCTTACAGAAACTGACCATTTCGATAATTGCAAATGTATCTCGACACTCAGTTGATTAAATCAACGTTCGCAAGGTTTCCTTTGTACTTTCATCGATTCTTGATTTTGCCTCATTCATTGCGGAAAAGTCCTCTTCAGGAGGAATTGAATTCAGGAAATTAATGTTTGACGTGGGCGATTCTGGAATTGACTTGGGGTCAGATCTCTAAAGAGGGATCGAAATTGGTCTGGAAAAACTTCTACAGATTTAAGGATTAGTCGTTTGAAAATAAAATTAAAAAAGTTACGAAGTTGATTAGTTGAAGGGATTATTTGTTACTTTATTTGTATTCAAGTTAGGGAGTCCATTCTGGTTGATTAATAGGTGTAATAAGACTAATATTTTTCTACTACATCTTGTATTATCTCCTTATCTAGGGAATTTACCAAGCTCACGCAATATGCTTTAACATCTAAGGGAAAAAAATGCCGAGAATGCCTTATCATACGTAATACCTGGCTCGCTGCCAGGTCAAGGCAAGAGACCACAAGTCTCCCAGACGATCTTCAGCATTCAATTCACCTTGTACTAACGCCTTCTTCAGAAAGAAATCTACTCCCTTTTTATGATCCGTTTAACCGAGTAAAAGTAGATATAATTTTATAACTACAGTTTCCTAAATTGGTGTCAATATAGGAAATATAATGGCAGGAAATATTTTTATCCATTTGGGAAGAATTATTAAATAATCTACAAAAGATGTTGAAATATTATCAAAAGTATTTTTATACAAATAAATACTCAAATATTTGAATAAAAATTGTTAGAGATTTTCGTTGATAGATTTTGACCAAAAGAGATTTAATTGGATGCTGTCCGATGTTACCCACAGCTGTCGTTCACATGGCCGACCTTTATTCTGCAAATTTCGTTCCACGCGTAATAAGTACGGTTTCGTGCACTCACCGCAGGAATTTCAATGTTCACGTAACGTTGGAACTTGCCCTACAGGTCTCTTTTTTATTAGTTTTTCAAAGGCTCTGTTATTCCAAAGTCACGTAGGGCACTTCGCCCTTGCTCGACATTCCACCTTCCACGATAGAATGAGAAAATAAATAAATAATTTGAATCTAGTGTAAAAAGAATGTTAAGTAAAGTCGAAAGGAAGTGCTAAAATATCTCGGAAACTCAAGCGAATTCACGTGGGACCAATGAAATCAAAGTATTCAAATAAAGCACAGTCCATTTGTCGCTCTCCTCTGCAATTTACATTTAGACTTCAGTTCCAGATTTACGAATGCTCAGGAAATGCATTTCAAATTAGAAAACAAGAGAACTAGAAGAGCAAATTTTTTAAAATTCAATTTTCATTTATTTCAGAACTCTAAAAACTTTCGTAGTTCTATATTCTCAATTTTAACTTTAAGTCCTAAGTCTCAAGGTGAATTGAAGAGAGGATTAGAAACTAAAATCAGATTATGAAATCCGAGAAAATCGTCTGGGAAAGGTGTTCATGGAAAAGTTAAAAGGTTAAAATATGAGTAAGAAGATTCTCAAAGAGTAACGGAGCAACGTAAAGCACCTTGGGTTTTTCGTGAAACCATTTACAAGGGACAGGGGTAGCTGGTCTATGTGACATGGGACATCGAGGTAAAAGCACGTCCCGTAGAAGTTGCTGACTATTCCGGGTCCAAAGGCGTGCCACCGAGAGTCGACATCACCATTCATTCTACTTTAGAGATCCCTAGCTTGAAACCTCCGCCTGGAAAAAGGGGGAACCCCCGAGAATTCAGTGCTGCCAACTCTGCTGTTGCAGTTGCGGTACTACCGACCTTTTGCAAAAGCCGAGTCACCAGCTGGCCAGCTGCAATCGTAATTCTATCGCTTTATGTGGCTACAAATGTTTCTCGCTCACTGACCACACTTTGGTGCAAATTCCCAGCTTTCGCGGTTTCCTTCCCACGAATCCGACGCCTTTAAAAATGACATATGTCTCTATCATTGTAGAAATAAATAAAAAATCCGCGAAATTATTTAGAAACTTTTATGGAATTTTTCGAGAAAGAACAGAGTTTCGAGAAGAAACAGAATTCTCTATTTTTTAAAAGTTTATTCAAGGTTGATTTCTTTTGTTTCTAAAAAACCTATAAAAATGGATTAAGAAAAGATTCGTATTCGTGAGACTGGAGAAAATAATATTGACAATTAATCTCTCTACTTTCCATCCCTTTTTTGTTTGTATTGCGTCTTAAGTATAATCATGGGTCTATTAAGGTATTGATCAGGTCAGTAGGAAGGCGACTTGGCTAAGGTTAGAAATATTTTTTCGTATCATTCTGAGAGTGAATCTGAAGAGCAAAAAAAGGTACTTTTTTGTAGTACTTTTTTCAAAGAAATACGACTTGCTTAGTATGACGATACTATCACGCAATCGTAGAGGAATTATGTCCCGTTTAGAGATTTTGGACAGTTAATCAGGGTACTTTTTTGTAGAGAAATAAATTAACTTGATAACTTCCTTTCACCTCTTATTATTTACGATATATTGTATTTTGATATAAAATTATTAATCCAGATTTGTATTTGACCAAACTTCTATTATTAGATAATGTGTTAAATAGAGACTTAGACTCTTTAGACTTAGTCTATTTATTTAAGAAATTTGAAAAAAGTTCAATACTAAACTAAAAGTAAAGTAAGCTAAAGTAGTTAAGTAATTTAATGATTGAGTAACTTTCTTCCTGAATAGATTTTCAAGTTAATGTACGAAGGGATTGAGAGCAGGCGATGAGAGAAGCTTTATCGATCGGCATGTATATAGCGATGGCTAATGAGCCAATGACAATGTATCATAAAGCCCAGAAGGCAGAACCAAAAGCCTCAAGTTTGGGCCAAACCACTATCTGTCGTCGGCTCCAATTGACTTTACGTATATTCTACATTAAAGGACATATGTATTCTACTATCAGGAGAATTTTACAAGAATGTTTCATTAAGATTCTATGGAGCATTTAAATTTGAGGTTTTCCTAGAACATAAGTTGTGCCATTGATTGATGATTTTTAGTTAAAGAATAAACAAAAATGGATATTTGAAAAAATATCTTAAGTAAAATCCTTTTAAAACCCCACCTGCCTGAGCAGCTTTTTATCACGTCAGACAATTCAATATAGACGTGAACTCCCATGATGGATAGTGCATGCTCGTACACCCTTTTACTCTTAGGGAGAAATGCAGTTACTTTCGCCTGAAATTACGTCACTAATGCATTCCAAATAATTTCATTATCTTATATCGAATATTTTATAAAAATCATAATCTAAAGAAATTATTGTTATTCTATAAAAAATTTGAATAGTTCTTTTAATAATTTTCGAGTCTGTGGTTTGAAAATCACTTATTTTCACGAATGCTGAACGCAAGAGTTTGTAAAGGAGCAAATATCTCGAATCAGGATCACATCACTGATGCATCTGGTTCTTCTAAAGTGGTTGGAATTTTCAAAGGAAGCTCGAATGTCAGAGTACTCGACTTCTTCACAGTTCATTTTTCCAACTCTTCTTTCACATTTCCCTTCGAAATTTTGTATATCTTCCTGTCATATCAAGCTACTATATTCGTGGCCTCCAGAGAGAGAATTCTCCAAGAGGCCTCTCTAGTTTCAATTTGTCCTCGTTATTACGGATGTAAAGGGATAAATGGCTCTCTAGGTAATTCTCTTCCACCTGCATAACTTATCCATCAAAGAGTGGAACAGAAATTGGTGAATGAACTCAGTAATTAGGTACTTAATTATATTATATTGATTATTACTTAATCATATCATTAATACTTAAAGAAATTGAATTTACTCAATACTAACAATTTTGCATAAAATAAAATTTTATAATACAATTTTGCTTAACACTTTTGAAAGACATCAAGTTTTTATTTATAATTTTACAATTCAATTTTAAAATCCAATAAAGTATGAATTTTTCCAAGTGTGAGAGCAGAAGAAGGTTAAAAGAAAAAGAATTGGAATATTTTAAGAAAACATCCACCATCGATTTACATTTGCTGGCCGTTACTGGTTCAATTGCTCTAGTACTCACCCCTCGCAAAATTGAGGGGGTAGAAGGTGTGGGTTTACTCATTCAATACTAGGACGGACTTGTTTGCAAAGAAATTGAATCTGAACTGTGCCAACTCGCAGATACTTGTGTATTTACTTGAAGGAGTCGAATGACCCAATTCCGGATTAATACAGAAACAAATTAAAAAACAAATTAAAACCTAGAGATACTTGAAGATCAAGATTTTGAAGAGCTTTATTATTTTATTTAGTTTATAAATAAATATTTCTCAATTCTACAAATTTGAAAATAGACGTCCTAATCCTATCAAATACCTACTTCATATTTTATATTTTAGAGTATGAAAGCTTCTCGGAAATTTTCTGAAATAACGTCACCCTCAATCTTCGAAGTATAAAAATTATGTTTTCCAACTTATACCTATATGTAGTGCCTCTAAAGTAAAAACGATATTTCAACTCTGTTCACGTAATCGGATAGGACAGCTTTAAAAAGTGGAACGGAGATCGATGTCCCAAATGGCAAACTGAGTGTACAAAGCACGCGCGAAAGGCTTACTGATAGGGCTGGTCATCTGTGCAAATGCTAACAATTTAATGAACCTATGATGCGTCCCTTGGTAACCTACAAGTTCATCGGTCGAGAACTTTTTCATCGCCAGAGTTAACCTATTAAACCGCGACTGTTAGCTCTTATTTTTATCTCGTTCATTTTTCCACTTTTCTTTTTATTTACCTACCTGTTACCTCATGGCCCAGGTAGCAATAATCCAACTTCCTTAAGGAAGATGTATTTTCGGAACCTGAATAACTGGAATTATTTGTTAGACATTTTTTGAAAAATCATTTGTTATAATATAATCTTTTGTTCTTCATCTGCCATGACGTTGAAGTGGTTGAATTTCTTTCGTTAAAGGTAACGATGGAGGACAGCAAGAGTAGAAAATACCAGGACAATGGCTGTTCCTTTGTGGTGGAAGTTCAGCCTGGCTACCAGAGCGATGAAGCTGATGTCAATATCGGATCATCCGACGACATGCCCGGAAAGGTAACCGATCAGCAAGCACTAGTACATCGAGAGGAAATTCCTGAAGATCATTCCTGCGGTAAATATTATCTCCAGACACTCCTTTTTACTCGATACACTCAAAATGAACATCGGACTTCAAGTTTGCCATAAAGGAATTCATAAAGATTTTAATAATTCGAAATTTTCAAATTCTTGCTTCATGAAGCAAGAATAATAATAATAATAATAATAATAATAATAATAATGCAATTTCTGCATTATTTTTCTTTTCTGTTGATATATGTATTATTTGCACAACAGCTTCAGAGATGGTTTAAATTTTCTGATATGTAGTGTAAAGAAACATTAAATTTTAATTTTCTTCATTTGAACTTTCCGATTGTAACATAAATAAAGATGAGAGATAAATGACGGTGAAAAGAGTTGTATAAATTCCTCTATGGTTGTGGGCAGGTCAATCTGGTTTGTACAGCCATTAGTGAAACTGTCGCTGGATTTCGATTCTGGTTGACCTAGTTTAATCCTTGAAGTTTGTTACTATTGCAGTGTATGTAATTGTGTAGACAGCACATTGTTACGAATTGTCGAGTCGTTGATACCTATCACACGCCTCTTCATATTCAATGTCAATCATTCAATAAAATGTTCTGCATAGCCGTTCGAAAAAATTAATTTCATTAAACTGTCGTCGTTTTGATTAATTTATTTAGAAAATGTGAATAAAATTGCATTTTCAGGTTTCGGAAATACGAAGCTGTTTGGAAGTACCAACACTGGCCTTTCGCAATCTGATTTATCTATTTGTAGCCAAGGGTCAGTTAATCCAAGTTATCGGTATGGAAATCAACTGGAGTACGATGCTGACCACTTTGGCTATGCTATTTATGACTCCGATTCCCAATCAAGAAAACTCGAGGCTACCTCAAAATGGGTTGAATTCGACAAATCACCAGACACTGAAAAAACCCTGCTGACTGATTTCAAATCGCCGAGCATAGAAAAGGACATGAGTGACAATGTAAGAAATATTGCGTTGTTCACTTGATTATGTAACTCATTATAATAATATTATAATATTATGTTGATAATTTTTAATAAATATTCCGAATTAATTTTCTTATAAATTTTTATCTGGGTTTTATAGAGTTGATCTGAATCTTTTTCTGCAGCATTAGCTTTCTCCATTTCATTTCTGTGACACGCGTTCTAAAACTCTCGGAGATATAAAAATAGCATGTTATAGTGGAATAAAAATAACGTTGCGTTACGCAGCTCATCATTTCATGCAAAGTGCATAATTTGCATGGACTGAAAAATGTGCTTGATTATTTTGCACTGATACACCCTAACTTAATTTGATGTATCTACTTTTTTAATAATTATAAACTTGGATACTTAGAATGGATTTATTATAGAAATGTTGAGGTACAGTGATGGAACGGTGACTATTAATTAGCTTATAAGAAACAAATCTGATGTAGGACGATCAGATGTTTTCGGTTTCGAGTTCTTAAACAGTCTGAGTCTTGAAACTAAACTTAAGGACAGAAAGATAGAAATTACAAACATAAAGTGGAGGGAAAGTTCCCATTGAGTGGGGGTGTTTGGACGCTCCCTCGTTAAATGCCCTAATTTGGGTTTTTCCACAGGTAAATAAGTACGTAAAACCTAAGAATAAGAAAATCCTCTAACAATTAGGGTCCGCCTTTCGGATAATATTAACAGATGTTTTGACAAGGACGTTTGACAAAAGCAAGTACTGCAATAAACTAACATTTATTCGGACGCTACCTGAATTATATGACAGTAAGACATTTGGAGAGAGCGTGTACCCTAATAGCTTACCGTATAATAAAGATTTAAACTATGAGGTAGTAAAAGACATAAATAAACTACCTATTTGAGATATAAAGTAAATATTTCGCTTATTTTCTTAGCATCTTACAATCTTAAAATCCATAAAGAATGGAGAAGAATATTAATATATAATATACAATAACTAATTGAATTCTGAGACTTAACATGGACCTAGAGTTCACAAAGCTTATACTTTTCTTGCGAATATGCAGAGCGTAAAAGTTATCGTTACACGTAGCGAAAGCATAAAGGTATTAAAAAACATATTGGATAGCAAGCATGAAAATATGCACGCTTGAATTTAAAAAAAATATAACGAATTAACATTTAATTTCTATAGCTTGCAAGGTGTAAAAGAGCTACCATTAAAGTAATTGAAGGTCGTAGGAGGTCAGTGAGATTTCACTGATATTAAACTCAGGCGACATCAAAGTTATAAAAGTGTCGTGATGAGGATAAAGCAAAGTTTCTTTGGATCTTGAGACAACTTGCAAATTATGAAGAGACAATGAGGTTAAGTGCTCGAGTTGCCAGGAGGAAAATATATAAACTTTTCTCACTTTTCTGCTGTTATACAAAAGTTCATTCATATAAAATTCTTATGGGAAGACTGTAAAATAACCATCATCTGGAATTTAGATCAGACAATATTAAAACATATATTTATTACTATTAAAAAAATAAAACCAGTATTCCCTGATAGATGAAAATAAAAATAGAAGTAAATACTTAGTTTCACAGTTGAATAAACCTGATAGATATTCTAGAAATTTAAGAGAAATATGCACAGTATTTTAAATCTTCTCTATTCCAGAATTTAAGGAGAAAATTTCTTTTTTCAGCTTTCTTTTCAAGAAAAACAGAATAGTATAGAATCTCCTCAAGAGTCTGGTTCGTCTTTAGAGCATCAGGATTCCAGTGACATGAGCCTTTCCACAGACACAGTCAGGTCAAATCCTAATCTTCAGATAAATGGTACCACCCCAAACAAGTTGGAACTGATGGAACAGAAAGCTCTGCCAAATGATTTTGGGAAAATAGAGATAATAACGAAACCAATTATCACTGGTGCGATCCTCAAGGAAGATGTAGCTCAGGAAGACACCTTTCAGGTGAGATGCCTAGATATATAATGATATTTTGCTGGTTGAGTATTTGTAACAACTATGCAACTTGTAGGGTAATTTCCAAATGACTTTGATATAAATTTTTGTCTGCTAGGAGCAGCAGAGGAAGCTGGGTAACGGTACGCTGACCCCAGAGCACCACAAGGCCGATAGGGTGAAAGATCAGAAGCCAGAGAGCAGTACTTTCGTTCCCTGCCACAAGCGAACCGGAAGCATTCCACCGCGACTGATCGAGGAGACCTTGGAACTAGAGCGGAAGAAGTCACTGGATATATACAGTCAGATCAAGACCAGCACCAAGAGCATACTTCCGGCGCTAAGTCCCAAGTTCGAACTACTTCAGAACGAGGTCAGCCCGATCGAGGAAAAGGAAAGTTAATCCATCCTGAAAGATTGCACCAGGGACTCTCACCTTTGAAGTTGCAGGCATGATGGATTTCGCATAAGGAAATACAAATGCATCGATTCAGAAACTGGGTTGGAGTTCTTCCTTATCCACTTCCTGTGGCTAACTACGATCTTCAATTCCAAATAAGGAGAGACAGATCGTCAAATACAATTTCAGGTTGGAGCTGAAGACTTGCAGTTTGAAAAACTTGCGAGAATTAAGATTCTTTGATGATGATATAGGAAAAGTTCAGAACTGAAATGAATCTCAATGGTTGAAGAGGTTTAAATGATTTATATTGATTTATACTATGATGACTATACTATACTATTTTATCTATGATGACATTCATTAGGGAGGAAATTTGGAGAGAGATAATCAGAGTGGACTATGAGGAAAAAGAAGGAAATTTGAGACTTAAAAGTGCTGCGAGAGTGCGAGGAAAGAGATGAACAAGTGAATTGGTCAAATCACGTTAACGCATGTTTTCGAGTAGAATGAAACTTGATAGCAGCCGACAATGTAGCCTAATTACCTTACACTCTCGACTCTTTTATGCTCTTTTTGTCTTTCTCTCTTTCTATCTATCTCTCTCTTGCCCTTTGTCTCTTTCTCTCTTTTCTCTGTCTTCTACCAACTCGCTAAATTTAGCAACCAAGACACACAGAAAGCACAGAGAACAATTGTTGGCTAACGAACTCGGTCGGCATGAATGTGTACACGACGAATGACATTATAGGTACCACCTACGGCAGTAAGTGCGTTCCAACTGCAACTGTTTCGTCAGTGAGATAACTACATTGCAACTTTCAGTCGCTCGCACTCGCGTGCTACTAAGAACACAAATGCGAGATCCTCTGTGAATAACGAGTAGGTTAATTGCCTCAAAGCGTAAGAGAAAGAACTATTAAAATTTTAAATAAAATTATGTTTTATATTAAAACCACAGTTGCAACTGTACATTAGAATTCTAATGTTTTTTTATTTTTATCTCTACAACTCAATGAATGGATTGAACTCATAATTTAAGTAAGAAGAGGGTCCGGTAAACTTTCAGTTGATTCAGTTGAAAAATGTAAAAGTTTGTATACACCCAAAATTTAAGATTTATATGGAGGGTTCCATGTATAACTTATTTATTTATTGAGAGGGAAGAATTTAGGAATTAGAGATGACGTTGAGGGTGGCGTGAGTTTCGGTATATTGGGGCGGAAATGGTTGCAAAGTTATAATGGAACCGTCCCCGAAACTGGAAATGGATGGTACGTATCCAATTCAGCAAAAGTAAATCCTCACCATACTAACGCCCGTTCCGACTATAATTCCGAATTGGAAAACTTGCAAAAGGTCAGTGAGAATGGGACTCGCTTTGGTGCACGTGAAAGCCAACTGGACTTGCAAAAAGAAGAGAGAACGAAAGATCGATGTTCGGACAAATATTAAACTCGAGTTCGGTCATTCGTTTGGTGCCTCTCGAATAAAGAAAAAAAATTTAAGAGGCACGTGTAGGGGATTCGTACTTCCTTGATTGGTTTAAATGTTCAATTAGAATCGAATTTTTTCATTTCATGCACATTTACCTAAACCATACAAGATGACATTAGAAAGTAAAACTCAATTTAAAAAAAAAAAGAAAAAAAGAAACAATAATGAAATTTTTCAAAGACATGAGACAAACAATTTATTTGACAAAGTTATGTGCTTTAGATAAGAATTGATAAGACAAGTTTTGTATAATTATGCGCCGAAGATGCGATCTCAATTTATGTATATATTGAGAAGGTAAAAAAGCGAGTGAAGTGCATCAACTTTATTAATGATTTTTTATGATAATGAAGTGAAAGCGATACGAATAGAGAAAATAAGTCACAGAATAATATTACAGATCTTTAGATAATAAGTATAACTCACTATATTCAGTATGTGTTACTCCATAGTGCAAAAAGAATTAATGGTTTTTTTTTTTTTCAAATTGTCAGTTTTTTGAAAATATAAATTTAAGTTGTTAATATGCAAAAAAAAAGCTTTCCATGTGTTAGAAAGTTTCAAAATTTTTATATTTTTGAAAATGCTGAAAATTTGAAATAAGCATTTACGCGTGATGTGAATTCTAGTGCCAAAATAGTTCCTTAAGTCGCTCATTTAATGATGCTGAATAAAATCCGATGGATCCTCACAATATTCTATCTACATTTAGTGTTTAAACTATACGTTACCAATATTTCAAATTTTATTATGTTAAATGTCGTAACGCAGACGTTATTGTTGATAATTGCGCTGCAGTGCAGATTGCCAGTAGAATAATTTCTTTGAATCTCGTTGCATGGCAGTTACACTGCAATTCTATTTAACTTCTTTTGCATTCTTTACCCAGAAAGAATGCACAACGATCAAGGTCAAAAACCATTTTAAAAATTGCGTCGTGGTTTGTAGTTATAAACTGAGGAAAGAGTGTGGAGAAATAATTTTATTTGATATGCAATTAATGTTCATTACTAATCATAGAAATCAGTAAATTAGAGATTACATTTAATTGACGACCTTGATCGATAGTTAAGCACATATATTTTCTGCATAATAAATACGTCGTAAGTGTATTTAGAGCATTATAAAAATTAATTTTATTTGTTTCTATACGCAGATTCGAATTTAGGATACAAGGAAAATGAATTGAAAGTCTAATTTGTTATTATCTAATGAAAATAACGTGTAAAGAAATTTTGTGTATATATTAATCAGTAATTTTTTAACGCATTATTAGGAAAATATACAATTTCTATTTCTAAATGCGGATCTGTTTTCATCAACGAAAATGCAATTATTTTGCGTCCACCGAATGAAAAAATTTTTTAAATAAAATTAATGCCCATTTTACATTTAAATTTCAAGATTTCATATTTTTTAGCAGTAAGTGGTGCTAGTGTAAGTGTGGCTACAATAGCTTTTATATCGAAAGACCTGAATGTTTCATGTACTTTTAAGTCCTATCTATCTGACTATACAAGCGTAGTCCATAAGTTTTTACACAGAACAGAATTTGCTACAATGATATAATTTACTAATCTTTATTTATCTCATAGTTCCCGCAAAAAAAAATTAAAACACGGAGCCTAAAACCAAATTCTTCGATTATTCATGTCTTTGTATGGCTTTTACTATGTGCTTTTAATTCATCAATCAAAAAGTCATTTTATGAAAGACTCGCTTATTAGGAAATGCAATTTTTCGTGTCATAGAAAATTTTTATAAAACAGATTTTATTTTTTTATATTTTGTTTGTGTACAGAAATTAGATAAATTGAAAGTATTCAGTAAAGTAGAACTAGAATTAATTAAGTAAAAACTTATTTAGTATTTGAGAGATTTTTTTGGAACTATATAATTAATCATCCTTACTCTCAAGTTGATTTTTCGGCGAGAGAAGACGGCTCAGTTACTCAACCGTTCCATTTCAATCAATTACATGTAAATCTAGCTTTAGAAACAAAGGCAGCCATCGTGAAAAAAGTATGTATGAAGGATTACGATTCCTATGATTATAAATCTTTAATACATAAAAATATACTTTACTTCTTTCATTTTGTAAAAGACATTTCTATAACAAAAGTAGTTTTAAACCATTTTTCTCTACTTAGAAGCAAGTGATCGTGATGAATCGAAGACGAAAGTATCATTTGTTAACATGCCACTCGACATATAAGAACGATAGAAAGAATGTGTCATTATTCATTTTTACTACATCGCTAAGGTATCATGTTGTATATGTCAATTTATTTTGCAAAATAAATTTACTAAAGAGAACAAAATTCTAGTTTCCTTTATGAGTTATTGTCAAAAAAGTTGAACCCTTTCCAACCTCCTTTTCTTAATCTCTTTTCCAACAACCTTTCCACATCTCCGGCAAATAATTTATCTAATTATATATTTTTAAATATATAAATATCCGGTACATTTTGTATTTGATCTGATTTTTTTATGCTGCAAATATTATTTAAAAATCAAGTTTAGCATGTGCTGGTAAAAAAAAGAGGCTTTTGAGTTCGTAATGAATGTTTGTACTGAATGTCGGTAACTGCAAATCTCCAGAAATGTGATAAAATCAATAAAAGAGGAAAGTTTACCATCAGCCAGAATAGGGTGGTTTTATCGAAGGGGTTGCAACCCCCAGATCATCGCGACATCTGTTGCATTTTTGCGGAGGAATATTGTAAAAATTCGGATTGTAGCGACGCCTAGGTTTTAACCAGTTTGCCGGAAAGTATGACTGAATTATGCATGCGCGTTTTTAATTCGGTAATCAATAGTAAAAACCGCCCACAACTCCCTTCCCTCACTTCTTCCTTTTCCGCTTCGGTCCAGCGTGCCCAGATACGAGTAACCCTCGCTCATCCTAAAAGGGAGGATCCCAGACAGAAATTCTGTAAACTTTAACACGAATGTGCAATAGATTATTTTTAAATATCCCCAAAAGTAATTTTATAAAGAGATTATTCAAAAATTTGTTAAATAAAATAATTGAAAAGTTAACAATTTTTGAAATGGAAGAATATTCGAGTCCCTAATCACATTCGTTGGTAAATATAAAGAGTTAGGAACTTAGAACTTTAGAAATGAACTTGTTTTCACATGGAAACTAGTTAAAAATTTATATTCTGTATAAAAACTAATATTTATGTTTGTACAAATATCTTCCAGATAAATTTCCATGATTTTCTCTTTGAAAGTTTTTTCGATTCCTAAAATAAGATCTCAATGATCAATCTTCATCACCACAGTCGAAAATTGAATTTCTCGACAAATCTACGCAGAGCCTTTTTGGTAAAAAGTTGAACGTTTTTCTTTTTTTTTTTTACTTTTTCCTGGAGAAGTGAAACTCATCGGGCCTTTCGAAAGTGAAGCTTTGTGTAAAGGCACATACGCTTTTATACGTATAAACGGACTACTCACAGATTATATCAATTATATTTGTCGTTCATAAAGTCTCTAAGTGTAGTGGTTTGAGAAGCAGTCCCTGCGTGCATGTTGTAGTTGAAGTAAAGTACTCGACGTGCTGGCAACAGTAATGACTGTTTATTAAAGTCGATCGCAAAAACGGAACAGGTGCTCGGTCTTCGTAGCGTCATTAAACTCTCGAAATTCTACATCTTGCGTCTCCTTTGTACTTTACTCGATTTTCGTCCTTTGTTAGGATGTTAATTACACAGAAGATATTTTTTAGAGATCAGCTTCGTTATTAATCTCACACTGGTATTCAACAACAAAGAATCAAATTCTTTAAATAAAGCATAAATCAATTTCTGGACGACTGATGAAAAATCCTCGAAAATAAAATTCCCGACCTTATAAAATCGCCAACAATTTATAATATTTCCGAAATTGAAAATTCCTGATAGAACATATTTTGGTAATTAATTTTCCAAGTATTTAATTTACATAATCAGCAAGATAATTTGAGTTTGTACTGAATAATTATTTGCGAGTGATTTGATTCCATTTGTAGAATAGATACAGAAAAATTCATGACACAGTTCTTCTCATATGCGCTTTTTATTCCCATGTTGAATTAAATTAGTTGAATGATCGTGACACAGATTTTACAATTTCAGCAGAAAGGTTAAAATTTTATTGGCTAAAAGCACCGAAAGATTTGACCTAGAGTGCATGCTGATTTGTGATGAAATTATGAATTTTAATCCTATGAATAACTGAAAATGCACTGATTTCAAAGACAGAAGTCGGTCAGTGAATTAGTTCATGCAGTCACAAAATATTTTTAATCAAAGTCAACTAGAGTTTAATCTATTTATATTAATAATTGCATTTATTGATAATCAGTGTAAAGAAGGTGTAAATATTTAATAGACATAGTCACATCCAGTGTCTTCCCCATTACCAGTAACGTTACTTAAAGTAATGCATTACTTCCAAACACTTATAATAATTGTTAACAACTTACAGACTTTTTATATAAATGAATACTTATGATGAATTGCACTAATCACGTTAATGGATAAAATTACCGTAATATTCTCGTGAAACGCTGAATTCCTTTAAAAAAAATAAATAAAAAACATCATAGTTTTTAATGTAAAGTTGAAGTAACTGACGAAAAAGTGATCTGTCGTTATGAATTACCAATTTAAAGTAACTCATTATCGTTTTCAAAATAATAACGCGTTAATATTTTGAAAAATTTTTTAAAAGTAACACATTACTCGCAAATACTGATCACATAGATATTTTACAATGAACTCATTAGATGCAGAAATTTAGTACATCTCGTTTGAGAAAAAATGTTAATCCTCGAATTAAGAAAATTAACAGTTTACAAGTATCTACAGCCGATTAGCGGAGATTTAATTGTGCCGACTGCTGGGTCTCTCCCGAACCTGTAGGGGTAGTGAAGTGTGTAGGCGCCGTCATAGAAAAGTGGGTAGAGGTGGGGTTGAGTTTGTAGCAAGAAGAGTAAGCAGTAGTTGACTGTTCGGAGTGAGGGGGGTTGAGGGCTGAGGTTGGAGGCAGGGGATGACAGTAGGGCGTTGCTGCCTACGTACAGATACAGCATTATGAAAACACGAATGTACTTTTAAATCAATACCATCGCATTGTGGAATGGCGTTAGGGGTAGGGGGCGGGGGTGATGGCAAGGGGCACGCTTCGGGATACGGACAAAACTCCCGCTATGGAAAAGAGCCAGAGAGAAAGGGGAAAAGAGAGGCTGAAAACCGGACCAGAATTGGATAGATACCACAACATTAAACATTGTAAAGATTTTTACTGTTCGCGCTGCGTTTCATTACTGAACGCTAAAAAGCGTTATCGGTCCTTTAATGTCGTTACCACTTTTACGAGCGGATCTGCATGAAAATATTGCCTTTATCATTCCGCTTCCGAGCAGGATGCATTCTCAATGCAATAGGGGTGTGTGACATTGTCGTTCTTCAAAAGATCTTTAATTAAAACCTTAAATCTTTAAACCTTAAATCTTTCTCCTGAAACGGGCTCTTTTCGGCTCTTCATTGTCAAATTTATCTCGACTGGATTCAAAAGTTTTCTATTATATTTTAATAAATTATTTAAAGATTTTGAGTGATGTTTGCAATTATTAGATACAATTATATTCTGCCTTTAAAATAGAAATAGCCACATATCACTAACAAACTCATTTAAAACCTCATGCTGAAAAATATCACTTTTCAATCTCTATTCTCTGGAAGAGGATTGAATAAAATATAAATCGTGATAAAATAGATATTTTCATTTTTTTCAGCAATTCTATATTGTGAAGCGATCGTTAAAAATGAAAAGCGACAGGTTCTAAATGTTGCAGTTCGTCTATTAGTTACGTGTTGAAGATTGATATAGCTTATTATTGCATAATTGAATCAAAGTCGATTAAAATTGGTAGAATATGACATCCAGGTCATGCGTCAGTTGGCCCATATTTCTTAAGAGGATGTGCTAGCTTTTGCCGTTATTATTACAAAAATCGAGCATAAAATAAAGTTTGAGTTCAAGTGGATATTATTCATAATAGTAGCAAATAGAATATTGAACTTCTATAGATATAGATCATTCCAATTTCCTTAAGAACTCAAACTATTCCGGTATGCACCTCGAATTCTCCAGACCACGGCTTCGGCATAAGGAAACGAGTATATATTCAATCAGGAAAACAAAGATCCCTGACTTGCGGAATTGAAACCTAGCTAGCTATATTCCCCCTGCACCTTCTTATTCTACACCGCAGCAGCTCTGGCGAATTTCACAAGAAAATAATAGAAAGCTGGTCTTGTCCGATAAAATTCAATTTCAAGTTCTTTTGTACTTCCACCAATATCTGCGTACAGGCAATAATAAGAGCTACCGGATGAATTTGATCTCAGAAACTTGAGAACGGAAATTAAATTCCTTGAAAATTGTCCGCCAACACCTTTTCAGTCCGAAATTTTTGTATAAGTATACTCATTTTTAATGGAGGAGTTTAATTCCTTTTGTAAGTTAAAACTTTTGAAATCTCTGACGATACTTTGATGAAACAACTTCACAGATGATGTAAAAGGTTGACAATTGGCTAAGTATTTACTTTATACACATTTTGTACAAATTGTACAATTTCATTATAAAGTTATTTTGTGGAAGGTTAATTATTCGTTTTAGATTAAAGTTAACGTTTCTGTAGAAAGTACATATTTTTATATAGAAATATATAAATATTAAAATATGGGGAAGGATAAAAAAGTTTGTTAGGGTTTCTTAAGCTTTTTTTAGTTCACGAGGAGGAAGAAAATAACAGGCTTTGATCACCTTCATTGTTTTCGCACGCATGCAATCGACTGCACTTCGTAACCCTAACAGAAATCGAACGAATGTTTGCAGGAAGATAAAGAAGGGGTGTCACGAAAGGGTAGTTCTTTGCTCACGATACTTTGTATTTGAGCACCCTGTTTGTGTCTATTTATGGATCATCGATACTTCAAAGGTACGGAAAAATGTCCTAGCGTTGGCGATCCGTGAATTTTACCCTCGATCCTGCGTGTGGAAAACATTTTCAAATTACCCTTTACTGCCCATATTTGAATCTAAAATCGATAAAATACCATGATGCTAATATTCTACGCAGAAACTCCTTTTTTTAAATATGTATTCTACAATAAAGATATTATTTTTACCTCTAAATGTGTTTTCATAATATTAATTTCTTTACATTTTAAAATTCGTAATCCCTAAAAAATAAATCAAATTTCTAAGTTATCAAGTCATTTTTATTAATTTTTTTTATTTTTCTATATTTAAAATAATAATTTACGTTAATTAGTTCCCCAGAAACAGAAGATGGATCTTAATTTCTCGCAGATAAGATTTATAATTATATGTAACTTTCACAAGGTATAAAAATTGTAATCAGATCAAAAAGAAAACTGATTAAGAGTTTGGTACGATTTTGTACCTGTATTTTCAATACCAATTATTATATTACCAAGAATAATATCGATAATAAATTATATTATTGAATTTGATATTCAAGGATTAAAAGTTACATTTTTTTAGAGAAGTTGATTGAAGGTCGATTTAAGACTCTATTTAGCACCCTTTTGGAGAGGTTTTGTCTCCGAGTTCTTTTTGAAATCCCTCGGGTGGTTTTGGTGGTAGGGGTAGTAGAAGGGATGAATGGTCCTGTTAGATGTGTTGGTGGATTTTCCGATGTGAGCCACCCTCTTGAAACCTTCGTCCCTCTTGTCCTCTTTGGTGCTCGTTCTTACCCTATATAGGCACACCTACCTCACAGTCTCTCTCTCCCTCTCTCTTTCTCTCCTTTGTGTTTGTAAACATATGCTCGCCACCCACACCAAAGCATCTGCTAGTCGGCCACCTGTATGCGCGCTTTGCTCGTGAATTGAACCTTACCTGTTACTCCAATGTTAGCGGAACAAGCCGAGAGTCCATGCTAGGCTTCCGCTTCCGGTAGACGAGACAAGCTACTCGATTGGCCGTGACGAAAGGTTAATTCTCTTCGATCGGAACTCCTGTAATGAAAACGAGCTTTCATCAGATTTATTAGAGGAAGTTCTGAGTCAATGGTTTTTCAATTCTTACATCGAAACGCGCATTTCTTTCGATTTTAAATATTTGTATTTATTCTTACGAGAGGAATCTTTGGTGATATATAGGATTATAATTACATTAGTATTAGTGATATTTTTTCTTAAACCCTATATCCTATGCGATTCAATTCTCTCCCTAAAAAATAACTCTCACCAAAAATAACTAGGTCTTGCTATAAATTGCTGTAACTACTGGAACAGAAAATAATTTTTTTAATTCAAAAGATAATTAAAACACAGATGCGGGTTCAATGTATTTGGTTTTTATATCTTTAATCAATTTTACATGGTGTGAAAATGGGTGCGTTGTATGACAACTTGTAAATTATTATGCAAAAAATATAAATATACAAAATTTTGATTTAAAACTCCATAAACCACTATAATATGCAGGTAATATTTTTCAACAAAAAAACATAATAATATTCAGGCAGTAACTCTCAATCAATTTTTAATTACAAATTCGAATGTAGTAATGAAAATAAATTTCAGGTGTTCGAAATCGTTTGAAAATCGATACTTTTATTTTAAGAATAAGTATTACGTAGTCAAATGAGAATAACAACAAAACCCATGATGTATCAACTATGTAAATCGGTAAATCAATTTAAAATCGACGAATAAAACTTTTTATCAAGCATAATATTTTTTCCAATAAAAGTACATAAACGTTATATTGTTAATTGCCATGTGAGAGAATCGCCAATAAATATAAAAATTTTGTGAAATTTTTTTACAGTTTTTTTAAAACCAATATTGGTTTCCAATAAACTTTTGAATGTTCGTTAAACGCACGATTCACTTATTATTATGAAATTTTGCTCGTTACTTGGTATGCACAATTGACGAATTCTTGTTTGTTCTATAAATTTGATTGTCTATACTATTGTGAGTGTGTTTCCATTTGATTTTGCAGTGTTTTAAACATTGACGGTAAAACGTGATCGTGTACATGTTTGTATTAATACGTCAACAGCTGTGATCATACCTGATTAACGAACAACCTAGCAATGTGTAATGTTGCACGATGTTCACCGCATCTGCATTCTAAAATGATTTCGCGAATTTCACATACGACTAATTTAAATATTATGAAATGCATTTCCACAGTCGAGTCAAATAACGCCCCCTGCAACCTGATTAGTCATTTCATTTCATGAATCTGTATGCACAAGAGTCTGTGGAAAAAGTAAATGAATAAATGTGGAAAAGTACAGTTAACGTGTCCAAAATACCACATGATTTATATAAAAATATGTTATAGCTTCTTTTATTAACAATAAAAATAGTATTAAGTACAATTAAAGAATTTAAGTAGTATCGACACAATTTTTTCCTTTATGTATATAACCCGATGTAGTCAAGAAAGGATAATATTGAATTATTCGTATGGACGATATCACTCGATTCATTTATGATAAAAATTAATATTTATTGAAAATGACTCATATATAATAAATACTTCTATCTTTTATAAAATTAATCCTTAATGACTATTAAGTTATTCTATTGAAGATATTTTAATTATTCTTGTAACATGCCATGAAACAATTTAATCTCTATAGAGACGATCGCTTGTCATTTTGATGGTACGTTATTTAATTTTTATGTATAAAATTAATTCAGGGAGTAGGATTAGTCTAGCATAATTTTAAATTTCGAGTCATTTATTATTAAAAGCCACCTGCATAAAATATTTGAATATTTTATGTGGCGCCTGCAGTATGTACTACAAGTAGAAACAAATTTTATAGAATTTAGAAATGATCTCTATATTTATTTTCCGAACTGCTTTTCCAACGACCCTTTTTTACTCCTCTTTTTAATCCCTTTCCCCACCTACTTTTCCTACCCCTTTCCCATATCCCTTTTTCCACCGTGGTTCCCACCCTCATTTAAAAAAATTGTTGAAACCTATATGCAGAAGACCGCATCAATCTGTTCTTGCCCTTCAAAGATTCTTCTTGTAAAACGGAAGAGTAAAGACTCGATAATGAGCGATGACAGGAGGGGTAGACAATCTCTTGCCGTAACCAGCAATAGGGGTCTTCTCGGGATAGTTACTCGAGGGGGTAGGAATGACAGGTCAGTGTCTCTTCGCGGACGAGCGAATATTTCAATTCGACCGCGATAATGGCGTCGAGGTGTAGACCGACGATGGTACTATTTTAAAACAGTTCTGAGGGGTGGCTTCGGTTCGGCTGATGAGGGTGGCGTTTCCGGCGGGTTCCCGGCAGCCGGCACGTGGTGCCACTATTGATTTTAATTTTAGTGAAAGGGGTGGAAAAATTAGAAGGGTGGCACCAGAGGGTGGCTGCTCTAGAGTGTGCGTGGGTGTGAGGGACTTTGAGGACGAGGGGATAGGTCGGGAGCACCCTACCCCCACTGGCTGTGGTGGCTGCTGGCAACGGGAATCGCGGGGAGTCACTGCTGAACAGTTTCGCTTTCATTTCCCTCTTTTGCTGGATGCCGCGCCACCATGGGGTGATAGTAGTGGTACCACTGCTACCAATACTACCAGTCAACGACCCTGGCAGGGGTAAAAAGCTGTGACGAGAGGGGTTTGATAATACAGGGATGAGTGAGTTAGAGAGAGGCCAGAGAGGGTCGAATAAAGTAGAGGGTAAGGGGGTTGCTTAAGAGGAAAGAGTCGCGAGATCGCGAAAGAGGGAGATGGAAGAAGCTAGGAAAAGACTGGAGAATTGTGAGAGGTTGAGCGAAAGAGGAGAAAAGAAGGAAGAACAAACCCTCGACTATGTAAAACACAGAGGGAATGGCGGGGTGTTGCGAGGCGCTCGCATTAAAAACCGGGCCTCAGCCTCTACTCTGCCAACATCCTTTCTACTCGTCGTGATAATTCCCATTGTATGTTGGCCTTTATGCTCATCGTCGTCGTTCGACACGATGTTCCATGCTGCATGTACTGATGCATGCTACATGACAACTCTATACTAGCCCACACAGATTATGTATCTGACGTGTTACCCTACACTCTTTGCTTGACACTTGGTTCACTAGTGGGTGTACGTTTCTTGAAAAAAACACGGGGGAATCAGGAAGGCGTAAGTGCACCTGACTCGGAAATTAAGATTAAAGCTCTGAGCTAATGGGTCGTGAAGGAAAACTATTAGCGTAGGATGCGATGATATATACATTTCAAGGAGCTCTTCTAAAATTTCATGACTTATAGCATTTTTTGTCCCTTGATCTTTATACCTCAATTGGTATAAGATTTTATTCCAAAGGTATAGACTTTAATAGCATTTCCGCTTGGAAAAGGGAGTGGAAACGATTATTTTTTATTTAATTAAGGGAGATTAAACACATTTTTTTTATTGGATTTTTTAATGTATTTTGTAAGCTTTCCATGTATTATTTGTGTTTGTACTTTAAGGGTCGTTATTATACGATTAAATCTAAACATGATTTTTAAATTTTATGGAAGTATTTTTTGCCTCTATATATTTTTTCACCTGACAGCCAAGCTAATGGCCTATCAAAGAAAAATATTGACGTGGGTAGATATGGAATTTCTATTTTCAGAAAACATTATACCTTCTTTTGAATTTCTTTCATTTATTGTTAACAAAAGATATTTATGAAAGTAAGGATAAAAATGCTATAAATAAATGAGCAAGTTAATAAATATACTTCTTATCAGCAAAAACTTTTAAGTGATTGTGAATTAGTAAAAGCTGACAGTTTAAAATAAAATTTATTACTCGTTTGACATTCCTCTCTTTAAAAGATAAAGAAGAATAAAAAATTACGGAGGGGTTTTTGAGGTGTCTAATACAAAGTGAAGAATCACTGAACAAGTTTATGTAGGCAAACTAAGTACAGTTGTGACTCAAAATGAAATAATTACCACTAGGAGATTTTCCAGTAGAAATAAATTCTGACGATTAGCGCTCTGTGGAAAAGCGTGGAAGGAAATGCATAAAAAAATGAACAGTCCGCCCCGCTCTCCAAAGCTGGGCATCCCTGAAGGCGTCGGGACGCGATGCGGTGAATATCCCGTTGAAAAATTAACTGGGCTAAAACGCGCTCGATTCGTGCAATGATCGAGCTCTCATTGGCCGGCTGAGAAAAAATCCCATCGAATCAGCAGCGAGCCTCATCTCGCAATTAAAACGCGGAATGGTTGCGGGGCTGTGTGCGGGAAGCCGAAAGGGCGCAATAAATGTACGCATTGCGCAGAATTAGTTGATTAAAATATAAAAGAAGGTATGGTGGGGATGTTGGGGTGCATAGGCAAGGGGGGCGGGCTCCTCTAACCCTTCAGCCTCTATCACATCAACCCTCTCTTTTTCTTCTCTTCTCTCTTTTTCCTCTTTTCTCTCTTTTCCCTCTTTTTTGTCTCTTCTCTTTTTCCATTCTTCCCTCTTTACACAGCTCCTTTGGTCTAGCGCGAGAGCACGAGGAGCAGAGATATTAGAGAACTACCAATGGCGTAATCAAGAGAAGTTCATGTGGCTTTCATCAGAAAATATATTCTGAGGAAAATTTTCAACTAGCCAAATCACATTTCAGGTGCGTGAAGTCCGAGATAAAATTGCTGACTTCTCTTATTATTGTTAAGAATAATATGACGAAGCATTTTTCCTTTTCCACCTTTTCTAAACCGCTCTTCCAACTACGTTTTCCAACTTCATTTTCCTTCCTATTCTCTCTTTCTAAATATCTTTCTCCACCTACCCTTTATACTCGCTGTTTCTATTTTTTTTTCCAAAATTTATTTTGACTAAATATGATTAAAAATTACCAAGTTTTTCCAATGAATAAAGTTTTAAATTGAAAGCGAGATTTAGGCAAAAACTGAAAATTTGCAAGATCTGAATCGATGAATGATTGGTTTGTAAAAAACTTATATTTCCAGAGTTCATCCAAAAAAGATTTAAAAGAGTTTTGTTAATCCTAATTCTTTTTAAGCCGTGTCTTCCCTCCACGCTATTCTTGGGAAAGGGGACTGACTATGACCAAACTCGCTTTGGTGACCATCCAAGTGCGAATTAGCAAAACTGAAAATACGGCACAATATTGGTTGAGCTATTTTTTCAAAAAAATCCGTAAAAATGTTTCATAGTAATAGCAGATCATTGGTGTTTAATTAAATATAGAACGAGCAGCATTTTCACAAGCATAAATAACTGAAAAACTGCACGTATGTAAAAATTTAATAATTCACAATTTCAGTTCTAATTATAATGTATCCATGATTTCACTGTAGTAACAATAATATAAAATTTGCGTCTCCATTACAAATATTTATTGATCAGCAGAGGCGTGGCTTAAATTAACAAAATGCAGCATTTCAATTTGAAGCATTAATTTGCAATTGTAATTTAATAACTCATTAATTATCATAATTTCGATTGATACAATACTTGTGCTTCGATCATCAATATATTCCCTCAGCTAGGAAAAATAACGTGCGTGTCTAGTTACGCTACTGAGAGGGAGTTTCAGAGGGCGAAAAAGAGATGCTGGTATATGATGGAAAATAAGAGAGGTAGAAAGCGAGTTTGAGGGAGGGCAAGTGCGAGAGAGAAAGATAGAAAAAGAGAATAGTGGGAGGAGAGAATGAGAGAGAACAGCAGCCCGGGAAAAGAAATAATCTGCGAGCTGTATTGACGTTTCTAGTCTAACTCTGATTGAATTATGCATGAGCACGTTGGTGTTACTCAAGTCACCAATGTTGCGCTTGTCTCTTGATATGATTGATGTGTCAATGAGACAAAATGAAGCATCCTACGATATCAACAGCTAAGCAGAAAAAAGTACCTAAGTCTTCTTAAGTAACGTACTTTTAGATGCACAAAATAAACAAAAATCGTTTAACTATTTGTAAAATTATACGCGTTTTTCTCAACCCTTTTTCAATATCCCTTTTCTACACCCCTTTTCCACCCCCCCTTTTTCTACCCTTTTCCTTTTCCAAACTCGTTGTTCCACCCGTTTTTGAATATTCCTATAAATGAAAAACATTGTAAAAAATTTCTATTCTAAATCATGATATAAATGATGAAAAATGAAATAATGAAAAATTGATGGAAAGGTTCATCCATTCAGTAGGGTTGTAAGCAGTGACAGACGAGTTTGCCACAGACTCGCATAAACAAAAGGGTCGGTGGATCGTCGGATGGGAAAACAACGTCTTTATGTACGCGATAATGATTTCACTTGTTTGCTCGATGAAGCCATTTCTTTTTCTTGTGTGGGAGAAAGCTCGCCGGAACTGACTTTCAAGAGGGGGAAAGTTATACTGTGCGAGAGAGAAAGAAGGTCAGGGGTTGAACGGAATCAAGGGAAAAAAATTATCTTGTACATACTATGTACCAGAAGATTTCGATTGAGGTGAGATCAAAGCGATCATTCAGTATTTCTTATTCAAGGAAAAAACCTTAAAATTAAGAGAAAATCTTTTCTCTAAATAATAATGATAGTAATATTAATAATAATAAAAAAAATAATAATGATAATAATTTATTTCCTTATTTAGAGAAGTAATAAAACTTAGCTAAGTTCCACCAAGGATCAGGTTTGAGAGCGGATCGAGATGTTCCGATCAATATGAAGAGCGGTAGGTACCGAGAAAAAAATTTGCCCTTCTAGGCTTTATCTCTAAAGTTTTACTGTTTACTTTATAGACATCGAATTTGCTGCATATATTGCTACATTTAACTTTTATTTATTTAAATTTTATTTGACATCGTAAAATTTTATAAGTGCATTTACAGGAGACACTGTTAACAATAAAATGTTTTGTTAACGTAATCAAAGTTATATTATTGTAATAAAAAATTGTAATTAAAAGTCTTAATAGAGCCAGTTAATGCTTGATTATTAAAGTTTACGAAAAAAAAGAAATTAATTTCGTTTTGTTTGTCATATCATTTTATGAATGTTATAAATG
Organism: Synergus gifuensis; assembly: GCA_904066015.1. Lineage (NCBI taxonomy): Eukaryota > Metazoa > Arthropoda > Insecta > Hymenoptera > Cynipidae > Synergus > Synergus gifuensis. The sequence continues at coordinate 1,827,214 of CAJFCO010000131.1, read as the reverse complement.
GAATTTTATACGAAATCAAAAACATTCCATTCTACTGAAGAGGTGAAATTGTTGGAGTTCAGGAAGAGATGATATTTGGGGTAAAATAGAAAGTAAATTAACATAATTTGATTTCTATCTTTTGAGCTCTCTCAAGATCGCAAGACTTATATCAGCGGCTTTTGCGACGTTAGGCATCCCGAGGGGGTGAGGTCTTTCGAGTTTTATCGAAAAAGTTACTCAAGCCTCGAATATCACTTCCAATGAGATCGATACTCACCTCGCGTTTCCTTTTCAAAATGCTATCAGTTATATAATGGCAAGAAGATATTTCTGGCACCCCTGTTTCATTCTTTCAACTCTATAATTAGCTTTATAAAATCTTCTATAATAATTTTTTAAAATTAATTAAAACGTTTCTTTTTAAAATCGGATTACATTCCAGGATCCTAACTAGTTTTCCTGATTAGGGAAAAATTAAAAGTAGGGCAATTTGACTACTAGGCCCTATCAGGACTTCTACATGGATCATTTTTTGCTTTTATTTTTTTTTATTTTATTTTTGGCTGATTCTGTATCAAAATAAAGCTGACACTGAGAACCAATTCGATGAACATTCGAGAGAAATATCGTCTCAGCAATGAATGCTGTCTCGCTTTTTGGAAGCGCGACGAGCAAAGGAGAGTCGTCGTGTCATTTGAAAGGGGAAGGGTGGAAGGGTGAGTTGGAAAAGTTGAGCCCTCTCAGCCACCCTCATCACCGACATCAACCTCTGTCCACCCCCACCTACCCTTTCTACCCTCGTCGGTCCCTTTTATATTTTCATAACTAATCTGCGCGGTGCGTACTATTTCGCTCTCCGCACATTTTATAACTTTATGGATTTTTCTATGGAGCTGTGTACCATCCCACGCCTTCATCACCCAGCGGTAGACCCTCGTAAAGTCGTGAAACAAAACGACCTATCCTCTATGGGTTCACATGTATGTACTATGTGTAAAATGTCGCGCCTGATCGTTGGATAACCATTCGAAATTCAACGCAGAAGATTCGAGAAACGACAAACAATCGCGACACGAGAGAACCGAGCTTTCATTATTGCCTCTGCCTCTCGATACTTTTTTCATCTGTATTTACATTATAGTGAACTGCAAAATGGTCTCGGTTTCCGAGATCAACAAGCTTTCGAACAAATGTATCGAAAACTGTTTACATTTTCACCAGTGAAGATTATCTCGTTTTGGGTTTAGAGACATGAATAATAAAAGATTTGATGTGGTTTATGTTATGAAGCTTCAGATCCAGAGTGTGTGTGTCAACTTTTAAGAAATGTATACGTCGAGATATCACCTAATCCTTATAATCCAAGAAGAAAATTTTTCTTATCAGTTGATATGGATGCCATCAAGTGGGGAAGTTAATTTAAGATCTTAATTTTTTGTCGGAATTAAGAGTATAATTTTGACTGTCTGTCATACTTTCGTATACAAAGTAGGAAACGTTATCCAACATTTTGCTATTAACAGAAAGGAGGGCAGGAGAGGATGTGATGCTCGACGGTCAACGGCACGTGTAGGAAACGGAAGGGTGGAAAAGCGACAGGAGTCTGCGACATCAGGAGGATCTCTGCCCCCAGTGCGGAAGGAGATGCGAAAAAGTCTTGTCTGCTAATTTGTCTTTCGTGATTTACGTAAATTTCCATCTTTCATACGTGACTTCATACTTTTCTAATTTAAGAAAATTGGTCAAAATGATAGGGATATTTCCTACGAACCAAGGAGCAACAAATCGATTTTAGTTGATGAATGTTTCTCCTATAGAATGAATCGTGATTGTCAATCATTTTTTTATCCCAGAATTACTCATGACTCATGAGTTAGATATTTAGGTGTTTGGGGTGAGTCGAAAGCCCGGTGAGTGGAAGTGAAGTCTTCTTCCCGACGTAAAATGGATCGCATTTTGTCAGTGGTTGAAATCATGTTACTCATCCAATTGTAAAATACACTTCTCGGGCAAAGAATCTTCTTTTCATTTCTTTGAAAGCCAAATCAGCTCATTAGAAATATGTTTGCATTGCTTTTTAAATAAAAATATGAAATATCAGTTTACTTAAAATAATATATTATATTTTCTTCGAATATAGAATTAGTTATCTATAAATCATAAGATTTCGTCTACTGTATTATTTATGTAATACAGTATTTAAGAAGCTATAAACGTCTTTGTATCGTGCAATGCTTGCAGTTTATCAATATCCTATAAATGTAACCTTCTTTTGTAAAGATAATTTGATAAATTGAATAATAAATGGGACCAAACGAGCCAAAATGTCACTTGTCTCTAATATGACTAATAATTATATTCAGTTAATATTAAATGAGAATTGTGCTATTTTCGAATAATATTATACTGGATGACAATTTTTGATCTCAAAATTTTTAATTCTATCAGATATTGCCAAAGATTTTGTACAAAATCAGGAATATGTGCATTTTTTGCATACTTATTTAAAAAAAATTTCCTTAAACTGATATTTATATCTAACTTTAGATTACCTGATCTTCGTAAATAAAGTTATCTCATAATCAAAGTTGCTTTCAAATGAAAGTTGAATGTATCCCCTAAAATTATTACCTAATGTAGGTTTATTTTAGTATTTGCTTTTCAAATTTGTTATTGCGAGTAGTCATAAACAAAAGGATTAAAATAATATATCTGTTTATAGATCCCTCTCTTAAGCATATTAAACGAGTCTTAAGAAGCATTCATAACTGTGGAAAATAAATGACATGACAATTGATGTTCCGGACATCACTCAAAACAGAATTACGCTCAGTGACAGAAATAATTTTCATACGAGAGAGTTATAGGTAATGATGAAAAACAAGCAGTATTACCCTGCTTCGAATGGTGGTTATGCTGGTTCTCTATAGCAGGGACAGCCATCCCCACTAGATATAAAATCCGCGATTTTAAAGCATTTTAGTATCGATCTCCCTTTTTAGCACTAGTCGCGGGGCTTTCTATTGGTGCTGGGGTTGTACCAGAATCATGTAGTAGGGGTGGATTTCGTCCCGGTCGCAGTGCCAGCGGGTTGGCGGGGGGTGCGTAGTTACATGAGATGTATAAGTGCGTAAATGCATAATAAAATTCGTATTCCCTAGCGAGAGAGCGAGGAGAGGTGGCAATGGTAATTCTGCCTCCCCTGATTTTACTAAAGGAGTGAAAAACATGCGTTCCTGACCTTTCATGCCTGCAAATTATTCGTTGACGCTGATTCGCTTAGTTATTTTTCATTTAAATTCCTGATTTTTATGCGTTAAATAAAAATATCTCAACGATATAGAAAAGAAGTTCTTTTTGAAATTCATCAGATTAGGAAACAATTTTTGGTTATTAGCTTAATTATCCGCAATGTATTTCCATTCTTCAAGAAGAAGAATTTTTAGTGGATGCCCTTGTATTTTTAGATTAAATTACTTATTAAAGTAACTTAATTATTGAAAATTTTACGTAACAATGTAATATTTGAATATCCACAAGGAAGTTTTTTTTTCGAAATAAAAGTTCCTCGGAACAATTATACTATTTTAATTAGCAACTGAAATATGGAATATTACATTCCTTTTATTTTTGGAGGACGAGTATTCAAAATAAGTTTCTCCTTCCATTAGCATGATCCTGTAGGACTGTGAAAGAGTAAATATAGGAATCCTGCCAGACACGTATGTGAATCTACCTCTATAGTAATTCTCAAGTATTGCAAGGGATGCGAGGACGCAGTGAAATATTTTTTTATCCCTTACGAAAGAGAGCGCGAAATGTAAGAACGACAGAGGGTAAAACAGCAGAGTGAGGGTCTAGAGAGCTAGAGGGATACGAGGGAAGGGAAAAAGATCGCGAAAGGGGATGAGGAGAAAGCAGTGAAGGTAGCTACCCTTGTTTCATTCCGCTTTTTAATAAGGACCTCGTTTGGTACTCTAGGCTTTAAATAGATCAATACCTACGTACTTCATCCCTGGCAACCAGTCTAAAGCCCTTTCCCTTTTTACCCTGCTGTAATGCTTTATCTCTCTTCATACCCTTTTTCTCTTTCTCCCTTTTTGCTTCTCTTTTCTTCCCTCTTTCCTTCCTTTTCAACTTCCACCCTCTCTTTCTCGGTCTATCTTCAGTTAAATAAGCAGCGTTTCTCAAATTGCGTACACATCCACTTCCATCGCGTCAAACGATAATTTCGTGAATTTAAAAATTCTCAATAATCTTCCAAATTATATCAGGTAAACTAATTGTTAAAAGAAATATTGGGCCGCAAATATCCGATTATATAAACAGAAATTCTGTAATAGGCCTACATAATAGCATCATCAGAAAATTGGAAAAAACTCAGACAGGTCGGTGTCAGTTGAACGATTTAGAGTGATTTATGCTCTTCATTTTATACTTGAAAATGAAAAAGAGAAATAAAAATCCTCATGGTAAATTTGCATTTAAAATAAAATTCGTCGTATTTCCAGTGCGACATATATTAAGTATACACGGCTTACAAGCTTACGTTTTTTTAAATCCATTTGCCGTTAAAATTTAAAATAGGGAATGACCACAAAATCGAAAAAGCGTGAAACTGGCATTTTTTCGATTCGTTTTTTCTCTTTTCATCCATCACATGCAGTCTTCTGATCTCTCTTTGCTTTTCCCCGACCACCTTTCACTGAGTCCATCTCTCTTTTGCCCTTTCAGTCACATTGCGTTACCTCTGTCGGCGATGGTGCGCGGTCCGTTTTTCTCGTTTTTCCCTTTTTCCGTACTCTTTTCCTCCTTTTATTCCTCCCAACTTGCCACCCCCTCTCTCTGTTTTTTTAACTCCACCGCTCTGCGTGAATGGGCGAAAATGTAGGTAGAAGCGTTTTCGCTTTCTATACGTACCAGCGAAAACGAGAGTCACGTACGTACGTATACGGTACCGAGAGTATGACGTGCCACGTAACGACACGTGGTTCGTCGCGCCTTTTAAAATGCACACCTTCATATGAGATTGAAGCACGTGCAAATTCCGCGAGATCAACGCTTTATAGCAAAAGGCCCTTTTCATTGAGTTTCACAAAAATTCATGACACTCGTTTTTGCTCTCTCCCAATAATTTGAAAGCCATGGAGACATTTTTCAACAAATCCAAATTGCTATATTTCTAAGAATAATTTTCAGAATTAGAAAACCTTAATCTCTTAATTAAGCGAAAAGTAAGCGGAAAAAAAGGTTAGTATAATGTTAACTTTTTTTTACATATAATTATAGATCTAATAAAACCTAATCTCCATAGATTATAATTTAAAATTCTAATACGTCTGCCTACCTACTGCAATTTGAAACGAAAGGTAACCGACCAATGTTTCAGGGAATATATGACGATGAATGTCCAACGTCATAAATATTAATCAGCATGCTTCAAAATAATTTCTGATGTGTGGATTTCAGTAGATTTTCACATATATATTTATACCAATAGTAGATCTTCCAGTTTCCCTCAATAGCTTCGGAGGATCATTAATAAAGCTAATCTAATGAGACGAATAATTCTTTATAATTCTCTAATTCTTATTATAAAATCCTTTATTAAATAATTATATTTTTTTATGTTATAATATTACAATTTTTGGAAATATTGATAAAAATATTGCTCTCACATTGCTTGTGGACTCGAACGTGAAAAGTATCATGCGTATACCATTGAACGATCGAAGCGTTAGTAACGAGGTTCATGGAGCGATTTGAGCCTTTTTTTTAGATTCGAAGGGGAACCCCAATGGACGAGGGGATGGCCTCTTTTTTCATGGGTGTTCACGCGGGAAAGGGTGATTTGTCGACCTGACCCCGAGAACCGGAGGAGTGTCCTTGACCTATCGACGCCGACGCTCGACGCCGCGCGTCGGAAGTGCCTGTATCCCTTACTCGGGACTCGATGGGTACAGGTCATCGCACGATTCGCGTGTTCTCTGATCATATACAAAACAAAAAACATTAGTTTTATTTCCGGTGAGACAAAAACACGATTTATAATTTCCGAATTCTCTTAAATTTCTATACAATCTGACAATAAAAGAAGTTTATACTGGTAAAAAGAATCCACTTTACAGAAAATCGAAAACCATTATTTTCAATACTTTTATAATTAAAGGCGAACTTTGCATTGTCATTCTAATCCTTCTTGTTCTTATTTTCAATTTAATTTGTTCATTACAATACATTGCAAATTGCCTCACATTTTAATCTTTACTTCAATTACTTTTGTACACAATGTAAAGCTATGCACGAGGAAAATGACTGGGTTTGCTGTTGTCATTAAAGTGCATAATGAGCATAATCCTCTTAGTTGAGTTATATTAAAGGAGTAAAAAGCACAATTTCTGGGAAAAGCAAAGTGTTCAGTGTAAAAAATTATACTTTTTTGAAGAGCAGAACTAATATATAATAGCTTAATGTGAATGTTCTGAATTGATGGTAAATTTATTCAAGTCAATCAATTTACAAAAACTTCTCTCCATTCTCGTCTGTTGTGAGTTAATGTGGTTTTAATAAATAATGACTAGTAAAATTTTAAAGATTTGCCAATAGTGACAAATTCGTACTTAATTATAAACTCGACGAGAACGAGTGGATTTAATTTTACATTCGCGATATTGATAATCTAATAAACTACATATAACTGTCTCATGTGTGTTAATTATTTAATTATAATTTTCTAACGAGATTCTCAAATGATCATTAGTATTCCCTATATGTGTATACTTTTTAAATATTAATGTCAAGATATTGAATAGGAGTATTTTGATTACCAAGGATAATTGAAGAATATGTCACCGAATTATTACTTATTATAAGGAAAATTAAATTAAACAATATATTATACAAGAAGAATATTAAAATAAATATATGACAGTCTTTTTTTCCTCAAATAAACGATTTTTTCATTCTACCGTAAGTAACTGCTCGACCACATTCAAAATATTTTCGCGGACCGTCGAAGCAAGATGTTCATGTGAGCTGTGAAAAATTATAGCACTCCCCTGTTTTTCCTTTTCAAATGTTTGCTTCTAAAAGAATGCCATAACTCATGACTTCTCTACATCAAATACCAGAATAAATTGAAAGGTCTAAAGAGTTCATCTTTTATCTAACCCTTGCTTAACCTAAATATTAAGCCATAGTCTAAAATAAAGTTTAAACTTCATATCAAATTTTAAGTTTGATTTTAATTATCCAATGAAATGTAAATATCCAAAACTGAAAAAGACTTTCCAATTTTAAGTTCCACTATATATTTTGTCTAATCTATGCAGTCGACAAGGAAAATAAATTTGTGGGAAACAAGGTTTACATCTATCAGAATAAACGTGAATGAATCACTAATGAAAAGGATTCACTGAATAGACATAGGAACTATATTAGTTTAAATATACCCCTATCTCTATAAAGGTAAATTTCATTTGGCTAAAAGGCTCCTAATAAAATATTTGTCATTTGAAAGATTAAAACTCTTTCAGTATAATTGCTATGAAAAAATTATTCAATATAAAAAATTATCAAAGAATTAAAATCCTCCGCAATCTTTTGAAATCATTTTCAACTGGAGTTCGGTATGCAAATTTGACGCTCCAAATGAATTATGAATTAATTAGTTGAAAACCTTAATCCATGAAAAAAAAGACTCATTAGAAAATTGACAATTTCTGATTCAAAATTGAATTCGCATGAGTAATGTGTATTTTGTGATTACTTGGTGGGGTTTACTATGGGGCGACATTATAATATTGGCAGGGCCGTACTTTTCCGGAGTAGAGATTCGCGAAGCCGCTGTAATTTCTGCGGGTCGCCACAAAATCAATAAAAGAAACATTACATTGGCGGGCTGGCAGTACCGGAGGGCTATGGGATTGGATGGGACGAGATGGGAATGAGTCGCGCAAGCGTTGGTTGCCGGAGAGACCCCTTGGTCTGCCCGCGGAAGAGGAAGGAAAGTGTAGGAAAGGAAAGGAAAGGAAAGGAAAGGAAAGCAAGCAAGTCTTATGAAATATGGCCTCCTTGCAGAATTTGATTCAAAAGGTGGGGAAAACGCGAGACTGCGGCTCCAGGAAACAGAGAGGGAGGCATAAAGGAGTTCCTAGAGACAAGAGAAAACCAAACTCTGTTCCTATCTTCTTCCCTCTATATTATTCTCCAAACACATGGACCACAGAATCTTTCTAAAATTCACATTTCACAAATTCAATCTCACAATTCCATCTCGGGCTTAATTAGTTTTTAAATTCATTTATCGTCGAAAAATTTCATGGCGTTGGCCAGACTCAGATTAGACTGTCTAGACTAGATTCTAGTCCTGGCGCTGAGGGAGTAGTTAAGTCTGAAGCTGCCCAGAACAGTAATTCACCCTAACTCATAAAATTATATACAAATTCCGAATTAGAATAATCAAGGATCACTTGTTCGCTAATTCCTTAGTACTAAGGACTTTTTTGGGGAAAGGATTTCGAATTTTATTTCAAGGTGGAAAAAACCAAGATGGTAGATCCATTATGATGGATCAAAATGATAAAATGAAGCATGATTAGATAATTAAATTCTGTCCATTAAAGAGAGGAAATGAGAAGCTCGTCCTTTAAGCTGAGGTAGTTCAAACAAAGGGTAAAAGGGAAGAGTTGATCTGTCACTCAACGAGAACGATCGGCATTTCTGTCACAACTGTGCAGCAGTGTTGAAAGATAGAACTATGAAATATAAAGGATTCAACCTAAATGCTTATCAATCTCAATTCTCGATTCATCGATGCGTTTCTGGTGTCTGTTCTCGCGTAGAGATCTCTAATAACTCGTTTTATCTGAACTGTCAAATAACTTGGAACAAGCATATGACTGTAAATTGCAGTACATGAAATTTCAGAAATAAGTTTTTAACAGTGAAGCGATACACAATGTGTATCAATGTGTGATACAATTATTTTCAAACAAAAAAATAGTGTGATCTCGTGATTATAATATGACATTGTAAATTAATGTGAAAATGTATAAAGTAATATGTAAATTTCAAGAGGAATGGGAAATGAACTGTTAAGGAATAACATTGGCGTTATCGAATCTATTCACCCCATCCCCATCCTTTGTAAGCGGAAGTCCATCCAGCGAGAGAACAACCGCAAAATTAACCGCCGTCCCTTTTGATATTCCAAGCACCCATAAAGACGTACATGCGTTCAATAGATTATTAGACTCGGAAAGCTTGACTCTGAAATTTCCAAGCTTTGCACTATTATGATAAAAACATATTGTATGTATAGAATATGCTTTTATTCGACATACAAAGCGAAACATATTTTAATAATCTTACAATTTGAATATTTAATTCCGTGTAAACGAGAATCAGTCTTTCCAGTATAAGACGTAACTAAATCAAAGTATGTATAATACAATAAGAAGCGATTTGTGTACAACAGGAAGACATGCTTGTGACTTGTATTCACTCAAGTATAAAATACTTTAAATTAATTGTGACATGTCTCTTATTGTTAGTACACATTCCAAAATTATTTGTCTCAGAAGAAACAGGAAATTAATCAGATTGTCAAAATTTCAGTTTTAGAAATATGAATTCGAAATGCAATTCTGTTATAGATAATCCAAGATCTATTAGAATGTCATATGCTAACTTGATTTTGTAGAAAAATTACCAGAAAGAACATCGACTAGGGCCAGACTGGGTTCCAGATCGTTTGCCTAAATACCAACTGGACCCAGATTGGCGCCCAATTATAGTATGGACTAATTTGAGTAGATTTCCACAGGGGATAGAACAGTCACGTGTCCCTTGAACGTAACTTGTTAAATTTAGCCAAACTATTTTCAAGTTATATTGTCTGGTAAATCTCAGATAACACTTTTGTCTCGCGTGCACAGACGCATTCGTGCGTTCTTCATTTGTGTGCCAGCATGCGTGAGCTTACGGGCAAAACTGCGTGAACAATTAACTCGGCACGTTGCAATTGTAAACTCAAAGGACCTCGCTTATGTTGTTTCGTCAGATGATCAATTCCCTAACGATCAATGGTTGACATTTTGCCAAACTCCAAACCAGACGTTTCCTTCGTCCATTTTTATTCATAATATTCAATGCTTATCAAGTATATAATTCTTATTACAGAAATATCTATCGTATTAATCAAGGCTACATTACCTAAGATGTGGTTACCATTTACATTTATTCCTTTAATAAAAAAGTCTCTTCAATAAATGAATAAAAATCTTGCAATTGGTTATATCATACAATCGTAGAGCATCTGTGCAGCAAAATTCTAAGTCATTATATACCCCTCTAGAAAAAGGGCAGAATAGATTCAAAAGACTAAGGATTGAAAGATAAAAATTTGCGAACCACTGAAACTAGTCGTGGTGACCGAGCGGGCGAAGGAGTCGAAAAACTCCCGTGAACCCTACTTACCCCCCACTTCACGGTATCTTTTGGATGGGCCCACTCCATTCGGTCTCTCAACTTGCGTGTGCATGTGCCTAAATGCATGCTAGGCTCCCCCACCCCCACAATTTGGAACACACCCCAACTCCCCGCTCGCGCGTTGCTAGGCGTCTTCCTCTCGTTGCTAGGGCCCGGCTGGTGTCCCCACCACTGACTCGCTCATCCGAATAGTCCCAAAATGCATTGGAGCTCCCAATCCCTCCCTCTAACCGTCCAATGCAATAAGAGGAGACCCAAAATGTACCTCTCCGCCACCTTCTCCAAATCCTCTCCCCTTTCTTTTTCCTCGGTCCCTTCTCGCCCCACCCCCTCTAGTTGCTAGGTCCACTTGCCCCCTTTTTTACGTGAATAGACATATAGATATACACTTACTTGTACCCAATCGCCGATACAAGATGGGACCCTCGAGTGTATGGGTACCTGGCCAACCAAACCCCACCTTAGGTGCAACGGCCTAAATGCAATTTACTCCCTGGGCCAAGCGCGTTTCTCTCGTCCGACTTTTCGTTTTTTCTCTCTAGGTCCGGCGCTCAACTTCGAACTCAAGCTTGAGAAACGAAAAATATTGCACAAACTCTTTTTCATGTTGCATAGAAAACGTCGCACATGTTGGATCGAGGGGCCATCTACTAGCAATTTTGATTTACAGTTGAATTTAAAAATTCTAGAAATACAAAATATAATTCATAAATATTCAAAGGTTACAAAAAAGTTCACGCGAATTTAAAGGCAAAATTCAAGAAAATTTAATGAAAAGAATTCTTTATTTTCAAACCTATATTTCTGAAGTCTACATTTTACTGTGTTTGAAATGATCACTTTTGATTAAATGTACATTTATAAACTCTTAATTCAAGGCTTGTTAATTCAAAATATCTTGCAAAATGTATAACAAAATTCACAGCTGTTTTTAATCAGTTAATAATAATATCTTCCGTCAAATAAAACCTGTCTTTTTTTTAAATGTCATGTAAAATAAGAAAATTTTTTAGTTAAAAACGAAACCTCTGTATCTGAGAATAATTAACGAAATACTTATTTATCATTAATTATTTAATATTCGTTTCAATAAAAAGAAATAAGTAAGCACTCATTTTTTAGACTTGGGTATTTAAGCTGTTATAAGTCAGTTTTTATCTAAATTTCAGTGAATTTCAATCATTGATGAGATGAATGTACGTCTAACATATAATGTGATACGTTTAGCTACATAAATCATTCGATTAAATTGTGATGATTCAGTATTTGATTGTTTAAATATGCGTAGACTCTTTCTCAAAACGTGCAGCTGTTTCATAAACATCATACCAATCCAACCGACCTTGAGCAACGAGGTCTTAAAGTCTTTTCTTTAAATTTACACTCATGACTTTCTCAACACTTCATTTTAAAAAATGCAGTAGGTATGATTGCGAAACTCCAACTGAACAATCCTTACTTAGTCGTTTATATTATAAGGCAAATTTAAAAAGTCAGAACTCTATATACATTACACATATTTTCGGAAACCCAACCTAGAACAGCATTTCTTTACCATAAAAGTTATTTCCAGCTAACATATATTTCGCTATCAATTATAGAAGAATATTATGCAAATTATTATTATTGTTTCCATTATTTCCATTTCCATTATTCTCTTCCGACATACAAAGTATATTAAAAAGATTTTTGGAACATTCTCAGGTACACTTTTTCATTACATCATTTTTTCCATTTTTTTTTCTGCAAAATTTCAAAGATGCTCCAGGATCGCAGAGGAACGTATACGATTACGTGCGCCCGTAGGTATGCACGTGGGTAGTTATGTACCTTATGATCAAGAATTCACAAATGATCATTCTTCCACGCATACTATGTGATCACAGAAAGCAGCTTATTGTTGAAATGTTCAAAAATCTAAAATTCTAAAACACCATCTCTCCTCCAAAGGTGCCTAATAAGGTTTAAGATAATCATAGATTTAATCTCAAAATTTTTCGGACTCTATTCTTACACATTGTAAGATCATTCATTGTAATCTATTTAAATGCAAATTTCTCCAAAATTATCTAAACTGTCAGTAAAGTTACATGTGAATTGTGTCCTAATGGTCTAGTCGTTGGTTGTAGGTAGAAACCTGAATCTGCTTGCAACTAGCGACTCAATCCTATAATTAGGATACACTCAACTCTATTGCGTAAATGTTTCTGTGCTTGCGAAGGGTTGTGGCTCACAAAGAACGCACGTTTACATAATTCAAACATGCTTTTGACACTCTAAATTTTCTAATTTTTCGGACATGTAGTCATTCTCCGAACCTTCTAGATAAATTTCCTAACTTTTCGGAAATTATCTACAGTGTATATGGAAAATTTGCCAATATTCATGGAAAATTACGAATTTAAAGTTGTAAATACAAAAATGCTGTGGTTATCGCCAACTCCAAAATCTTATTACGAGGGTGTGCTGTAGTTCTGTATAAAAACTGACACAAAACAACAGAATTTATTAACGATTATGTCTTATCTAGAATAATATTATCTAGAATAATAATCTATCAAAACTGAATTGTGAATCAACGATGCTGTGAATGTATGTATTACATTTTTTCATATAAAAATGGGTCGATTGGCAAATAATTTGTTTTTAATGAAACATCAAGGCCAGAGAAGCGATTTCTTTTAGAGAATGCAGGAATTTGTGCATTGCGGCCCTGACTCTGTGCTAGAGTTCCCTCTCCATGGGCTTGACGAGGCTGTGCCTAAATGCACTCTATCCCTCCATGGCTTCTTTTCGGTGATGCACTCCCCACTCCAACTATTTTGCTTCTATTTGGGCCCCCCACTCTTCATGCGCAGGGTCCGAAAAGTGCAACGGCCTAAATTCGTGGAGGGGAAGCGAGTATAGCAGGGGCCTTGGTCTGACCCCACTACGGGTCCAATGCAGTGCAACAACCTAATTTCTAGAGACTCCCGCTACCCTCCAACCTACCGAACCTACGTCAGATGCAGCCGTTCCTTGCTCGCTTCAAGAGTATCGTCTCTACTCTCTTCTTCTCCTCAATGCAATCGCTAGGCGGTTTTCGGTGGCGGCCCTTTTGCTTTTTTTCACTATAATCCCACCCGTGCAATCGTCTCCGCTTACTATACATATATATATATATATATTTATATGTAAATGTATATGTATGTGCAGACACTATACAAGAATACACGATGGATATGCTATGCAATACGAGCCGAACTCGGAGCGACACGAAGCCCCGCTTCTTCCATTTTCTTCTTCCTTTGATTTTACCAACCAAGGTTCCTCTTGCTCGCAAATCATCCTTCAAATTAGAAAAAAGAAAACAGAAAAAGTTTAAAGGTTCTACTTTGCTCCTTGTCATTCGAAACGTGTGAAATGATGCGCGTTTTATAAGAATACCTTTCATAGGGATGACTGCAAGAGAAGGAAAGGGGAAGGGAAGCTTGCATTTCTCCTGGAGTAGTTCTCGCTTCAACCTTCTTTTAAGATCGATTAACATTTGACCCCCTTTTCCTTAGGTTTATTAATTTTGTTTGCTCCGTGAATCCCCTTTGATAGTCTCTAAGAAACTTGACGCTTAAGGATTAAATGGAAGCTGCAGTTGAAGGAAAAACTGAAGAACATTCTCATGTTTTTAATAATCTTATGCGCTATTTGAACTTCTCCTTTTACTTACAGGAGATGTTCTCGACGAAAGATAAAATACTTTCAGCAATTATGAAGTTATTCTAGATCTGTCGAGTTTTAAAGGCTCTTTTCTCAATAATGACATCATTTCACTAGCAATTTGTCCTTCCTGGAGTAGTTTCTCGCGTGTTTCTGAAATCCTCACATTTTATACCCGTGAGATTTAAAGAATAAATCTCTCTGAAAAGAAACATCTGTCAGAATCCTAATCCGTCAATTACTTTCGCTCAAAGACCCTACGTTCTATTCACAGAAAATTGCATTTTATAAAAAGATAACGATTGTATTAATATTACAAGCTGATGAAGATATTTGAAAATAGAAACAACTCTTTCAGGACGAAACACAATGCTATACAGTACTCAAGTTTTCAACACTTGAATATTATTTCGACAAAGGGTCTCTTCTGAGATTTGATTTAACAAAATATATTTCACATCCATTTTATATCTATCAAAATAAAAAAATAATTATCGAGAACGGAAAGCAACTCCCGTAGCGCGTGTTTTATAAAACCGATCATAAATAATTCGGATAGTGTATGATCGTAAATGTTCATGGCGAAAACGTATTTATGCTCGTTTGGACCATAAAAAATATTATCCTTACAAATATGGAACTACAATATTCGTTCAGCCCATAAATTTTTACTTGAACTGTAGCTGTAGCGAATCATAAACAGCAGTCTGTACAATTAAAAATGTCAGGTGGTAATTATAATCGTAATTCTAAAAATTATTACGCAGCAGTAACAATTGTAATTATAAGAGGCAAAAGTTTTTTGTTTTAATGCCAATCACATAGCAGGTGCAGATCAACTTTTTTTCACGCACTTCTAGCTAGCAGGGAAGTAAAATGGCGGGCCCTAAGGCCCAACTATCTTTCCCAGGACTTCAAGGAAAGTTCACGAATTTTTGCCAAGAATATGTCTTGTTCCATGGGCCTCATGCTTTTTTAAAGGCGTTTCAATTACGGTGGAGCTCTGTATTTTTTGGGACAAAGCTGTTGAATTTATTCTTCAGTCTTTTGGACAAGGTACTCTCTTTCTCGCGGTGGCGTCGTTGTGAGGATCAACGCCCCTACAAAAGTTCTTTGAGCCGAGGAAGAACCACCTGCCAACAAGGCCCGCAAACCCCACCTTGGTCATCGCCTGGTGCATTGCCCCTGTTGACTTGACTTAGCCACTTAGAACTTGCTTTTAGGCGTAGCTCGAATACCAAACGCCCAGGAATGGCCTGCGGATGTTTTGGCTTTAATCCTTTTGTCGAAAGTCGCATCATCACACTTTGATATCTTCAACCATAAATGACAAAAATCGCAAATTTCTGTGAATATTTTGCGCTTGTTTGAATAAAGGCTCTTCAAAAGAGTCAAAAACTAGCTTTTCTTCTTATTAACAATCAGGAGTTATAGGTTTGAAATGACAAAATTAACATAAATATTTTTTTCAGCGAAGAAATTGATTAAAAAGGAATTGGGTGCATTTTTTAATCTGTAAATGTATCTTACTAGATTTTAGCAACCCACCGACACGTAACATCCGGCAGAAGTGATGTCGTTGCCTGTGTCGAGTTCGGCAAACTTGATCGATGTATTCGGTGCAACGGCCGTAATCTACAGGGCCTTAACTCCTTGCGGCATGCGTGACCATCGTGTACATGCGTATGACTAGTGTGAACTGCACACACTACATCCACAAAATTTAGTAATTGTATGCGTGACGTTTGCGATACAAATGCATGGCCCGTTGCGTGTGCAAGAAACGACGCCGGAAAAAAAGATCGAAACTTTATTTCTAGAATGTTTGATTTGAGAAAGAAATAGCTATGACTCGTTCGCAAGGAGTTGAAAAAGAAACGCCTCCTTGTAAACTTTGGAAAACCGAAGAGGTTATTCTTGATCTCGTATCAGGACATTCCCCTCCTATTTTATGCAGATGTTCTTACGACAATTATGAAAAAAAGTCACCTAGAACCATTCATTTATTATACTACAAAATGAGCTTTCAGTTTATTCTGATAATTATTTTTATATTCTGTACAAGAGAAAATCAGTGTATTAATATTTAACATTTTTTATTTTTTACGATTCGCGAACATGTTTAGACGAATTTTTATGTCTTCATTTCTAGGAAATTACCCTTCACATTTCTTATTTAAAAATTCTGCTAGACGGCTTCAAATTTCTGGAAAGCCTCGCACATGTTAATTGCAACGCAGTTTAAGAAAATATGAATCATGAACGATAGAAATTATGAAAGAGCGAAGATTTCTAAAATGTAGGCTCTTTTAAATTTGTAATCATACAACCGAAATTTGATTAAATTGATGATTAAAATTGTGTTTAAAGCACTCATGAAGATTTCGTTCTTATTCTTCTTGAGCACCTTCCTCAAGAATGAATCAAACTTTGTGGTTTTCCCCTCTTTCCTCATTTTAGAAGAATAATGGTTGCACTCTCAGACTAATTTTGGCAGAGTGGTTACGGCTTCGCGGACACAGTGAATTTTTTCTACCATCCTTCCACCAATTGTTTCGTTGCATCCTGCCGCCCGCGCTTTCCCACGCATCTCACTGCCGAAATGCAGGAACGACGTTTTTGGCGATCCCTATCTTACGTAGTGCTCCCAATATGGACGATAGAACAGAATCTTGACGATTTATTCGCTATCTCGTATTCTCTGATCGTGTGTGGTCACGAATCTCAGTCTCGTTTTTTATCTACATATGAATTTACGGCAGATGAAGGATGAAAATACGAGAGATTTATTCATTTCAATTATAATGTATTTTACATCAAAGAGTGGGCGGCATTCTACAAAATTTATTTACAAAATAAAAAGAGGTATCAAGAAAGTATCATGTTAAAAAAATAGAGTGAGTTCAGAATATTACAGGGTATCGATATATCGCAAGAAATATGCATCGTACGAAAAAAAAATGTCTACAATACGTGGGGTGTGTAGTGTTAATTTTTGCGGAGTCGCTTTTCTCCCTCGAAAATATATATAGACAGATATATGATCAATAAAAAAGGATTAGAATAGGTATATATTCTACTTTTTTTAACAATTATTTATATTCATGATTGGAATTTTAGATAAAAAATCGAATTTGAGAAACAGTGTGTATTCGATGAATTACTTTCAGGGTCAAGAAAACGAGTCAATGGGGGGATTCAATACGTGTACTTATAAGTGTCCTGCGACAGACGTAAGAATGTACTTGGACATGCGACGTACTGCGAATTGTAATTTGTTCCTTGTAATGTATAAACACCTCAGACAATTCACCATACATTTTTTACAAGAGACAAGAGAGACAAGAAGTTCAACAAAATATTTTAAAAAATACAAAACTTCCTTTCAGAATTAAAATAAAAAATTTTTTATTATTTAAGAATTTCAAAGAGAAAAAAAATATTAATATAAAAAACATATAATAATCAAATAAATGTAACAAAATGATTATACTTTTATAAAAAAAATGACTACTATAAAAGTTATGAGTTGAAAGCTTGCGATATAAAATTACTCGCAATTATAAAGTATTGATCGGCGTTGTTACACGTTCCATTTTAATACCATGAGATCTCATTTCCGGTACTTCACAATTTGTGATGTGAATTTGGAATCAAACTGATGGAATAAAATCGTTTACAGGTTTGATATTAATCAACGAATGAAGCACTGCTTTTACATTTGCAATTCAAGTCTCTGCATACATCATATCGTCAAATAAACTACTCGTTTCTGGAAATTTTCCAAAAATTGGAGGATTTCATTTCGCGCGTCAAGATAAACAATGCAGAATTAAGTATTTAAATGGCAAAACTAATAAACGAAATACGTATTAGCAGTGCTGAAAAAACGACCATGCGCCGATCGCTAAATAAATCAGAGCCGCATATCTACATATATGTTATCGAATTAACGCCAGCTCGAAATTTTGTACGGTTGGAAAATTAGCCTGGATCAGTGACGTAAAACGACAATAGGGTGTACAAAAGTATTCATTTTTTTTATTTAATTCATAATAAAAAAGTATATTTTATATATAAAAAAAAATCTTTTACCAAAAGTGACATTTTCACACTTTTAAAAATAAAGGTCTTGTACAATAAATGTTTCAACTTTTAAACAATTAAAAATAAAAGAATGTATTATTCCCAGTTTTTATTCATCGCAATCTGCTCTTCAAATTTTGAAGATAAAACTTGTCCTTACAGATGTGCGAATGTCAAAACGAAAGTCATACCAAATGTAAAACTTGGATACTTATAACATAAATCAACTGAATATATTCAAACTAATAAACGTCTTCACTAAATCACCGACTCTATCATACAGTAAACAAAATATTTAGAAGACTAAATAGACCATATATTATTGTTACTTTTCTGTGAATATTATTTGAAAAGTTGATTGTCATTTCAACACGAGACTCATGCAAATGACAAATTTTTTTCTCGATATGAAATAAAGATTAATTGTTTGGAAAGTTTTGAAAACACTTGCAGCTGAATTTGTTTGATTGCTGATGATGAAATCACGTGAAACACCCTGTATTGGACGTATATATATATGGATGGTGGGTGCAGTATCGTGTTCTCGATATTCGCGGGTACGGAAATCGTGGACGATAAATATTAATTATTTTTGTTTGCTGCTTGCCGCTCGTTGCAGCATTAATAACATTTCGAAGCCAAGCCCGGGCGCATCCAGCCACCTACCTACATCCTGCGCGACAAAAACGTTGAAATAACAGATCCGCTAACTGAAATGCAATAATCGCGACGACCGAATACGTAATTTTCGCAAACAAAGTACGTAAATAATAATGCGCTATTTACCTGTGCCAGACCGCTGCGTATGCACGAATTTAATTATTATAAACGCGATGCTCATGCGCTTTTGAGCTTTTCGTGCATTCTCTAAAAAGTGCACTCTACCATGCAGAAATAACAGTAGAAGAGTTGCTGCTCGTGTTCGATTCTGATTAAGCACCTGTCGTGACTTCTGCATTTTAAAGAGAGTCTAAAATATGCACAACATCGACATAAATAACACTAAGCCAATATTATGCAGATCACATTCGAAAGACATTAAAAGTTGTGCAAAAATTATGTCAGAATTGTTCAAATTCGCAGTGAAATATGTCCGATGTGTATTTATCTCCAGCTCCAAATTTTGAATATAATAAAAATTGTTGGAAACCGAAATCCTTATTCAGGAAGTAAATATACTTTCGAAAGCATTTATGTTTAGAAACTTATATGTGAATAGAAAATAAAGTGTCCAATTTTGAAAATTGAAAATTATTAGAAAAGCACTCAAATTGCAATTCGTGAAAGATGAGTTGCACTTTTGAATTATTTACATTTCGAGTAAAACGATACAGTGAAAGATTAGAGTCCTAACAACCGCTTCACGGTAGTGCCGAAATTCAAGCGAAGGAAGTTCACATGGGTAACCTGCTTATTGCTAGACCGAATGCGGTCCTAATTATAACTATCTTACATCTACGGACTCGGTATTATTAAGCCGAAATATATCCGCCAGTTTGTTTGCAGCGTGTGCATGGCCAATGTAAACGCATTAACAATTCTCCCGGCGAAATTTGCAAGGATGCGCGTAATAATCGTGCATTACAGACGCACCAACTTCCGGGGGCCAACTTTTCCCACGTATTAGTATCACACACACTTAGTCCAATCTGATCTACTTTTTCAATACTTCTTTAGTACCCTTCATAAACAAATATCTTTTAAATATATTATTATTAATTAATTAATTAATTTTTGTTTACTATTATCATATGTGTATATCTTCTATAAATTTTAACCGCCCGTCATCATGAATCTCCCAAGATTTTTCGGTAGATACTGTGCAAAATTCGTGGATACAACTCCCACGAAAGAAAATATTGGGGACAGTTGTGGAGGATCGCGTTAGGTATTGTTTTGGGATTCACGACGATCAGCAGTGTTATATATGTAATTTATGCAACGATGTCGTCGCGAAATCTGCAAGCGAGTCTAAAAATCGCACACCTCTCTATGGACCGCTCGTTTGGCGATTTCATAACGGCCTGTGCGTTGCGTCATCGCCAGCAAAATGTTACGGTTATCCGATGAATGCTCAACTGATTGTGGCATTAAGCGGTCATGCCTGATGCTCATATTTCTGTATGTGCACATAAGCGTTTATATTGGCCTTGTAGAATTGCATTAATGTTGTCCAATACTAATTTCATATCAGCAAGATTCATAAAGAGAACATTATTTTGATTATATTTTCACTTTAGTTGATACTCGCTTATTCGTTTGCATATATATACATTAACAGGTTCTTGAGCATTTTCTACTGTCTCAGAACATGCATTCATTTTGAAACTCGTTTTCATTTAGGCGCATGCGAAAAACAATCTCTCGATTTCCTTATTCAATTCTCGAAATATTTTTCATTTAAGTATAACTGAAAGTTTAATATGCAATTTCTTGGTTCTTTTGTTATATAAAAATATATAATTCAACTACAATTCTCGGCCACGGAATCCTTCCGGAAACTGATCAGGTAATTTTTATTATAAAATTTGACACTTGAAAAATGCATAAGCAATTTAATAATTCTGTTGCTGAAAATAGCAAAACGGATAACAGTTTTAAAAAATATATTTATATAATTTCTACGAACTCTACGAAAATAGAAATATACTTTAATTATGATTTGTCTGATTCTCATAATCTTCTTATGACCTAAATCATGTCTAAAGATATAAAATATACTTTTTAAAATTTCCTTCAATTGGAACGCGAATCCTTTCAAGCTGGGAGATTACAGATAATTTCTGACCTAAGTGTTGAATTTATTTTTATGCTTTAGTAGGTCAGTGAAAAAATACCACTGTTGCATTTTGAGAACAGCAAACATTATTTCATTTATAAACCGCATTGTATTATATTTAATTAAATACTAAACTTCATGATCCATTTCGAGGATTTTATTTAGAGTTGAAAGAGTCAAAGAATTGCATTAAATTAACAGTATATTTTATGACAGGCGAAATATAATGGAAAGGGTAATAAAATGTATGAAATACAACTTTACAAAACAATCCTTTTTAGTTTTCCAATGTACTAATGTGTGCATAAAACTGAAATGTGTCCACTTTTACGAAAGCATATAAAGTAATATAGTCATAATAATAATGGTGGAGTTTTATATTCTTTGTAATAATATTTATGTAATTCTAGTATGATGAGCTGTACATATATGAACTCTGAAAATTTCTACAATTTTTTACCTTAATCGTCATTGAAAAAATAGTAATTTTAAAATATACATGTAAATGTAGAAAATAAAATTAATCTTTCAAGTGTTAACAAATAATACCTTTCAATATTTTAAATTCGTACGTTTTTTAAAATATTCCTTTTTCAATATATTTACATATTTAAATCATATTCTTTCTACGTTTCATATTAAATTAATTTCCAAGTAGACGAACTCCTAGTTTCAATTTCTTCAAAACTATGAATTTCAAATTATTTTTTAAAGAAAATATAATATTCATCAAATTTTTAAAAGGATGAGTATATATTTAGAAAGTGGGACATCGACAGCAAAGCATAATAGGCCGTCTCGATCACAATTACTTCAATTTCGTTTAATTGCACCATCAGGAGTCTAAAATGCAATGTGCACAATATAATGTACATTGTACACGCGTTCGTCCCCTCCCCATGGCATTTAGTTATATAGTTTGTACATACTCTCTTTCCGGTAGTCCACAGTGGCTTTTACCCTGAAATTTTATTGTTTATATTTTGAGAAGTCTGAAGAATCACAAAAAAATCGCATGACGGGCGAACAGAAACTTTTGGTCAAAATTATGAATGGATGGGATGAGTTTCCGGTCCTTTATTATATGCGTTAATATATAATTGAAAGGTTCATCGTTGCAAATCCGCTCCACCTTTTTATTCTTTTCTTTGAATTGCAGAATCAAAATCCGAAATATATTTCTTCCTGCCTTGAATCTTTCTTTATATTCAAATTTCACTTACATAATTAAACTTTTCATGCTATTTCGAATGATTGTAAATTAATGCAAATACAGTTTTCAAATTTTCAAATGCAAATCAATTTGGTTCCACAACTTTAAATATGAACCATTTAACAATTTATTGGCTGCAAATTAGGGACTCGAATTTATAAAAGTTTTTTTCCGGTTTTTCGGTCTAATGGTCACCTATTTTTACAAATAATCCTAAGGAATCTAAATTATTATTATTTTTTTTTTTGGATTTAAGGACAAAGAAGTAGAGTTAGAGATAATACCGAAGGGATAGATGAGAAGATGCGACTCCACTCGGTGGTCCATCGTCTTTCGCTGGTCAGAAAACGGACAGGCGCAGCACTGCAGACACGAACTGACAGCGACAGTGACACATTGCCTGAACGCGTAAGTTGAACCGGTGAACGCATAATCAACCTTCTTAAACCAGCTGCAAAAAACGCGTTTTACGAGCGGCTAGCTAATTTTATGCAATTTTTCGTGGCCCGCGCAGACGATTACTTTACTGCGAAATTTCATCACAATCAGCCACACTACCATTTCAAGCAATCAACAATTAGATTGCTCAAAACATCACACCGCCTTTAATTCCCTGAAGACAAATCTGACCCAAATTCATTCATTAAAAAATGTGTCTGATATTTCGAAAATCGTATACCTCCTACTGATTTAAAACTTCCTATACCCCTTTTCCGAACCTTTTTTCAGAATTTTATCCAGAAGTATAATGCACCATATTTCATAAAATATATTATGAAAATTGTTTAATTGTTTAAACTGTTTAATCTTTTCATCAAGACTTGAATTAAAAGCAAAATAGCATAGCGAATCAACAATTTCCTGCATACAAAAATTGTGGTGAAATAAGTTTCAGCAGTTTTTATCTGAGGCATCCACTGCTAGTTTGTCAGCGAAATTGAATCTTTAGAAAAGGTTTAAGGTTGCCTAACTGCTGTTCTATGAACG
The DNA here is from genome assembly GCA_904066015.1 of Synergus gifuensis. Lineage (NCBI taxonomy): Eukaryota > Metazoa > Arthropoda > Insecta > Hymenoptera > Cynipidae > Synergus > Synergus gifuensis. The sequence continues at coordinate 1,803,983 of CAJFCO010000131.1, read as the reverse complement.
CTTAGACAATTCATTGCACATTCTAGGCAGATGACACACATACTGTATGTGAGGCATTGCTTTGTTCCTTGAGACATGCTTTTTGCAAATATGAGCAGTTTTGTGGTGCACACACAATTTCACACACTTTGAACACCTCGGGTGACAACATCGACTGCCCTTGCGAAATTCTGATATGCGAGCACCGACGAACACGATTAGGAATTTTTAGATTCTGCATACGAGGTGACTTTCTTTTCGATTTCGTATACACTAGTTCGAGCATGATCTTAATCGCATTCATAAACGCTCTTCATTCGTACGTTAAATTAGTTTCATGAGGAGATTCATCAACGTGAAAAATTACCTTTATTAGTGGATGAATTCTGTTAATGGAAATTCTGAAGAACTGTGCACACGTTCAAGGTAAGTGAGTCTTATTTAAACTGAATAGTCACAAAATCAGGATAATCAGAAAATTAGAAAAAATTAAGGATAATTAAGCATAATCCCAGGAGGAAATTTACAACTGGCGCTGGTTTAGGCCAATACTGATTATATGTAATACTGGCCTGGTACTGGTGTGTGGTACTATAAAATTTCCACCTGAGAAATTCTAATAATGTATACGTTAAGTAGATAATTTCTGAATTTTTATTGGATTCGAGATGAAGAAAAATGAGGCGAGATAGGTGTAGATTCGTAAGAGGAAGATGGCGGAAGGCTTAGTTTAAACGCAGGAAATTTACGATGTTTTAAAAAATACATTACCTACGCCTGGAATGATCGCAAGTACTGATACGAGAGGCTTTATTGACGCTTAACTTTTACTGCACACCACACGAGATTTACGTGACGTGGATAAATACAACATTATTAAAGAACACAATTAATAATAATATATGTACAAGGAACCGCAGGGGCGTATAAAACGCTCTTGCACAATTCATTCTTTGTCATATTATTGGATCTTTCGACGATTTGCTAGAATCGCACTGGTCAAGGATCGGCAAAGGAACTTTTAATCAGAGTTTGATATCCATCTACTGCGTGACATAGTACAGTGATGCTTTTAAATGTGAGATTCTTGTTCTTGACGCAGTTCTCCGTGAAAATTATCATCTGGTTGGACAAAAAAAGACATAAATGAAGTGGAATTCAACGACTCCTTAAAAATGAAGAGATTTCATTTCTTATCTAAATATAGACGTCAAAAAAATACTTGCATTTATTTTGATATATTATTTTGTGTTAGTGAATAATCTGTTCACCAAAGATTCGCATAAAGCATTTAAAATAGATTATCTCACGATAAAAGTGGGCATGTGTTTAGCTCCATTGATTTCTTGTGGCGCTAGACACGCGTCTAAGTTAAATAGAAGTTTTGCATCCAACACGACGGTCCAGTATCTTTTAGAACTGAAACAAAACTCGTTTTCTCCCCTCGCATTTCTCTCGGAATAGCGAAATGGAGTAAACTGAACCCTGACCCTTTATTTAAATTTGCACAAGGTGTGACGCTATATAGACACATTTTTTTAGCTCTAAACTTTCTTAAAACATCAAAAATATCCGAGAAGAAAAACTACAAAGCGAGATATCTTCAAAAACTATATAGGGACTTATTCTTAACCTGATATAATGTCTAACATATAATATCCTGCAAACTTTTTTTCGAGGGCTGACCGAAGATGTTGAAGAAACTGGGAACTTGATTGGATTTTTGACTTTTCAACCTTCCAGTTTCTTCCCTATCAATATTGTCCTTTTCATCAGGATTTAATTATTCACAGGTCGTCGTCGACGTGTCGGCAGGCTCTTATTTCGTTGAACAAACGAACTATATTGTTTTTTCTCGAGAGAATAATTTCTCGATTCTTCGTTTGTTCAGCGAAATGGCAACTCTGATTGAAATACTCGTTCTAAGTTTAACAAAGTCCGCACTTCCAAACGCCAGAGAAAAATTACAGTCCAAGAAGGGAGAAGCAAATATATGCATTATTCAGCGGAAGTGATGATTTATGGAATACTGGTAATATGCATGGAACACTATTCCTTTATCCATTTCTGAAATCCTCATCGAAAGCTCTTCTAAAATTTAATTCAGTTCCCAAGGCAAAAATTTTTGCCAAATACAAATTACTTTAAGTGTAAAGATAGAAATAGACGAAATCACTTTTATAAATAAGTATCCGGGCAACTATAGAGGTCGTATATATTAACCCCAGTGTCAGAATTTATAAACAAGAATTTGCAATACAACAAGCAGTCTTTCGTATGAAAATTCCTACATTCTTCTTCATTTAAAATTAGAATCGTATTAATCACTTTCTTTCCTAGTTCCTCAAAGAAGAGAACTAAATTTTTTAATTTCTTCACTTTTACAAAAAATATCTTCGCCGCAAATTGCAGAAACTAAAAACTGTCTCTAGTGGCCCTTATACTCCCTAAATTTGAAACAGTAAAAACTGGAAGCCTAGAGACTGTCGGAAACAGTGAAAACAAATTTCACTGTTCCGACAGTAAGTATTACAGTTTTATCAGTA